>WBNO01031272.1:166357-215730 GCA_013400575.1 Peucedramus taeniatus
TTTTTTTTTTTTTTTTTTTTTTTTTTTTTTTTTTTTTTTTTTTTTTTTTTTTTGTTTTTTTTTGTTTTGTTTTGTTTTGTTTTGTTTTGTTTTGTAGTCATGCCCAAAGTAATGAGTTTGGAGAGAGAGAAAAAAAAAAAAATCTGTTTTCAGTAGCAGAACTCTCCTTAACCTCACTGTGAGCAGCCTCTGGAAAACAGGGAGCAGCCAGATGACACAGGAGATGCCACAAACCAAACATAGGTGCTTTGTTTGGCTGAGCTCAGCTGAAGTTTGCCTGGTTTGTGACCCCTTTCCCATGTGTGCTCAGCGCTGAGCCCTGTGGGGCCGCCCTACACCCAGCCTGGAGCGTGAGCAGGGTGCTCTCATCCCTCTGCCCCTTTGTGTGAGGATCCTACAGCAATCCTACAGAGCAGCAGGAGCGTGCCGGCTTACAAAGTGAGCAAACATAATATTTACATCAGTAAGACTGCCCGTGTTTGACCAGAAGCTAAACAATTTAAAGGGGAGATTGATTTGCTACGTTAAAGGGTAAACCGGGTCAGGGTTATGAAAAGAAGCTTTAAATACCATTCACAAAAGCAACATCCCAAATCCCTGCACTGCTCTTTCAGAGCTGGAAATGTCACAAAGAGATAATTCAGGCGGTGCCACATGAAAGTGGCTGGGATGATGTCCACTTCATCCAGTTCAATACAGCTGGATTGGGAGCTGGGATTGGAGTATTCAGGCTGTTTCCAGGTTGTTAGTTGATTTATTATTTATTTTAATTCAGGGGCAGAATGCTGAGAATTTCCCATAAAATAAGAAGTTGGATTCAGAGAGGCAGCTTGTTTAGATAACAATGCAGCAACCTAAAATTGTTACAAAGAGCTTATAAAAGTAAACAAAGCGAGCGTGAGAGAAATTCAAATGGTTCCCTTCCCCCACTCCAGTCAAACTTTTAATTGCCAGGAATTCAAAGCAGCTACATTTTCTGCTGGAAAAGCGTTCCGTTGCATTTTTATGGCAGCTCCTTTTGACTGTAGGAGCCTCAGGAGCAGGATGGGGCCTTGCTCCATGGGTCAGATGGGCTGTGTGTGGAGCAGGAAATTTTGGGGAGGTGTGTGGGGGAAGCCAGAAAGGCTCTGGCTGCCTATTAGGCAGCTCATAATATTTCATGGCAGAAAAAATGAGGGTTATTTGGCCCTGAGTCATGCAATGAATGGCCTTCAGCATGTTTCACCCATTTTCCCATGAGCAGGCTGTGACTTTTTCCTCCCCAAATGAACCATGACAAGCCCCTATCCAAACAGTAATAATAGTAGTAATAACAGTAATTATCCCAGCAGCAATATTAATCATAAAACTCTCTTTTTTTTCTTTTTAATTCACTGCTCTTGAGAGCAGAGATTGCGCAGCGCTCCTGGGCTGCTGTGCAGGGATCCTGCTGCTCCAGGACCTTCCTGGCCAGGAGCTTGATGACCCAGAGCTTGTCTGGGGTGCACTGAGACCTGTGGGGCAGAATTTGGGCATTCCAAGCTGGTGGAGCTCCATATGGTTGGTCCCTTTTGCTTTCAGAGATGCCCTGCCTGGGTGCCCTCTCCCACTCACCAAATCCCAGCAGCCTTGCCAAGAGGGAATTAAATCATCCTCTGATACCACTGAAGTCGTGCCTAGCCCCAGGTGCTGCTGTGAGGCACTGCCCTGTGTGTCCCCAAAGCTCTCTGGGTGTAGGGACATGGTGAGACACTCATGGAAGGGACAGGGAAGATCATCCAATGGGAAAGGGCAGCTGGGAGAGCAGCATCCTGCATGGATACTCTGCTGCTTGAGAGCTTTTTCCCTCTATTCTCTTTTTCCCCTTTGCTCTCCCAGAAGCAGCCTCTCTGGAATCAATGTCTTCAGAGGCCTAAAGGCCAGCAGATATGGGAAGCTGTGTCAGGGCTGCAGCAGGAGGTGATGCTGGTCCATGGGTGGCACATGGAGGAGTTCCTAAGCAAGCCAAGGAAATGCAGCCCCCATCCCAATGCTATTCTGGGTGCTTAACACCGCAGCAATTCATCACTTTGTAAATATCTTCTGGTTTATTACATAAGCAATAAGCGCTTTGTCGGAAATTGCATAACTTATAATCCAATTAAACAATAATTACATTGTAATGGCTTTGTAACTATGGCATTAATTAACTTTTATTGCCCTGTAAATTAAGCATGGTATTGATATGGAATTGGGAGCAGACAGCTGGCTCTGGTGGCGGCAGGAGTGGGACAGGGAGCCCCAAAAGCTGTTGGGGCCATCATCAAGATCTGTGCTCCCATAGCTGGCCTTAGCAAGAGGGAGCTTTGTCCAAGCTGTGAGCATCCTGCTCCTCCTGGGGAAGCCTCTTTTCCCATGGAAGAGAAGGGTCCTGGTGGCCAGGGGTTTCTGGGGACCAGGTTTGTGGCATTGACAAGGAGCTGGTGGCTCATGGAGGGGTGGGAAGCTGGTTCCTTGTGGGGAGAGCTGCTGCACACCCACACATTGATGTTCATCCCTACCAAGCACCTGATCCCCCCATGGTTCACAGGTGCTCAAGAGGTGGGAGCTGTGGCCAAGGTCCTCTGAGGTGCTCTGATCCCTATCGTCCTTTCTCAGGATTTCACCACTGGGAAATCCTCCTCCTGGAGAGGATCCCTTAGCTGAGGATGGTGCTTCAGGTGGAGCAGGGAGGCAAATCCTGCCTGTGCTCCTCACCCCCACTTACGGCCGGGGATTGGGTGCTGGATGTGTGTGAGGGACACATCCCATCCTGGGACAAGCAGCCATACTTTACATGGGATCTGCGGCTTCTCCTAAGTCCAGCAAGTTGAATCCTGGTGACATTGGCAGCCAAACTGAGGTGCCAAACTCCGGCCAAATACAGCTGCTCATCTCTGGGGGGATTCTGTGCACCTGCACTGATGGTCCTTGATACCTCGGCGGTGTCAAGGAAACGTTTGCAGCCTAAACCTTCCACAGTTTGGAAACTAAATCTCCAGGTCTCACGGGGTTTGCCTCTCCAGCTCCTGAACACATGGCAGGCAGGTCTGATGAAAGGTTGGAATTTATTGCTGAGGCTTTAGAAATGTGTTCCTTACACCAGGCATGCTTGGAAACTCGAGAATCAGCCTGGCCTCTCGGCTGCTTGCAGAACCGGTGGAGTGATGCAGATAGGGAAATGTAACAAAAATAATTATCCTTTTGATCTGGCCTAATCTCTAAATCTCCTCCCCACCTTCTGAACCTTGTTGAACAACCTCTCTGCTCCCTCCTGGGTTTCTGCCTTGCCGGCAACCTCCTGCTTTGCCACGTGTCTGCTCGGAACTCTGCCATCGCCCAGGACGTGCAAGCAGCCAGGATTTGACTGCGCCTTGTCCTAGTTTTTTTTTTTTTGTGCTGCATTTTGAAAATTTATACAGGCGTATTCATTTCATAAAAAAATCACAGTTTACATGTGCAAAAGAACCATCTTATTCATGGAAAACAACTCGCTGGGACTCAGCTCCCCTCCAGGCAGAGCAGCTGCTGCCGGTGGGCTTCTGATCAGGATAAAACAATTATGGAGATCTGCCACCTTGTGGGAGCTGGGAGATGTGGCAGGACCCCCCCCCCCCTCCAGCCCCTCACCCTCTGAGCACGCTGTGTTTAGGGGCATCTTCAGGCTGGATTTTGGGATGTGCACCTTTATGGAGGCAGGAGGGTGGGGATGGGCAGTGCTGTGTTTGGCCGTGATTTAGACTCTGGGGTCCCTCTGGATGCTTCTGTACCCAAAAAGGGCCAGAATAGCTTTAGCCACCTAAAATAAGCCTAAAACCCATCCTCCCTTAGAAAAACAAAAGATGAGGAGAAAGAACTAAGTGAAGAGCAATGGTGGGAGGTGAGCTGTGGGGATGGGTGATGGGAGTGCCATCCATCATGTTCACTTCCTCCTGATGGGAATTTCCACTCTCCCTCTCCAGCCAGTGTTCCAGCTCCGTGGCTGCCTCAGTGAGAGCCTCCCCAGTGCCCCATCCCCTCCTCCTGGGTCAATGGTCCATCTTCTCTTGCTCCGCCCTGCTCCGGAAGGCTGTCCGGGGGAAGGTAGAGGGCATTTGTAGGAGTAAAAATTGGTGTTTGTGGCAGCTTGGTTTTTCTCCCAGAGAGTTTGTGATCCTGGAATAGAGGTGGATGTAGTGAGGCATGGAAAGCACTCCCCAGTATCGCTCAGAGGCTGCTCTACTCCTGCTCCCCTCTCCTTTATCGAATTTCCATTTTCTTTTTAATTGGGGAAGTTAGTTTTTCTCTCACCTGGATGTCCATCCTGCCATGCCCAGCCAGCTGGTGCTCTCACAGCATCCCACTTTCCTGCAGTGATGGGACAGGATGTTGTTTCAGGCACCTCTGACTTCAGGTGGGCACCAGGCAGCAGGAGGATCATTTTCCTCTGGCAGAATAATCTGGTGTGTGAGCAGCTCCAGTGACCGAGTGGGGGGAAAAGAGGGAAAAAAAGGAGAGGCAGGAAAAAAATAGAATGAATTAAGTGATTTCCATAAATAGCTCTGAGCTGTTAAATGAAATACTTTTCATGGCTGGTCGTGAAACATCTGCGGGGTTTGTTTAATGCCTGGGTTTTTCCATCTGTCCAGCTCTGCTGGCAGATGTAACCCGTTGTTTTGGTCCCCCATCTCATCCTGCTGGCCAAAGGCTGTGCCCGTGGCAGTGTGGGGAGAGGGGAAGGTGTTTATTGTCCAGCAGAACTGTGCCTGCAGATATGCATTCCTGCCTGGATGCCAGGGCAGGAGGAAAGTGGCAGTCTGAGGGTGCTTCCCCCAGAGCAAGATTTTGGTGCCAGGAGCAGCCTGAGAGCTCCCAGCACTGCCTTGCTCCTAACTGGAGCTGGCAGGGCTGAGGGAAGGGAGAGGAGCAAGGGGACAAATGGGGAAAGCACAGTGATGGTTCTTCCTGGGTGAGTCCTTGGATGGGCACAGCAGGGTGGCAGTCCCTCACCTCACAAAGGGATACCTGGGCTCAGTGCCACCCCAGGGCTGTGACCTGGCCAGTGTGGGCAAGCAGGGCATTACTGGGAGGAATAAATAAAGCCTCCTCCTGAGTGAGAGGAGGCAGTAAGAGAGGAAAACCTCAAGGAAATTTCCTTTCCTAAAAGGAAATATGTTATTTCCCAAATGGCTGCAGGAGGAAAACTCCTGACAGGGGTTCAGGCAGGATCCAGCCGTGGGCCCTGGGTGTCCCAGTGTCCCTGTGGAAGTGCTGTCCACCTGGAAGGACCCAGGGAATGCAGTTATTACCATTTATTTAAACTTTTTAAACTGGCCAGCCAGAACTTGAACCTCATCCCAGTGAAAACTCGAGTCACAGAGATCTCCTGGTTAACTGGGAATTAATCTGGCATTGAATCCCTGAAGTTTTTTGAGGTTTTCTTGGATTAGATTGCTGACACCTCCCAGCTTCCCTGAGGCTGAGCAGGCACTTCCAGCAAACCAAAGCATCCAGATCCCCCCTGTGCCAGCTAAAACACTCTGGCATGCCCCGGGTCACACCAAAACATTTTCCTGGGCTGTGGCACACATGCTTGTACTTTTGACAGGGAGGGGGAGGCAGGAGGAAGGAAGAATAATTAATCACCAAAGATACTTTGCTTGTTTATTTTAACAACTGGAGTTTAGCTTGAATTATTTATGCTGAAGCTTCATAATGCACTAGGAAATGCACTGCAACATATGTCATCCAAAGAATGAAGCCTGGGAAATGTGAAACCACGTTCCAGCCCTATTAAACCTGAGTTTAAGTGGGAAGAGGAGGACATTTTTTTTTCCTTTCCAACAAATTAATAATGTGTGCTGATTAGCACAAAAGAGATTAGCGAGGTTCCTCTCCATGTGCTTTGTTTCGTCAATAGAAAGTTAATTAACAGCCCTCTGCCTTCTGATACCCAGTTATAAGACAACACTCTGGACCTTAATCTTAGATTATGAGTTTGTTAATTTTCTTTAATTTTATATATGAGCTGGACAGGAGGTGTTTTCAAAGTTTGGATTTACTCACATTTTCCGTTCTTCACGGTGATGCTGCATGGGGCAGAGCATTGGGGCTCTCTCTTCCAGCATGAAATTATGATCTGTTTTACCCCAAAAATGTTATTAAAACGGTACGTGGAAAATTTGGGACGTGGCACAGATAAGCAGGAGTGATAAAGACCAAAAATACAGCATGGCTTGTGAGACAAAGAGGCTCTAAAGCATTTTTAGTAACAGGATAAAGCTTTGTAAAACAAGAACTTCACCCTGCTACAGCCCCATGGACCCAAAGAGATACAATTACAGAGACTCCAGCCCTGAAGTGCAGATCCTTGGAGTGAGGTAAGGGTTTTCTGGGCTCGGGGTGAGGAAATGTCCAATCCTGTAGTATTGGGGTGCTAGATCCAAATTAAAAATTAAATGAAGGCTAAATTGGAAACTTTGGCACCCCGAATATGTTCTGCCCCTGCAGACAGGCACACGCTTAAAGTGCTTGAAAAAAATGACATTTTACCATGGTCCTTTCTCGTACCTTCAGCTAAGGCCTCTCTTTCCCAAATCCCTCAGTGGTTTGTTTTCCCACATTTGACTTTACTTTCCCATAATTAGTGCTCTCTCTCCATTAAAGCCCTGGCAGAGCTGCAGGCTCCTTCCACATCAAACCAGGTCCTGTCCCCCTCCCTGAGGGGAGTGTCTGGACCATCAGGTTTTACACCCGGACATCAGCAAACCTGCCCGAGGTGCCCACACGCCAGGTGCCACCCAAATTCCTCCTCGCTTCTTCCCTGAAGGAGACGAGCCAAAGGCCTTCTCCCACTCCCCCTCCCGGGTTTCAGCCCTCCCTTTCCAGCCCAGCATCCCCACCACCATCCATGGAGAAACCACAAAGAAGAGAGGCTTTGCCCAAAGACGCTGCCCAAATTAAGGACGAGCCGGGAGCTCCCGGCCTTTGATCTCGCGCGCGGGGGAAAATAACTCATGTGGCTGACAGCAGCTTCGCCCTCCCCTTGCCTAATTAAAGGGAACAAAGGAAAAGTTGCTAATTAAAAGGAACAAGGGAAGGAGAGGGGAGAGCACGAGGGAGGCAGGGAAGGGGCGGCAGAGCAGTGTCGGGCGGTACCGGGACACTGGGATGGGGAAAGAGCCAAAAGCAAAGCTTTGCTGCTCGTGTCCCAGTGCAGGCTGATCTGTGCTGCTGGATCTGGGAAAGGGGTGCAGTTAAAGCACCCCAAATCCCCAGGGAATTAAATCCAGGGGCAAGAGACAGCCAAAGGAGCCGTCTGAGGGCTCACATTGCAGGAGCTGCTGTGTCGTGATGCTATTTAATCACAAAGCCGCCTTCTCCCCCCACTCCAGCTGCTCTTGGCAGGATGCAGGAGAAGGTGGCCCATGATTTTGGCTGGATGCCCACTGGGCATGGCTCTGGTGCCTGTCTCCCTGCTTATGGCAGTCTATGAAGTGGGGGTGGTTGTGAAAAAGGGACTGCGAGGCGCAGTTACGGAGTGAATTTGGAGGCAAACAAGTGGTGGTACCAATGTGAAAAACATTTGGATCTTGAAAGGTCTTCTGTGATTTTCAGAGAGGAAAAAAAAAATAGCCTGGAGGTCCAAAACCCCCATCTGGCTGTAGTAACCTCTGCTGGCTTTACCTCATCTGCTTGCTCCCAGTGATTTTGCAGAGTCTCTTCCTTCCCAAGGAAGGATGACATGCACCAGCAAGGATTCCCAGGCATGGTCACCTGTAGGACAGCCATTCCTGCAAAGCTTCAGGTTATAGGCTTATCCCTGCTGCCCTACTGGCTCTCCTGTGAAAGCTGTGCTGATTTGGGAAGCACAGTGCTGATTTGGGAAGCAGGCGGGTCAAAGGAGCGGCTCACCTCGGAGTGTGCCTCCAGCTAAGGCCAAGGGAGGATGCTCAGGGAGGAGGTGGGAAACAAAGGATGAGTTCAGATCTGCTCATCCATAACCTGCCAGCAACTTACAGTCCCCAGCAGAGGTCCATGTGCGTTCTTCCATCCTATCCCTGCTCCATGTGTTTCCATGAAGAGCATGTCCTGGGCAGGGCCAGGATCTGGGCTCAGTGATCCTTGTGTGTCCCTTCCAACGCAGGATATTCACAATTCTGTGTTCTTCTTCCAGCTGATGCTGAAGGGCCCTTTCAGAAGCACAAATCAAAGCTGTTTCCATCTTTACCTCCAAGCTGTCCCTGTGCCTGGTTTTGTGCATAATTCCTGTCTTCAGGCAGATGTGTCCTGCCCCTCCATAGATAATGCCCAGCTCCCACTGAAGTTGTTCCTATCTCTACTGCCATGTGTCTGAATCCTACCACCTTGCAGGCCAGGGGCATTTTTGGAGGGAGACCCTTGGGCAAATCTGCATCCTCTCTGGGAAAGTCTCAAGTCTTTTAGGGGATTTTTGTGTTTTTGTCATGATGGTGATGATTTTACTCCTTGTTGTCTTCCCTGTGAGTCGTCCTTCATCTGCTGGCAACCTGATGTTGTGCTGACAGACAATCTGACCTGATGTCAGTGGAGTCGAAAAAAATGTTAAAAAAAAACCAAAAGAACTAAACCCTGAGTTTAACAATAAAATAAACAGCCAGGGCTGGCAGAAGGAGAGGAGAGGAGAGAGTCAGAAGGGAAGCTCAGGGAGCTGAGCAGCTGCCAGCAAACAGAGGGGTGAAAAAGCAACGCAGGATGGTGAGAGGGCAAAAATCCTGTGAAAGCCAAGGAGAAAAGGAGGACACAGGGAGTTGTAGGGAAGCAGGAAGAGTTTGTGAGTGTGTCAAGGGAGATTTCCTTAGCCCAGCTCCATCTAAGTGTGCCAGGAGTGCAGGAGTCCCGCTGTAGCTCAGCACTACCCAAATCACCCTGAGCTCTGGGGAAAACACCACTCGCACCTATTGCTTGGAAAAATGCACCCTGTTCCACCTGTCTTGCCATTACAAATAGAGGAGCCACAGGAGGCAAGGGAAACATCAACTTCCATCCAGGAGCCATGGAGGAGGATGGCAGGAAGGGTGGGGGGACAGCCCATCTCCCTGCCTCCTTATCTGTCATTAACCCAGGTGCTAATGAAGTGCAGCCAGACAGCTTCCTTCACCTGATGGAAAACTCACAAGGAGCACCACTGGCTAATGAGGACATTAGAGGCTGATCTCTCCCTTGTCATCCTTCTATCATTCTAATATCAGGCTAATTTCGCTATAATGTAGATTAATTGGCACCTTTTTGCCTGCAAATTCCTCTGATGGTCAAAAATATTTTTGTTTTTCTGAAATCGTATTTCCCACCCAAACAAAACAGTTTCCTTGGGTTTGGAAGAGAGGTGGAGAAAAGGGGAGCATCTCTGCTGCAAAACAGAAACAAGACCAGGACAGAGGCTGAGCAGGAGGAAAAAACACATTTCATTATTCAGTGAGCAAATTCATCTTGTCCATTCCCTCTTTGCTCAGTGTGATGGCAAGGCAGGATGAAAGGAGGCTAAACATGGCAAATAATGTGAGGAAAAAGCAGGGGCAAGAGTCATTGAGTGTCTGGCCTTGCAGACTAAAGGAGCCAAAAGCCCTTCTCTTTGTATAAATGTCTTTGCTCTTTTTCCTCCTGGGGTGAATTTGGCAATCCCTTCACTTCCATGTGGTGAGCAGCCACGATCCAAGCCCTTGCTGTCCCACCGTTGTGCTGCAAGGCTGGAAAAGGGAAGGGTAATTGCACAGATCCAGACGCTGGCTGTGTCCAACTGAGGCAAAAGTTGTGATGGCATGGAAAGGAGCTGTGAGGGAAACCTCCAGCTCCTCTTTAGAAGGCTGTCAGAGCAAGGCTGGGTGGAAAATCCAACACAGGAAACCAACACAGTCTCCTGAAAGGTGCCTAGAAGCGGGACAGCAAATCTGGCACAATGGTTGATCCATCACTGCTGCGAGGCAGGAAGGGTGATTCAGAAAGAGAAACAACACTGGAGGAGTTTTGCAAATATCCCTCAGATTTTGTGGACCAGGCTTCTGGGGAATCCAGCTGGGATTGTGTGGAGCGTGGGTGGAACAGTCCGAGGCAAAGCTGTTCTGTTGGTGCATCCACGTGTCCATAGACGCGTAGGTGGGGGAAGGAAGCACAGCCTTGAGGAGCAAGGACTGGCTTGGCCATGGATCTCATTCTGTAGGCAACACGGACACACCTGACATCTGCCAGTGGGCTGAACTCGGGTGCAGCTGGTGACAGCCGTGACAGCTGAGGCAGGACTTTGGGATCAATGATTTTATGCTGCGAGAAATATTTTCCACTCCCGGGCATGCAGTTCTGAGGTAATGCTTCCCATTAATAAGGGGGAAAAACATGTTTCTGCAACCTTGGGTGTTCTTCGTGTTTCTCATTACTGATGCCCTAATCGTGTCCCCAGAAAGAAAAAGCAAGATTCTTTTACAACTGACTAATTCTGTTGCTGTTACTCAGTGCTGCTTTCACACCACTTCCCAAGCCTGCCAAGACACCCTTGAACCTGTTTAGAAAAGGTTAGGATGCTAATTAAGAAAAGCTATTCCCCTCACCCCAAACCTGAGGGAGAAATGTAAAAAAACCTGTGAGCTGGGGTTGGATCTATTATTACCCTTTCTCCTTTTCCTGTTTTATGAGACATGTGTCCCACTTTTCCCGGGGGGAATCCGCTGCTCCCGCGGGCCTCGTGTGCCAGGGTGGATACGGGACAAGAGGTTAATTTGTAGCCCTGTGATGCTCGAGCTTTCCCTTTGCACAAATATTGATCCAAGGCTGTTCAAATATCCATCCTGGCTGGAATAGCAGCAGTGTGATACTGCTGCTGAAGATGCACAAGGACATCGGAGGGGACAGGGATGGGGAAAGAAAGGAGAGCTGGGCAGAGCAGCTGGGTTGGGCATCCGTGTTCTTGCCTTCTCCCCTCCCTTCCCAACTTAAATTTCTTTTTATTGACATTTGTCTCACTGGGCTGAGCAACCTTTCAAAGGAGAGGGAAGCGGCAGTGTTGTTCCACCCTGGGCATCCATTAGGCGATATTGTTTCAGCACTTGAGCTGTCTGAGCTGCCCGGGCAGTGTTTAGGAGAAGGTTAAATAGAGCTGTTGAGTTCTGGGCAAACAAATCTGCCTTTGCCAGCTCACAACAGAGGAGAACTTCTGCTCTCCTGCCTCTTGCCCAGAAGAAGAGCAGTCAGAGCAGCTCCTTTGCTGAAGGAGCACGAGCAGGGCTGGTTCTGTCCCTCAGCAGCACAAAACCAGTCGAGCTGAGGAGATGCTGAGTGGGTTTTGAGCATGCCCTGCTTTGCTCCCTCTGCCCGGTGGGCTCCACCTCGCCCCACTCCAGGGCTCTCCAGAATTCTTTCTCCGTGAATAATTATGAGAAACCTTTGTAAATTAACTGATTAGTCAGCTCCCCTAATTAGCTAATTACCCTGCTCTGCTTTCACTTGCGGTCTCCCGTTGTTTCCCCAACCTCAGGTTGAAGGAAGGAGCACGCACGTGGCTGCGCCGAGATCTTATCCTGCTTTGAAGGCTTTAAACTTGCATGATTCAGCCGTGCGGGGCTGACACGTGGCCGACCTTACACAACTTCTCTCTTCCAACCCTTTTGTGTGAAGTGCTGTACCTGCCTCCTGTGCCAGGGACCGGGAGTCTCCAGTGCCGCTTATGCAACCGTTCCCTCCTCCGTGCCCGCTGCCAGCAGCTATTCCCGTTAAACTCCAATCCATCTTCCCGCTCCGTGTGACATCTTGCCGTTGCCTACGGATCCGGCAGGTTTCCCCCAAAGCTGGAGGAGAGGGGATGTGTTGTCTGGAGCTAGCGAGGTGTGAAGGCACGACAGCAGTGGTGCAGGGTCAGACCAGGCGTCTCCCAAACACAAGATCCTCATTCTGGCACTGGTATGTTCCTGGAAACCTGTGTGAGTATAGGGTCACCAGCAGTGGGGATTTTCTGGGATATTTTCCCAGCCCCCTGTGGTTTGTAGAGCAGGGACCTCCTCACCCACACGCGATGTGTTTGTATGTAACAGCTTCCGCACACAAGCTCTCGGCTAGAAAAATCCAGGGTTTTTTTTATGAGCTCTTCTGAGCTCCAGGCAGGCACAGTTCCTCTGTTGAGGAGTCCCATGGCATAGAGACAGGCTGGGTACAAAAATAGCTCATTTCACTTGTTCTGAACTGGTGAGTTTCCTCTGATGCCCCCAGTCCTTGCTCCAGGAGAGATGGAAACAGCTTTTCTTGTGATTCTCAGATCTCTGTCGTATCCTTTCCGAGGCTGAGGAGCCCATACCTAGCTAACATTCCTTGTTCCTTTGATCATCTCATTGCTAGCCTCTGAAGCTGCTGCTCCCTGAATCTGTGATAGTTACCCTATAACCTCTGGATGGGGAGGAGGGGGACACAACTTCATGGAGAACTCAAGGCTGGGACAGTGCTTTCTGTGTTGTCTTTTGCTCTTCCCCCTCTGCAAGTCTTTTCCTTGATCCTTCGTAGAAATTTATGAGCATGGTAGAAAGCTGAGAGGGTCAAGGAGAAGAGGCTGTCTTGGTCAGGGGGGCCCAGGAAAGGAGACTGCAGGAGGAAAGTTAATGGATTGTGTAAGGGAGAGAGAAGCATTAATGGGAGAGTGAAAAAAGCAAGGGAAGTACCAGAAAAAAAAAAACCCTCTGATAATCTTCAGGTGGACATTTTTATGTGGCTTTGGCTGTCGTCCATATGGTACATCTTCTGTCCCTTCTGCAGGGAAGGTGTGGGAGATGACCTTGCAGGTCACAGCACAGCAGAGACCTTTCCCTCACCAGGAGGTGCACAGAGGAAGCTGGTTTTATTCCAGCAGCATCTCAGACCCTCTTCTAAGGTGGCTACAAGTGTAGGTGACACACAGGGGTTGTTAAGCATGGACCTCCCTCACCCCACAGTTAGTGTTGACTTTGAGGGCGCTGTTAAGTTGACTTTACTCTTTTGTTGCTGTCACATCACGCTCGTGCTGAGGGCTCAGTGATGATCCCATCTGTAATCAGGGGCAGGATTCCCCCCCTCCTGCTCCTGCCCTGCCTTTCCCATTTACGGATAGAAATGAAGTCTGTGGTATGGACCCTTAAGCTGGTTAGACACTTGAGACTTGGAAGTCCTTAAGCACATTAGCAGCTGGAGGTCCATTATTATTCATTGAATCTCTCCAGGCCGGTTGGAATCCTCCTTTTAATTGTGTGCATTTCCCTCTGTCCTTTTATCACAGAAGAAAGAAAGAAAAAGGGCGAGAGACACAGCAATCGTGTTATCTCATTACCCATCCTGGCCCTGGAATGGGACACGGGCTGGAGTCTGCTCTTCCCCTCCAGCAAAAGGAGGGAGAGGTGCCCATTTTACATATTAATGGCAAAATGTCATCCCCCCCTGCTTCTATCTCCCATAGCACACCGCAGTTAATAATTCACATTTCATTAACACGTCTGTGTGGCCTTACGGTGTTTCCCTTCTGTCAATGAAGAGATATTGGGAAGGCTTAGAGGAGGGGGAATTGGGGCAGGAGCAGCTGTAGCAGCTGCTTCAGACTGGACTTGAAGCAGATGAGCTTTCAGAGCAGGGGAGTTTTGGGTTCTCCTCTGTGTGTTTATGTATTGGATGTACTGGGATCACAGCTCCTCACCAGCTCCTAAGGTGCCTCCAGCCCAAAAATATCCCATTGGTCAAGCAGGAATCGGGGAGGAGAAGCATTGTGCAGTGTCACAATCTGGCCTGGTTGTAGTGACAGAGGGGAGGGAGCTGGGGACACCAAAGCAGGGCCACCCTGCGATTGTAAGTCAGGCCCTGACCTGACCACACTCTCAGAGCACCAAGCCACTGGCAGGAGTGGTTTTGAAGGGGGTTAAACAAAACACATCCTTGGAGAAGCTGGCCATACAAGTCCTGCTGCCAGCTTGAAGAATTTTACATGAGGAAACTTGTCTCTTGAGCTTGGTTTTCCACACTCTGAAACATTAATCAACTTTTGAACCATGTTCCATATGAAATATTCATCTTTTTTCCTTGCAAAAAAACAAACCATAAACCCCAGCTATCTTCAAAGCTGTCTCATGGTGTTCCATGCTCTGATCCTTTAGGAATTGCTGTGTCATTTTCACCTAAGTTTATTCTGTGATTGCTCAAGAGCGAGTGAGCTAAAAATCACTTCAAGAGGGACTTTACTGGTGTGACTGGGTGTGAGAGTAAAGTGGGTTTTGGTTTGCAATTTTGCTGGCCAAACCCAGGCTGGTTTTGTTTCCCTGAAGGAGAAGAAACGGGTTTAATGCCCTTTTCAAACCTAATTTCATGGGGAACCAATTCATGCTGTGATCCATCGGCAGGTGATTTCTTGATTAAAATGTTGGAAGAGGAAGCAGCTTAGATCAGCCACCCTTAAAAGGGGAAAATTTTGTCCTGGTGGTCCTTTAAGCTGGTGGAAAACCCTTCCCCAGCAGGCATTGATGTCTTTCAGGAAAGGCAAAAGCCATGAGTCTTGAAGGGATGATCTTTCCCTTCACAGAGATGGGTAAATACATCCTCAGCAAGGCTGCTCCTCTCAAACCTACCAAACCACGTGTGCTTGGAAAGGAGCCCTCATAAATAAGTGTAGAACAAAAGAAAATAAAAACCCAGATATAAAATGTGCCTTCCATTAGCAGACCTTAAGGCACTTTTAGAAACATTGGATGAATGAAGTCTCTTCCTTGCCCTGTCTGGGGTAAACAAATCCATCCTGTCCTTCAGCTCGATCTTGCAGTAATGTCATAATCCCACCTTTATTACATCACTGTTGTCATGGAAATAACTGTGATTTCATAAAGTCTCCATAATGACTTTACCACAAGATCCATTAGGATGGGAAGATGGATTGTGAAGGCTAGAAAAATGCTTTCTTTAAGCAAATGCATACTGGATAATTAGCAAATGCGGCAAAGGGAAGGAATGGAAATTGGATGGGAAAAAATAAATGGATCCATCTTTAACACGGGCTATTTATGAACATTTTCTTTGATTTGGTTTCAAATGCCACAAAGGCACCATTATAATATTCCAAATCAGCCTAGAAGTCACATACTTCAGGGCATAGTCAGCACATGTTGAACAAAAAGCCAAGCCCTGCCCTAACCTTTTCCCTCTGAGATTCCTCAGGCTTTGAAATAAAGATTTTGGGCTTTCCCTGGTGGCCCAAGAGCCTCCTGCTTTGCCTTTTCCTGGCTGAATGGAGGAGCTGGTTGGACACATGCTGAGGAGGAAGATCCTGGGGGCTGTCCTGGCCAGGAACACTTTTATGTCTCCAAAGTCTTTGGATTTGCCTGAACTGGGGAGCCTGGAGTGGGTAAGCCCTCCAAGGCCAGAGAGGTGCTGGGATCCTGGACATCTGGAGGAGGCAGATGGTGGGATTAAACCTTGGGTGAGTGGGAGCTGGGCCACAGAGTGGCAAAGAAACTGCTTTGGCTTGAGTCTCATGAAAGGTGTTGAAGGAAGGCTGTGTAAACTCCCTGTGAGTGCTCAGAGGTGCGACGCTGCATGCAATTCCTGCCTGGAATGCCTGCACATGCCCCTTGCACTGCACCCTCAAAATACAAGCAAGTGGCTGCTGCCCATTTCCCTGAAAGGAGACACACGCAGGTGATTAAAGGTTTGATGGAATATCAGAGCTTCCTGAATGAGAGTCCTGCATCCCTCAGCACTCCAGGCATCAGTGACCTTGCACTAACAGTTAATGCATGGAGGGATTCCTACTCTGGCTTCTTCTCTCCAAGAACCTTCTGATGGAGGTGGCTTTTTCCTTATTTCTGCTACCCTTAGGAGCATCTCAATCCCTTATGGAGATGTAGTTCTTTTTAATTTCTGGAGAATAATTGTATATTTGTGATGGTGAGGCACACATTGCTGGCTGAACAGCCTGGCCCTCCCTGATGAGGGAGGAGTCTGCAAAGTGCTGGCAGTGGATTCCTGCTCTGACCTGTGCAATCTCTTCCCTCCTGTCCCAGTGCCCTTGTGGCACAGCTGTGCAACCAGGTCCCCAGGGACACTCAAGCTCAGGGAACAAGGAGGAGCAGGGCACCGGGGGTCAGGGAGGAGATGTGGGAACACTGTGCTTGGGAAATGCCCGACTGAGGGCTGCTGGTTCAGTGCTGAAACACCTCTGGGTGAGCAGGGGCTGCTTGTGCTGCCCTTGCCTTCAGAGTTCAGCATCTCTCCAGTTCCTCTTTGCCAGCTCTGCCTGGCGTGGGAGCAGAGATGCAGAAGAGCACTCATGAGCTAATTGAAGTGGTCACATCCTCGCCAGCAGCATTTCCCACATTAGCCAAATTCGATCTAAAACTAATCTCCTAGTCAAGACAAATCTCTTCTCTGCAATCCTCTTATTATATTTACATATTGGAATCCAGGGATGGTTACTGAACTGGGCCATGGTGACACTTGTGGGGATGGCTCCTGAAGTCCCTGGCAGTGCTGGCTGGAGTGGGTTCAAGGCACTTGTGACTCCTGCATTCCCTCAGTCCCTGTCTGCCCTGAAGGGGTCTGAGGAGTGGAGTAACTGCAGCCCAGCTCAACTGCTGAAAGTAGTCTTGAGCTGATGATCCCCGTCCCTCCTGGTAGGTGAAAAATACCAGCTAAGGGAAGAAAGCCCCGCAGTTGGACTCAGATACATGATGATCAGTGAGCATTATCTTGTTAATCAGATCTTGCCCAACTTTAATTGCCAGTGCTGTTACTGACTGCTGTCAAACCTGTGATGGAGACAGAACACGACTTGGCTTTGAGAAGGAACAACTTTCGGTGATTAATTATTGCTGCCGGTCACGTGCAGCTGTTAATGATCTCCTGGGATGTCTGGCTGGAACGGGAGGAGACGGTAGGAGCTCCTTGTCTTGGCTGGGCTCCAGCTTTGGCTGTGCAGCTTGGCCAGACAAAATTCCTCCTGCACCGTCAGCCATCAATTGTGGAGCACTAAGGTGAAAGCAGCCAGCCTCAGGTTGTGCCAGGAGCGGTTTAGGTTGGAAAAATTTCTTCATGGAGAGGGTTGTCAGCCCTGTTCAGGTAGAGTCACCATCACTGGAGGGATTTAAAAGCAATGTAGATGTGGCATTTGGGGACATGGTCAGTGGTGGGCTTGGCAGTGCTGGGGGAACAGTTGTACTTGATGATCTGAGAGGGCTTTCCCAAACTAAACAACTCCATGTTCCTCCCTTCTTTCTGGCAGGGGCAGGGCAGGGAAATGTGTGCTCTGAAACATCTGTTGCAGTTCATAAAACCAATGTGTTAAGGGGAGGGAATTATTCCTGCCTTCCACAAGTGCAGTGAAGCAGGTGACCATCAATGCTGACAGGGGAGGGAAGAGATTGGCACGGCCCACATGGGAATCACCTCACCCCTTCCCACGGGAATACCTCAGCCCCACCTACCACCCAGCTCTTGGACACATCTCAAGTTGCCTTC
Source organism: Peucedramus taeniatus (assembly GCA_013400575.1). Taxonomy (NCBI): domain Eukaryota; kingdom Metazoa; phylum Chordata; class Aves; order Passeriformes; family Fringillidae; genus Peucedramus; species Peucedramus taeniatus. The sequence goes on from WBNO01031272.1 coordinate 183,812, forward strand.
AGGTGCTTTGCTGGAAAGCAGCAATATCCCAGTGCTGACTCATGGACTGGGGGTTGGGAATGCCACATCCTGGCACTCAAACTCCAGCCCTGCTTCCACTTTTTCTTCCTTCTGACATCACTTTGGGACTTACCATCCTGGGCCGTGGAGCTTTAGCACAGAAAGGTGGTCAAGAGAGTTTTTTCCCCCAAGCTTTGTATCTGAGTTTGGAAATTGGGCACTAGTGAAGGACCTAAATAGTGTTTTCATTTATTCAGTTAAAAAAAAATTATTAAAAAAAAACCCGTGTAAATAAAATCAGAAAAATCAAAACCAAACCTCTGTATTGAGGGTAAAACGAAGCATTTTGGTTCACCTTGAAATTAATTTGTTGACTTCCAGAGCACTGGTTTGGGGGTGTGATTTTTTACACTGTAATGATTTTTTACCTGTGCTAATGAGGTTCTGGGGTCTGAGGAATTGGTACTGTATTGACACCTCACTCCCTTTTTGTATCTGATCCAAGCTCTGTGGAAGTCAGTGGAAAAGAATGCCTTTAACAGGAGTCAAACCAAGCCTCTAATCTGTGTTTTGTTTGGGCTGAAGGATGTGGGGATCCTTTAGGATGCATTATGAACAGAGTTGATCCTCTTCCTTCCCTGAAGTCTCTTCTTGGGCAGCTCTCAAACAACACCGATTTTATTCAGATGGGCTGCTCAGGGCTGCAAGTTCTGCCTATTTATTACCAGGATGTTTTCTTCTTTAAACATGCTCTGCTTTTGATGAGGTCTCTAAGGAATGCTACCTTTGCCACTGTGGTGGTGTCTCATGGAGTAGCCAAGGAGCAGCAGGACAGGACTTATCCTGTCTCCTTGGCTGTCCGTGCCATCCAGGAGAAGAAATCCTTCCACTGGCAGAGGTGTCCCTGCACCACCAGGCATGTGTGCTGCTTGTTTATGCACTCACTTATCTTATTAGCAGTAAGAAATTACCCTTTTGGCAAATCCCCAGAGACTGAAGAACTGCTTCCTGACAGGGCTGAGGCTGAAAAATGTTTTAAACCAAGTCCTGATCTTGAACTTACCCTGCTGTGCTCACTTTGGAGCAGCCTGTGAGACAAACACCTTATTTACCACTGGCAGATGAGTTGCAGAGGTACCCCTTTGGGTATCTCCAAAGAGGGATCAGGCATGTCCTGGCTTTCTCCCCGTGTTTAAATGGACTTGGGTCATGCAATTTGCAGAAAACCCCTTAGAAAGCAGTAACACACTGCTGGCACAGGGAGCAGTCAGTGTCCAGTTAGGTACAGTCACCTTCACACTCCTCACTGTATCCATAAAGGACACCCTGGGTCTCACAGAGTGGAATGGAGAAGGAGGAACATGGACAACTTATAGGATGATGTTCAGGAAAGTCTGACTTGTCTTTTTTTCCTGAATAAAAGCATCCAGCTGCTGCCATGATTTTGCTATCAGAGCCTCCGTTCTAGGCAAGGGAAACAACCAATGCCCCTGCAACTCCCTTCCCTCTCCCTAAGCTGTAGCTGTCCCATCCTTGGAAGTGTTCAAGGCCAGGCTGGATGAGGATCTTGGTGTAGTGGGAGGCAGAATTAGATGATTTTTAGAGTCCCTTCCAATTCAAGCCATTCTAAGACACCTACCTCGGGGTTATCCCTCGCCTGCCCAAGATGTGGCACATCTGTGGATGCACAGCCTTAAATGATGATGGAGCTAATTTGCAGTGATGTTGAATTCGTATTTTCCCTATTCTTGGTTTCCCAAGGAGTGTTGCTAGCACGCTGGAGTCCTGCATTTGCAGCAATCCCCTTGTCTCACCCATGAGGTGCCTGCAAAGGGAAGGAGGGGATCATGGACACCCCGAGTGCAGCTCCCAGCTTGTGCAGCAAACACACGGGGCAGGGGTCATCCTCAGGGATCTGAGCAGCCACTCCTGACCTAAACCTCAGGCCGGGCTGGTAAACCAGCTGAGACTTGTTCCTACAGCACCGCAGGCTTGGAAATCAAAGCTGAGCTCCAGGGAGAGCACGGGCAGCGTTCCGAGAGTCGGGAGGAGCTGGTGGATCTGATTAGCCTGACATGCCGGCGGGGGAAAGCGTGGGATCCCTCCATCCCTGAGCATTCTCCTCTCCAGCCCTGGCTCTAATCACAGCTGCCTTGATTTGTGCTGGGAGAAGGGCGAGGAGGGATGGATGGGCAGGATTTTCCCCCCGCTGCCTCTCTGCAGAGGGCCCACTGCAGGTCTGAGACATCAAGATCTTTCCCCAGAGCTGGGCTGTGGAGGCATCGCAGCCCCGAGCTGCACAATCCTTTCCTCCTTCCCTTTTCTATTTTCATTTCATCACCGTGTTCAGGGCTGAGTGGTAACGAGCAAGTCCCCAAATAACCTGGTCTCCAGCAGCAGCCTTGCTTTTCCACTGTGAGGAAAACCTGTTTCTAGCATAGTTCGTCCCCATGCGTGTCCTGCATGACCCCATAGGAGCCATGGGCTCTTTGTAGGGGCCTGGGACAAGACCCAGAGCAAAGTCTGAATTCACCCCACGGGGTTCACAGCCCCACAAACCAAAAGGTTGAAAAATCCCTGGCTTGGGAGTCCCGAGTGCAGTAAAAAGCCTTGGGAATACACAGCCAGTGATTTGTGTGAGGGAGGATTTCGCTGAGCAATAAGAATTCAGACAAACTTGCAGAAGTGGAAGTGCAGCTTAACGGCAGAGCTGGGTTCATTTGTCAAGCCCCTTCCTTGCTTCTGTACTTAGGAGAGTGAAACAATAATTGGGAGCAAAGCTTAGGTTAATCTACGCTGAGAACATGATATTCAGTAGCTTTATTAAACGGGGTGGGGAGGGGGCAGGCATGGGGCTGCTTTGGCTCGTTTTAATTTTCAGCTTCATCTTTGGTGCTCACGAGTGCTGGAAAACAACCCCGTGCTCCATTGACTGTGTGAGGAAGGAATCTCAGCTGGAGAAGATGGAGCAGTTGCTCCCTTTCAGAGCAGCCTGCTGATTGTGAAAGTGCCATTAGACAGCTTGTGGAAGAAGGCTCTTAGGTGTGAAAACTGCTTTTCCCCGTGCTGGCTGAAAAGGCCAACGTGGCATTTGCAAAGCCCTGGTGAGCGTCATGGGTGTGAAACTTCCCTCTGTCCCCTTTCCAAATTCAACTCCCTGCCAAGCTGTCCCTGAGCATCATCACTTTCCTTCCCACTGCAAGCCAGGAGAAACCTGGTTTCTCCCTCTCGCTTGCTCTCACAGCTGGCTGCTTGTTCCAGCACAGATCTTCACTGAACCCTGTGGTGTCTTCCCCATTGGTTTGACCCATATGATCCAGGAGGCTTTGCCAGGTCAGTGTTCATCCAAGAGGAGGAATAAATGCCAAGTCAGGTTGTTTTATTGAAATAGAAGTGGAAGGGAATATATCAGAAGGGTGAGGGAGGACATCTCCATCCCCATCCCTTCCACCAAGTCTGGTCAGGCTGCCCTTGCACCAAGCTGATAAAGATCTTCTCAGGTGTTGGGTTGTCCCTGGGATCCCTCAGAGGAATTATAGGACCATAATTCACAGCTGCTGTGGTGGGAATTTCCATATATATGAGCACCTGTCAGGTGTTTATCCCTTATGTACTTTTACAGCAGCCTTTACAATAGGTAGAGAACAACTCCAGCTGCCTCTAGTGACCTTTCAATCACCAAGGGATGCCTCCAGCTAAAAGCCCTGCACCTGAGGTTACAAACACCCAGCCTGTTGCTTGGAGCTGCTTGGCTTGATGGGAGCTGCAGGACTCATTCTGTCTCCTGTGGAAGGAAAACACAGCTCTGCATCCTCTGTGCCAGCAAAGAAATCAGTTCTGGAATACAACAAGTGTGGCAATGCCTTTCCTGAGTCAGGACAGTCATGGCATGGTGTAATTTTTCATCTGAAGGCTCTCAGGTGGGTGCTTGGGGACTGTGTTTGCCAGTTGGTGTGCAGGCAGGGTGTGGAGGAAGGCAGGCAGGCTGCCTGCAGCCGTGTTGGGGGATCAGATTTCCCTGCTGCACTCTTTGGGAGAATCCTTTTGGTTGTATCAGTACCCAAGGAAGAGACAAGGGACAACCCACTGAGGATGGATGGGTGGATGTGTTCCAGCAGTGCTGGTTCCCACTGAGGATAGTGGGAAGGGACAAACTTCTCTGCAGGCTCTCAGAGGAGCCTTCACAGGTCTCCAAAACTGAGGCAGACCAAGTTCTGCTCCAGGAGACACCCAGGCTGCAGGGGCTCGGGTCTGCCTCCCTAAATAAAGCCTGGTATCAGTCAAAACAAGAGACTTACAGCGGTTTGCTCCAGATAAGTGGCTTAAGAGCCTCAACTTTTGTTCTCAGGGAAATGCAGGTCCCCTCACCAGGTTGCCTGGAAGTGTAGAGAACAGAAGTAGGAAGGAGATAAGCAAAGAGCTCAGTGCTCTAAAAGCCAAATAACCATCTCAGAGTCTGAACAACTGGAAGATGATGTATGTGCATGCAGGGAGATAAGGGCATGGGAGGTCCTGAGATGGTCTCATGCTATTTTAAAGGAGAAAAAAAACCCAAAACAGAGCTGTTGGCTGGAGTCCCACATCCACTGTAGGAAAAAAGACTCAGGATTTTTGGAGCTCTCTTCCCACTTGCTGAAGGAAGACAGAGGCTTTGTGTTAGTAAAAGAGTTGGGCTTCGTGTGACCAAATGAAATCACCTCAGTAAAGGCCTTCTTCTTGCCAAGAGGGGCTTCCCAAGTAGATTTTACTCCTCATTTTAATGGGAAATTGACAGAAAAAGTCAAATAAATTTCCATTGAGCATTGCTCAATGCATTGCTGCTCCTCACCTGGGTTTACCACTCATGTATTTTAGAAGCTAAAACAAGCACTGCCATGCAGATAATGGAGTTGAAGTGTCAAACAGCTTTGTGCAGGATCTTCTGGAATTCCAGATTGTTGGTGGGCTCCAGCAGTGATGAGACCAATTAGACCAAAGGATACAGCATGGGATTTTATAGAGCAGCTAAACGCCACCATATGTATGGGAAGAGCAGGCTGCAGGGAGAGTGTGTTGGGCTTGCTCTGCTTTATTCCCTTTGCCAATGTTTCTGCTGATGAGCACAGCCTGGGCAGGAGATGGGTTGGATGGACTTTGGGTGTGACACCGAGCAGCCACACTGATGTCCCTTAGGTGTGCACACCAGTGCCACCACCATGCTGACAGCACTGAAGGGTCCTGCACTGACTCTTTTCCCTAACATCCCTAGGAAATCCAGGCATTTCCTCTTGTAAGGCCTCCTTCAGGCTTTTGTTCCTCCACCAGACACAGCCATAGCTCCTGGGAGCTCCCTGCTCAGCTAAGGGCTGGGTTAAATTCAGTGTTCCCAGGAAATGTCTCTTGATATATTTTACAGTTTAATATTTGTCCTCTGTGAAGCATCTTCCTTTCATGCTAAATGTGCACCTATTATATGCATGGCTTATTTTCAAATTCCTGGAGGATGCTGGAGGCTTGGGCTGTCTGCAGCACAGAGGAATGCATCCCTCCAGCAGCAAGGCTCCCAACTTCATAGAACTCTCAGCCCTTATAGGCTGCACAAATTTTTAGGGGATAAATTCACCACAGCAGTCAGGGTTCTATTTTCTGGCTTAAAAAAAACCCCAAAAAATCAAGCGAAGAAACAACCAAAAAAACCAAACCAACAAAAAACAANTCAAGTGAAGAAGCAACCAAAAAACCAAACAAAAAAAAAAAAACCAAAAAAAAAACCCAAAAAAACCAAACCAAAACAAAAAACCCCAAACCAAACAATAACAGCAACAACCAAAAAAAACCCAACAAAAAACAAAACAAACAAACAAAAAAAAAACCCGAAAAAAAAAGAAACCCACGACCAAAACCAACCAACCAAAAAACCAAAAAAAACCCAACAAAAAACAAAACAAACAAACAAAAAAAAAAACCACCCTAAAAAAAAAGAAACCCACAACCAAAACCAACCAACCAAAAAACCAAAAAAAAACCCAAACCCAAAAAAATACCCCCAACCAAATGGCTTTTCCCTGTACCTCCTGGATCTTGACTAGAGGCTCCATGTGCAGGTTTTTCCCAGGAACAGGCCATAAGCATTAGCCAGAAAAAAACATTCTGGAAGGGCAAGGTGTTTTTTCCACCTGCTGGGGAAAGCCTTTGTCTGTGGATTTGGAGACATGACCTCCTGCAGAGTCCCTCTGTGGATTTGGGAATCCTATCCAACTGACAGTGATTTTTTTGACCAACTTGTCAGAGTTTCATTTTTCCACTCTAATGCTTGGCTTACTTGTCATCAGCTCTGGGGTCCTGCTAAAAGAAAAACAAAACCTGAAAAACCAGCAAGTCCTAAATTTTTACTTTGCTGGTAAGAGTTTGGGATTGATTTAGGATTGTAGGTTGTAGATGCCCCATGCCAGGTTGGATGGAGCCCTGAGCAACTTGACCTAATGAGTGGCATCCCTGCCCATGGCAGGAGGTTGGAACTGGATGATCCTTAAGGTCCCTTTCAATGATAGGTGTGAATAAACTCTGTGATTTTATTCAAAAATCTCCTCCAGTGCTCCTGAATTTCAATGCAAGCTGTATTCTCACCTCCTTTGAAAACATCAGTCCCTGTTTCCATGGTCCCACTTTTCCCTTGATGAGAATCTGACCATGCTGGAGATCAATCTCATCTTCCCCCATGGAAAATGGGCAGCCCAGGAGGGAATAATTTCCCAGAGGAAATTCCCTGAGCAGCTGGGGTGGACAAAGTCATGCTGGGAAGCTCTTCCTGCCCTGAGCTGCTCCAAGGTGGAGATCAGGGCATGCTTTGGCATCCAGGTGGTCCCACCAGGAGCATTCCCAGTGCAAACCAGTTCCCACCACGAGGGACTTGTGGGAAGGTCTCTTTCCCTTGCTGCTCATTCGGTGCTTGCAAGACAAATGTTGGATTTGAATGACTACACTGTGGGCAGCCAGTGCAGAAAATCAATTAAAATACCAAGCAGCTTGGAAACAGGAGCTTTAATTACTCACAGACAGGTCTTTAAAGGGGATTGAAACCATCAGCCCAGAGTAAGGCCTCCTCTGCCCTTGGGCTGCCTATTCCAGAGGTCTCAGGATGTCTCCATGGAGTGTTTTCCGAGCACCCAGGGAAGGTGGCTGGATCTCTGTGCTGCTTGTTTGGGGTGTGTGGGCTCTGTCACCCCAGGGCAGTGGTGGGGACAGGGCTCCCTGCAGGTCTGGCAGTGGCCAGGTGTTGGCAACTGGGTTTGCAGCAAGGGATGAAGCTGCCTGGTAGGGTGTCCCCATCTCTGTGACTGGGATTTAGGCTTCCCAGGCACACTGAAGGCAGCTCAGTGAGCATTTTGTCTATCAGTGGCTTGGGAGACAAAAGATGCCCCAGCACACGCAGACTTGCTGACAAAGTGATGAGCATTAGAGGGGAAAACAACAACAAAATAATCATACTTTTCTCAGGGAATGCCAGGCTGCAGAGCCTGTTTGTCCTGTCTGCCTGTTTATTTGCTTTCTGCTGACTTACTGCAACACATCCAACATGGGCCTTCAGCGAGGGCAGGAACCGCGGGGATTTTGGTGGCTCTTCAGTGGCCCAGCTCCTCCTCCCCCTTCAAAGCAGCCCAGTGCCATTTGTGGGGCTGTTGCACAACCAAAGCAGCGTGGTAATAACACCCCGAGCGTGGAAAGTACAGAACAAAACAAAGCATCGATGAAACTCTTGCAGGCTTTCCAGATGCCTGTCCACATCAATGTCCTGCTGGGAAGTACACAGAGTGAAATAAGGCTCAGTGGGAGCCTGCCAGGGAACGGCCTGAGCTTCTTCTCTCCTTTCCCAGCCCAGTGGAAGAGTCTCAGGACACAAGGTTGCTCTGCAGGATGTGCTGCTGGCTGCCAAAAAAGAAGGAGGGAGCCTTGGTTTATTTTTATGTAACTTCGGGAAGGAAAGGCAAGACAAGCTTTGCTTTGTGCTCTGAATCAGAAGTTTGGACACACAAAGTTTCAGCTCTTCTTCCTGACTGCCTGCCACAAGCAATTCTGAGTCTTCCTGGGGGCTGCCCCCTGACTGTCATTCCCCCACCCTAAAAGGAGACAGGATGATTTAAACTTCTCATCTAGAGGAAAAATAACAATAATAATAAAAAAGGAATCTGCCTGGGAAGAACAGAAGAGGCTTGCCTGCCTGCAGGGAGGAAGACATTTAAAAATATTCCCTGTTGACAAAGAGATGAGTTATTGCAATCCCTGAGCAGCTGGGGTGGGGCAGAGCTAAGAAGCTGTGCTGGGCAGTGAGGGGGGTCTGCAAAAGGGGTTCCCACCAGAGACTGCTGCTTTTTGGGGCTGCTGGCCTGGATTGCAACAAAACTTGTTGTGGAAAGCTCAGTGTGTTTGCACCATGGTCCGTGGCTTCCAGGCCCTGGGGAAGCTGGAAGGGACACACACTGTGACACTGTGCTGTTCTTGAGAGTGATTCAGCAGCTGGAACTCCCTCCTGCTCTGGGACATTCTTTTCCTTTCTAAAGAATCCTTCCAGGCTTGAGGGTGCAGAGAACATTCTGAAGGCAAAGAGCTGAACTCAGCCTGTGGCTCAGGGAGAGCAGTGGGGCTCCATCACCGAGGGGGAAGGACTGAGTGTGCCTTATGGATCACTGGGGTGGAGCTGGTGCTGCTCTGGGATAAATGGGATGTGACTGTTGGAGGGAGTCCAGAGGAGAGGGCCATGAAGATGAATAGAGGGACGGAGCCTCTATTGAGGAGAGGTCCTCTTCTGTGAGGAAAGGCTGAAGGAATTGGGGCTGTTCAGCCTGGATGAAGAGAAAGCTCCAGGGTGACCTAATTGTGGCTTTTTAGAGTCTTTTAGTACATAAAGGGGCTACAGAAGAGCTGGAGAGGGACTTTGGACAAGGGGGAATGGCTTCATGCAGACAGAGGGCAGGATTAGATGGGATATTGGGGAGGAATTGTTCCCTGTGAGGGTGGTGAGGCCCTGGCACAGGGTGCCCAGAGAAGCTGTGGCTGCCCCTGGATCCCTGGCAGTGTCCAAGGCCAGGTTGGAGGGGGCCACCACAGAGGGGCTTGGAGCAAACTGGGATAGTGGAAGGTGTCCCTGTCCATGGCATGGGGATGGAACTGGGTGATCTTTAAGGTCCTTTCAACCCAAACCATTTTGTGATGATTTTATCACAGGATTCCCTCTGGAGTCTCTTCCACGTCCACATCAGGGACTTGGGATGTGCAATACCCAGCATAACCCCCCACTGCCAGCTGCTGTCCCCAGCTCTCCTGCAGCTCAGACCTTTGGAGGTGCTGTTTGGGCACTGAGCTGTGCCACAGCCCTGTCCCCATGCAGGTCACAGCACTGCAGCAGTGCCCGGGACACACGGCCCCGTCGGAGCTGGGTGGTGCCAACGCCAGCTAACGAAGCTTCCCACGAGCTGGAGCCAAGAGATGACATTGCAGAAACAGTCTAGGTCAAAATAAATTGCTTTCTGGCATTCTGAGATTATCTAAACCCTTCTTTTTCCCAGGATGAAAGGGAACAAAGGCTCCAGCCTGCTCAGGAAAGAGCCTGGAATACCATTTTCCCTGAGCCACAAGAGCTTATTAGGGGTGAGGGTAAACAAAGAGATTTGGGGTTAATTTACTCAGGATGGGGAGGAGGGAAGCAGAAGCTGCTGGATTTTGAAGCCTGCCATTCTGGTGTCAGCAGCAGCAGGCTGCTGGTGTGGCTGTCACAGGCTGCAGTGTCTGTCCAGGGTATTGACTGGCAGCCCTGGGTGCTCTCTAATGGCTCATTGATCTTCCCGGGATCCCTTCCAGCTCAAAGCAGTGGCTGCACCACCCTGTCACTACTGACAGGGCTGCAGGGGGCTCTGACTCAGCCCTGGCTGCTGGGGGAAAGGTTTTTTTCCACTCCCACTGTTGCCGTGTTGCCCAACTCACATTCCCAAGGCTCCTTCCTGTGCCCCTGCTGTCTCTCTGACAGCCAGAGCACTTCTGGAGCCAGGGGATGCTGGATGTTTGCAGAGCTGGCAGGCTCTGAATCCACCAGCAAATCCCCATCCTGACTGGATACAGCTGTTGGTACCTCTGGTAGTGGCACTGGTGTTTCCCATCTCTCTGCTGAGGTACAAAACCATACAGAAAGAGCAACTTATCAACCTCCATGTGGACTAAAATAATTTAAAATTTTAAAGGGAATGACTCCTCTGGGACAAGTGGCAAAGTCTTTTCCAGAGCAGTGTGCTGAGCCTCTGCAGGTGGGGATTTTCTCTGAAGTTTCATAAAATCTTCATTTTTTCATAGAGCCACAGAAAGGTTTGGGTTGGGAAGGGACCTTAAAGACCATCTCATCCCAACCCTCGTGCCATGTGCAGGGATTCATGACTCTGGCTGCTGCAGCCAGGTGACAGAGAAGATTCCCAGGCCTTGGTGTAGCACAGAGAAGTTTGCTCTACTGGGTTTGGAAACTGGAGGGGAGATATGGAGAGAAAACCAGAATTTAATAAAAAAATCTTAAAGCTTTGGAATGCTGACAATTAGCCATAGTGGAAGCCTTTTTTTTTTTTTTCCCAAAAGTTCCATGTTACTGCAGCCCATGGAGAACCATGGCATGAAGGGAAAATTCCTTATTCTTTGCTCTGAGCTTCCAAGCTGTGAACTGAATAAAATCCCTCCTTCCTCTTTCCTGGGATTTTTTTTCCTTTTTCCCCTGGTGTTTCTTCCTGTTTTTTTCCCCTCTTTCTCCCTTACTTTCCCTTTTTTCTTTTTTTTTCCCCTGAGTTCACTTTAGCAAGTGCTTTTCTCCTGCTTGAGAATTGAAGGAGAAGGGGCTGTAGCTTAAAGATAAATCTTGAGGTCCCCACAACTCCTGCTGGGGGGTGCAAGAACAGTTTGAAGGGTGTTTGTATCCACTGGAGCAGGGCTGACCTGCCTTTCCCCCTTGGAAGGAAACCTTTAACTTCCAGAGGATATTTGATGTGAGATTGAGAGCGCTTTGATTTATCCATGGAAATACCTTGTTTTAGCAAAGAAAAAAATAAAAAAACCCTTTTATTTTCTTCCCCCCTGCCCCCAGTTTGAAATGATGCCTCAGGTTTTAGCTTTTATATTTTTCAGATTCTGTGCTGCTTTAGTGTGTGGGTCTGAGATCCATATTAGGGGATGGGGAGCTCTCTGCATAGAGCAAGGAGACAAAACAATTCCTTCTCTAGCTGGGGACCAAGGACAAATGATCCAAATCTCAGGCCCAAGAGCACAAACAACATGGAATGAAGAGAGAAAAACAAGAAGGATGGGACTTCATGGACTAAAGCTGTAACTGGACAATTAACTCCAATATGGAAATGGAGCAGAACTTACAAAAGGGAGAGACCCCCTGACCAGTTGTCCATTTTGTGACCATTTTGGTTCATTTTGGATGTAGCCCTGGCTGGGCTCTTGTGCTGCCCAAGCTGGATCCATTGAGGCCTTTTAATAAATCCCTGCTTTATTCTTTAGCTCTGTCTAGCCTCAGTTCTAGGTCAGCCTTCACAAGGCATCAATAACAGCACAGCAGCTTTGCCTGCTGCTCCAGCTTCTTCCAGCTGCCTGTGGGATTCCTGAGGAGGAAAGGCCACGGTTCCCACCTCTTTTGCAGAGCTGTGAATACCTGTGTGTGCTGGTTCAACAGCAAACATCTGCAGCTCCCCTCTGTTCCATGGCAGGAGCAGCACAGAGCAGGAGGATGGATGGGCTGCCTGGTCCCTTGCCAGGTGAGCTGGCAGGAACCTGCACATCACTCCTTGAAATTCTCCACGGGGTTTGATGGATGCTCGGGCTCAGAACGTTTTGGATCTGTTTAATTGGCAGGTTTGGACGAGCTTGGGCAGGAAGCTCTCACCTCTCCCTAGGGAATTCCCAGGGCTGGCAGAAGCCGTGGGGGAGCAGTCCCTTGAGTTCTTTTGTTTCTGAATTTTGTGTTTGGAGCAAACATTTCCATGTGGGCTGAATTTTTAAAGGGTCGTGCTTGGTTATCCTCATGCAATAGTAAAGGTTAAAACTTGGCTTTTCCCACCTCTACCTTGGGCAGATGAAGCTGTGTTAGAAATAACCCCTGAATTTCATCCCTTAGTGCATGAAAACAAAAACCTGCAGGGGGACTGAAGCTGAAAGTCACCTTTTTGGGTGGACTCGGAGCTTCCAGAAAGAATCCCAGTTCTCATCCAAAACTAATAGAGAGAAAATTTCCCCAGGAAATAGCGACATGGACCTGAGAGCATTAAACTGGAACTCTAGGCCAATTAATAGCCAGATAATTACAGCCCATCCCCTCCTTCTTGCTGCTGACTTCCCCATGTAATTTTCTTTTAATTTTTGCTTAATAGGCACGAAGGAAAGATGAGTTACTCAGTGTGCTGCTTGCATTTGATATGTAGTAGGCTCAGCAGAAGGGAAGACTGATGCCCTCCATCCATCCTGGATCAGCCTCTGGCTGTGAGAAGCTGATGCTGGAGGTGCTTCTCAGCTTGTCAAGGGATAGAGAAACTTAAGGAAAAAGGAAGGGGAAGGAAGTCAAGGCTGACAGAAAAGGCAAAATGGTGAGTAGAGCTGGATGCTGCTTCAACAGGGTCGCAGATTTTCCTCCCTCTTCCCTTACTCTGCTCTGGGTCTGTTGTAGCAGCCAGAACTCTCTGGTCTTGCTCATTTTCACATCTGAAAATACAAAACTGGCATCTTCTCCACCCATAAGAGTGGCCCTCTCCCTTGCAGAGGGAGGAGTGATTGGCCCTGGCTCAGATTGCCCAGAGGAGCTGTGGCTGCCCCTGGATCCCTGGCAGTGTCCAAGGGCAGGCTGGATGGGATTGGAGCAGCCTGGGATGGTGGAAGGTATCTCTGCCCATGGTAGGTGGTGGAACAAGATGGTCTTGAAAGTCCCTTCCCACCAAAACCATTCTGTGATTCTATGATTCCATGCCAGCCCTGCCATAAAAGGCAGAGAAACTTCCACCAGCCAGGCTCTGCCATACCAATTCCAAGGAGGGAAAAAGAAAAAGAAGAAAGCAGAATTGCAGACTTTCATGAGCATTAAATTAAAGCAGTGCACAGAGTCTGTTTTGGTTCCCAGGCACAAACACAAAGTCTCAACTCTCCCCCTGCCTGCTCTCTGATAACAGTGGTACCCATAGGCTAAGCTCAGCCTGGGGGTGATATGCAAAAGAGAGGGAAAGAACTAAAAAACACCAGCTTTGTGTAGTAACTGTAACTTCAAGTGTCTTGGCCTCTCTCGTTACTCCTGATCCCTGGCTTCCAGGAAAATTAATTCTGCAGAAGGAAAACTCCAAATGTCTGAGTCACCCTGGAAGTGGTGGGAGCTGCTCAGCAAACTCACCTGTGCTAGACAGTGGGTCCTGCCCAGGGAACAGGGATTTCAGGGAGTCATGGAGTGGTCTGGCTGGAATCTTTAAAGCTCATTGTGTTCCAGACCTCCTGCCATGGGCAGGGGCACCTCCCATGGTGCTCCAAGCCCTGTCCAACCTGGACACTTCCAGGGATCCAGGGGCAGCCACAGCTTCTGAACAGCCTGTGCCAGGGCCTCCCCACCCTCACAGTGAAGAATTCCTTCCCAATATCCCGCCTAACCCTGCCCTCTGGCAGTGGGAAGCCATTCCCCCTTGTCCTATTACTCCATGCCCTTGTCCAAAGTCCCTCTCAACATCTCTTGGAGCCTTCGGGCACTGGAAGGGGCTCTGAGTTCTCACTGAAGCTTCTCTTCTCCAGGCTGAACAATCCCACTTCTCCCAGCCTTTCCCTACAGGATACGAGTTCCTTCCCTCTAATCATCTTCATGGCTCGCCCCTGGACTTGCTCCAAAAGTCCTGTCCTGTCCCTTATCCCAGGGCAGCTCCTTTTCCTGCTGCTCCACAGGGTTTGATGCCTCTCCCTGCTGCACTTGTTAAGGTAATTAGATAACTGCTGCCAAGACACGCGTTCATTTAATAAGTATGCTAATTGGTATTGACCAACGTGTGGCAGGCACTTTGTCACATGCCAATTAGGAGTGCCTAGGAGCTGCTCCAGAGCCTGGTGGTCAGATTTCCAGGTGAGGATCCAAGGAAATGCCCAGGCAGGGCCTGGCAGGGGTGGGGTGAGCACAGGGAACCTGAAAATCAGCCCTGTAATCATTCAGGGCTTGCTTGTGACGGATTAACGTGATCGGTATCAACCACAGTGTTTTTAGTTCTGCCACCAGGGGAGTGGGAGGTGGGATAAAACAGTGGGATGCAGCAGGCAGATCCAGGGCAGACCAGACAGGATCATGGCTGTGGAGGAGAGTGCTTGGGGTCCAGCTGCAGCTGGTGGCAGAGCTCATGCTGAGCACAGAAAAGGGACAAACCCTCAGCCACAGCTGCTGTTGTCCCCCTGGGGTGCTCAGTGCTGGCTCATCCTCCTCCTGCAGCCCTGTTTCACCCAGTGTATCCAAAAAAAGTCAGTGTTAGCCCTTCCCTATATGTTCCTTCCCCAGAAACGTTCTGCAGAACGTTCTCCTTCCCCTATTTCTCCTTCTGTTGCGCCGGCAGCTGCTCGGATGCCCTCGTTTGTCTGGGGTAGTTTATTTATTGCCACCATTAATTAATTTCCTTTGGCTAGGAAGGACACATCCTCTGGGATTGTCTGTGTGCTGGAGACCATGACTGCATTGGTGTCACTAAAGTCCCTGGCTGCCCCTGGCCTGGCACAATCAATCAAGTGGCGCCACTCAGGCCCATGGTTAACGAGGCTGGCCCTGGGATCTTTTCCCAAGAAGGAGCCCAGGCATTGCATGGAAAAGGCCACTTATTTCTCCAGGTGGTACTCTGGAGTTCCTACCTCCCTCCCACCCCAAAATGGGAGCTCCTGCTCCTGCCTTCTGCTGTGGGATGGGCTGTGAGCTGAGCTAAAAAGCCAAAGCAGAAGTTTGTGCTGGTCCCTCTTGACTTGGCCCAAATTCAGCCTTTTTGGAAGAGAACAGCCCTCGCCTTCTCCAGGCTGTGCCTCTGCCTTGGCACAGATAACTGGTCCTGGAGCAGCACAGGAAGTGTGAAGGAGCAGGAGCTGGTTGGGTTTATGAGCTATCAGGAGCACATTTCTCAGAAATACACTGACCTAATCTCACTCCTATTGATTTTGAGCTATATTTGTACACACACATGGGGACAGACAAGCACTGCTGAAAATACACAATCCTGTACTCCTGGAAGGGCAAAAATTGTTTCCTCCAGGTTTGTTTTCAAGCCTAAGGAAACAAAGGAGCAGGCAGAGAGCCTGACCCAGTTTCTGGTGGGTCTGTGAGATGGGTCCCCATTGCCAGCCCCTGCCAGCACTCAGGACTATGGTCCAGGCTGTATTTTAAGGAGGTGCTCCTTCCCAATCCCAAAGGTACCCAGCTGCCCAAAAGCATCACTTTCTGTTATTACTGCCTCCCTCCCCGGAATATGCAAAGTGGGAAGAGAAAAAGGCCCAGAAAATTAGGCAGAGCAGTTTATCTGACAGGCCAGTGCTCTCCCAGATAAAAGAACAAACAGAGTTTGTCTCCTGGTCAGGGTGACACTTTGCCACAAAAGAAGAGCAGGGAGAAGTTAATTAAACTCTGAAGAAGTCATTTATTAGGAAAAGGAAGTAAGACATGGCTTTTCTTCAATACTGCAGGAAGGTTCATTATAGAGGAAAGCCATCCTTTAGCAGTTAATAAAGTATTTTCTCCCACCTGGCTTTGAGGGATGGCTAACGGAGGGCCCATGGCTCATTTTAATGGGCACTTTTCCAAGGTGTCCATGGCCCATTGGCTAAAAGGGTTTAGAAAACAGCTGTTTCTGAAAACCAGGGAACCAGAGAGCTTGGCAGGGCTGTAAACAAAGGCAGAGCCCTTTGTGGAGCATTTTCCATTTGCTGTTTCCATTTCCAGTGCTTCCATGCTCTGTTCTGCTGGGAACTGCTTCCATTCTCTGTTCTGTCACTGGGAAAAACAGGTTTTTCTCTGTTCATCTCTCCGGTGAGACAACAGGAGTCTTCATCAGGGACAGTCTTTTCCTGCTGAGGCCTGACACTTTAAAGAATCCATTGCCACTGGATATATATTAAAAAAAAAAAAAAGAAGAAAAAAACCAACCAAACAAACAAAAAAAAAACAACCAAAAAAAACCAAAAAAAATGAAAACCCTCACCCAAACCTGATTTAGGTGATGAGGCCCAGTAGTTCTAAAGCCCCAGAACTGGAAAACTCTTTGAATCCTGAGTCTCTGCCCCCAGCTGCACTCTATTTACTCTGGTAACTCCCTCCCCTGGGGTGGGAAACTAAAACCTCTCACTCTCCCCAGGCTCTGAGATCACCCACTTTCACAGAGTTGCTGGTAAACAATTAGGATTCCAGAGGAGAATTTACAAGGAATTTAAAAAGACTACTTGTTCTAGAGAGTCTTTTTCTCATTTCAGCTTGTGTTAGTTATGCTAAAATTCAACAACCTTATTGTCTATAAAGCCACTGTGCCTGGTGGTAGATGTGACTTTGTCACCTGAGTCCTCTACCCTGTGGAGCCTGGAGAAGATGCTTTTGCACTTAGTGACAATTTAAAAGTGACAGGCACCTTTTCTTGTGCATCAGTCCCCTGAATTTGGTGAGTCTGGGAGAAAATAAAAATAGAAGTAAGAACATTTGATGGCAATGCTTAGTTAATACCAAAAAGATAAAAACAGAGCCAACCTCCAAGAATGGGAAAAGGACTTTGTGATATTTAGTGAGCAGATAATAAAACAGCAGATGAAATTCAAGGCTGCTAAATGAAAAACAATTCACAGGGGGGAAATCATTGGGCTCTGAACTGGCTGTTACTGCTTGGGAAGGAGATCTGAGAGTTATGCTGGAAATATCTGCCAAAATGACACTGCTGGTCCATAGTAGTCAAAAAAACCCAGGGAGCTAAGAGAGTCTGAAATGGGGAATGTTATTGTGCTGCTTAATGAATGTGTGGTATCTCCTGCCTTGAGCAATTTGTGAGTAGCCCACAAAAAATGGATGGGAAGAAGCCTAGAAAATTATCCACAGAAGGCAGGGATTGATAAAGGAAGGGCCAGATGTGAAATCGTTTGTGTTGTAAAGCAGAAGAATTAATCAGTAATGATGGCTTAGCTCAAGAAACACTTGGAATCAGGAGAATCCCAGAATCCCAGAATGCTTTGGGATGGAAGGGACCTTAGGGATTATCCAATTCCAACCCCCTGCCATGGGCAGAGACACCTTCCAGTGTCTCAGGTTGTTCCAAGCCCTGTCCAGCCTGCCCTGGGACACTTCCCTTGTTGAACTCCATGAGGTTCACACGGGCTCACCTCTCCACCTCTCCCTCCGGACACCCCTTCTGTTCTGCATGGAGGGAAGATCTCAAGAAGCTCCAAGAAGTGAAGACAAACCCTTTACCCAGCCTGTTAAAAAGTAGGACTCGTTGACACAGGAAATTTTAGGCACTGGAGGCTTACATTGGCTTGGAAAGTGGCTAGATACTTTCACAGGGGGAAAAAAAAAAGGGATGAAGCATTTTTTTCTCCCCATCCTGTTCCAGAGCAGTTGGTGTGAGAAGACAGAGGTTCACTAGGACCTGCCTTGTGTCCCATCCAGTTGGTGTCTTGGACTCTCTGCCTTTTCCACCTCCATCCAGACCCTCTGAGCTGCTTCCTGGGGATTCTGAGTGGACAGAAACAGCCTCTGCCACAGCTTTGTTAGCCAAGCACGGAATTCAACTTGTTATTTTTACTGTGAGTATTTAAACTGTGTGCTGAAGGCGCTCGTGGTGTTTTCCCTCTTGTAAATCCATTGGGAACAGCCCCTCAGCCTGCTTGGCTGCCCAGTGTCCTCTCCCTAGGGGATCTGTGGGATCTGGGCCTGCTTCCCCAGCCAGGGATTTGCAGGCACATCCTGGGAGCTGGGAGGCGATGCTTCATTCCCCAGCAGAGCCTGGCTGCTGGATATAATCTGCCCAATGGTCCCCTTTATGGCCAGGCAGACAGGCTGAAATTCACAGCCACTGCTTACCAAAGAATAATGAAACATTTCCTGAGATGGCAATAAATATCCCCTGCCCTGACAGCACTCACCAGAGCCTCTTCGATCCAGGGAAATGCTTTAAAACTCAGCAAAGTGGGATTTTTTTTTTTAATGCCTCTTTACTTGCTGGTTGCAGCTGCCCTGGCTGTTCCCAGTCAAGGTGAGGGGAGCATGGATGAGGTTTGTGGTTCCCTGGGGAGCACCAAGTAGCCCTGTAAGACACAGAATGACTGATGAAAACTCCTTCTCCCCAGGCTGATGGAAAGGGACAGATTTGCAGCTGCTCTCCCCTTCCAAGGGGTTTGTTCTGGTCCAGAGCAGCTCTGTCCCACCACGAGGAGGTGATGACACCACAGTGTGCTTTCGACACAGCCAGCTTGGCTGCTTTGCCCCAGGACAGTTTTCCAGCAGTGGGAGTGCTCAGTGTGGCCTCTTGGTTGTTGGGCTGATGCAGATTGCAAAGTAAAGCCACCAAAAAAACTTTTTTTTTTTGTTTTTGGGACAAAAATTCTCTCTGAGAGTCTCTGGGCCCAGCCAAATGTGGTCAAGTCCTCTTTGGGCAGGAGCAGGTCTGACTGTACTGGATGCAAACCAGTCTGTGCTGGTTTCCCTCACTCCACAAAACCAGAATTGTGACGGCCAGGAAAGTGCCAGGGACTCATCTTGCCTCTCCTGCTCTGAGGAAAACCAGCCTGGAGCCCAGGCATGGGGGCTAAACCCAATGCACAGGCTGAATCCAGGAAGAGATGGGGGTGTGGCAGCACCAGGCTGGGGGGGTTTGCTGCCCCTGATCTGGGTGAGAGCCTAGGGACAGGCACCCCAGGAAGAAATGCTCCCAGCAGCCCTGGCCACAGAGGGAAAAGGAGGTGTTTGGTGGCAGAAGAAAAGCTGATGGTGGGGGAAGTGATGGATTTTTCAAACCCAGCCCCTGAATCAGTCTCATAGTTGTGGTCACTTTAAAATGGATCCGCAGAAATAAATAAAGTGGGTTTAGATCTGCGATGGGAACAGGCAGCACAGAGCAAGGGGAAGAAGGAGACATCAGATGGCAGCAACCAGCAGAGGAGATTGACATAATGGGATCAGCCCTCATTTTGTTCTTATTATCAGCACCTTGGGAGTGCAGCTTCTCTTAATTAATTCCTCTGGTCTCTCAGATGTGCAGCTGACGCCTGTGTCCATCAGTGGCCTGTGGGCCAGGACAGGCAGGGAAGCACCGAGGACCCTGTGCAGTCAGTCAGTGCCAGAATCCCAGAATGGTGTGGGTTGGAAGGAACCTTAAAGCCCACCTCATTCCAACCCCTTGCCATGGGCAGGGACACCTCCCACTAGACCAGGTTGTTAAGACCTGATTGTCTTTCCCAACCAGGATTAAGAGATCTTAATCCTGGTTGGGAAAGAGTGTCTTTTCCCACAAGACTGGAGGCCATCCCTTCTGTTCTAGATACAGGGAAGATCTCAAGAAGTTCCAAGAAGTGAAGGCAAACTTGTGGATCTTGGGAAGATCCCAAACCTGTGGATCTTGTGGAAGATCCTGAAATCAGCATCTATTTTAAATGCATTCAGTTGTAATGTAGAGTTCTCTTGCTGGCTGCATAATTGGGCTGAAACACAGCCAAACACCTGGCTCTCCCTTCTCCTGCCAGGGTGTGGCCACCAATTCACTGGCTGGTGGGGGAAAGTGCTTTCCTCAGTCTCCCTTCGATGGTTCACTGGGTTTTTAATGTGGAGCAAGAAAAAAGAAAGAAAGAAAGAAAGAGCGAGCTCAATTTATGCTCTTGGTATCACTCAGCATTTTCTACGCTCGTGGTTAAGTTGTGATTGCTATCAAGGCCATCGAAATCTCCAGTGGCTGAAAATCAAGGTGAAAGCTTGCTTTCATGGATTATTTCCAGTCACTTTTCTTCTGGCTCTGCTAAAAATAACGCAGGAATAGCTTTCTTCGAACATTCCTATTCCCTCCTGGCTGGAACAGAGAAGGTCAAGAGGATGAAAGTGAGCAGCAGTGGGGGGAAGGAGTCACAGCACACTCTTTGCTTCTATGGGTTTGGATGGGATTTGTTTGCTGGTTCGTTTGGATTTTTCACTTTGATCTCAGCCTGATTAACTTTCTTTCTGCATTTCTTCCCTTTAGCCCGTGATGGGGAAAGCTGGGTGTTTTGGTCCTACTGAAACAAAAAACTTGCTGGTTTTAACCATTTCTGTTTACAAATCTGTGAGAAACATCCCCTAATCTAGATGGGGATGACAGTATTTTAAGATCTTTATCCAAGGCCTTGAGATGATGCTGTGCTGTGTGTCTTGTGTCAGGACAGCTGACCTGCTTTCCCTGGCAATGGTTATGGATTTTCTTAAATGGTGGTTTGATTCCTAAATTTCCTGCACCTTTTTAGTCTGGAGTGTTTCATGGGATTTAACAGGAGATAATGGTCCCCCAGGAGACAGCCAAGGTAGTTTCTGAGGGTGGTGTCCTGGGTTGTAAGATATGTGTGTATTCTATCACCATCTGTTAGAGGTGGAGCAGTTATCTTCTGTTCATTAGGCAGTTTTCTTTATTTCTTCCACAACCAATCCTCCCTCCAGGAGATCTCTTCTGTTCATGGGCCAGTGAGTGTCACTGCCTGGCTGATAAAATTCCATCATCCCATTGGCAGATGCTCTGCCCAGGGGGAGGAGCCAAGCATTCCTACCTGGATCCAATCTGAGGCTTAAAACACAGCAACTGCCTTTTCCCACTGGATTCTCAGAGGAGCAGCTGCCTTCTCCACTGGATTCCCAGAGGAAGACCAGACCCATCTACACCACCCCTGGACCTTCTGAGGAAATCTCCACCCTTCTCCAGGATCCCTGCTCCAACAGAGCCACACCTGGCACTGCAGGAGGAACAGCGACCATTGAATGGGACTGTGCCACACCCTGACCCACAGGGTGTCAGGTCGTGTCCTGACTCTGGCAGTGGTTGTGTTCTTTTTTGTACTATTGCATTTGTATTTTTTTTTAAATTTTCCTAGTAAAGAACTGTTATTCCTACTCCCATATCTTTCCCTGAGAACCCCTTAATTTCAAAATTATAACCATTCGGAGGGAGGGGGTTGACATTTTCCATTTCAGGGGAGGCTCCTGCCTTCCTTAGCAGACACCTGTCTTGTCAAACCAAGACAGGTGGGCATATAGGAGAGGAGAACTAGAGGCCACTTGAGGAGAAGATCCCATTGCAAGGCAGCTGGAGCAGGAATTTCTGCCTAGCTTGGCTAATGAGAGTCTGACTGCAGTGCTTGGATGGACCTCGGGTTAATTAGAGGTGGAAACATCCTTTCATTTGCAGATAAAACACTTTTCCTGCTGCTTTGCTGCTCACCCTGAGCTGGCATAGCAGCAAGGGGGAACTCTCAAGGGGTCCCAGCCTTCTTTCCCCAAAATTTCTGCTTCTGGGCTGCCCCAAGGATACCCAAAGAGCTGACTCCCACACAAAGGAGATTCTCCCACAAGAAATTTCTCCCTGTGGAGCCAGGAGAGCCCTGCTGGTCCCACAGGAAGGCTGTTGTGGGGATTTCTTTGGGTTTGTGCCAATTGAAAGTACCAAGTTTCTTTGATCCTGGGTTATTGACACAAGCACAGGAGTTTCTCCCCTTGTGTTGTCCCAGCTTTTCCAAGGATGGCTTTCCAGAAACATGGCCTGGGATGGAAGTGGTGGGAGGATAACCTTGGAAAAGCAAAAGGAGAAAGGTATGTTTCTCCAAAGGTTGTGATACAAACCCTGACTCAGGTAGGGCTCCCTAGAGAAGACATTACAGACTTTTTTCCCAGCTTTCCAACGGGGGCAAAGCCAGGGTTTTTCCTGTTCTGGAAGAAAGGTTTGGTTTTGAAGCGGTGTGTACAGACATAGCAGACAAGGGTCTTTGAGGGTTTTAGAGATGGTCCAGGGGGAACTAGGAGGGAGCAGCAGCCAAATCCTGAGGCAGCAATAATCCCTTCAGCCCTGGAAGGCACCAGGACATAACCCAGGGCAGAGGTAGCACCGTGGGAGAGCATTCCAAGGCAGCTGGGAGTATCAGGTGGGATACCAAGAGCTCAGGTAGACTTTAAAAAAGATTTTTTAAAAAAAGCAACATGTGGACGCATTTGGCAAAATTCCCACCGAAAGGAGGAAATACATATTTTAATTTATGTGTATAGATACAATCCAGCAGCTCTGCCAAAACTGTGGTCCCCTTATTTTTCAAAGGGGAAGAAAGCCCATAGCACACCTGACAGGTAAAGTAAGGCAAATGCAATGCTATATTTTTAGGGGCATGGCCCTAAAAAGACCGTGAAGAGTTAAGCTTGAGCTGCAACATGGAATATGTTTCAAAAGATGAGGACCAGACAGGCATTTGCAGCATGGAATCCTCAAGTGGTTTGGGTTGGAAAGGACCTTAAAGACCATCCCATTCCAACCCCCTGCCATGGACAGGGATACTTTCCATTAGACCAAGTTGCTCCAGACAGCTGGATCCAAAAGTCTGCAGTAAAATTAAATATCATTGTTTTGTGATGTAGTTCTCTACCTCATTCTTAGACCAGGAAACTTTATCTTCATAATAACTTTTATCTGTCATTCTTTTATATTTATCAATTCTCATCCCCTAAACGAGATGCTGGCAGGCAGAGGAGGGAACTCAGCCCTGATCCAGATCCATGCTCGCATCCTGAGTGTGTAAATAAATAATCCAAGCACTGATGGGATGGCAAAGGCTTGGCATTCAGGGGCTTGAGGGGGTGTTCGGCCTGAGGTCCTGCTCAGTGGGAAATAGTAAAGGTAAGAAGATTTCCAGAAAACTGTAAAAGCAGGCCTAAGAAAGAGCAGAGAAGTAGCTGCAGCTGCAAAGTCTGAAAGCAGAGAAAGTTACAGTGGTACAGCAAGCAAGGACATTTACCAATAGCTTGAGTTTTAGGCTTGGCTAAGATAGACCTTAAGACTGCAGGAAAATATGCTTAGCAAGGTAGTAGAAGGTTTTAAGCTTAATAATGGAGTACTGTATATTGTTAATAGAAGACAAGCAAGCATTGTGTGAAGCAGGTGTACATGTACTTTTAGTGATTGGCTAGAACAATTGTCTGTAAACTTTAGCAATATGCTATTGGCTAGAAAGTTTTTTAAATGCTCTGTAACAAAGAAATCTTTGGCTACTGCTGGCTGTACCTGAGCTTGGCCATCTTCCTATTGCCTCAGCCATGTAAGGAGGCTGATGCTGCAATAAAAGCTCAAGGATTGTACTCCAGCAGTCCCATCCTGTTCGTGGAAACAAACTCCAAACACAAGTAAGCACTGAGCCAGTGGCAGCCCGTGGATCCTCTGGAGTGGTCACACCAGCTGTTTGTTGTTCCTTGTTGGAGCCTGTGACTGATCACCGGCGTTACCCGCTCTGGCTTCTGCGCTATGATGAGATTCCTGCAGTTTTGGGAGAAGCGGGATAATAAATAACCTGAGCAGTGAATAACAAGTGCCTCTGCTTGTGCCAAGGGGTCCTTCTTTGTGTGCCAAAACGAGGACTTATCTGCTCTTGCTCTCCTCTGCCTGTGACTTTTTATTGGTCTGATGGTTTTGGGGGTGTTGTCCCGCTGGAGCTGAAAGCAAGGAGATGTTTGGATGTGCATTACCCAGGAGAGCTGGCAGCATTTTGGACAGAGAGGTTGTGGGGGACCCATCCTGGAACTGTTCAAGGATGGAGCTTTCAGCAGTGGAAAGTGTCCCTGCCCATGGAAAGGGGTGGAACAAGAGGAATTTTAAGGTCCCTTCCAACCCAAACCATTCTAGGATTCAGCCAGCTCAGAATCCACTGTAGAGCCTTTAGGCAAAGGAAAACAATATACAATAAACCTTGGGGG
This sequence comes from Peucedramus taeniatus, assembly GCA_013400575.1. Classification (NCBI taxonomy): domain Eukaryota; kingdom Metazoa; phylum Chordata; class Aves; order Passeriformes; family Fringillidae; genus Peucedramus; species Peucedramus taeniatus. The sequence continues at coordinate 207,747 of WBNO01031272.1, forward strand.
AAGGGAGGAACCTGACCCTAAAACTTTTTGTTCTACCAGTTAAATAAAGAACCAAATATGATCAGCCAGGTAGCAAAATGAAATTAAGATGAGGATTTGCTCAACGTTGCTGTTTTTTTGGCTGGGTTTTTTTCCCTGTGCACACAGAATGCCACTGCTGACATAGCTCTGGCCATGTCAGCAAAGGCTGGGAAGGTGTTGGGTTGTTTTTTATCGGTGTTCTCTGCCTGCTGCTTTCAGCTGCTGGGATGGAGTCACCTCCTGCATCACCCCTGCTCCAATGTCATTTGGAAGCTGGGGGTGTCACCTTTTCAAAAATGAGTGTAAAGCTGGAACTCTGCAACAGCTTTGCTGAAACGCTGGGGTAAAGTGGCAGGAAGGGTATGGGAGATAAATTGCTTTTTCCTGCCCATCAGAAAAAAAAAAAACAAAGAAAGAAAAAAAATCTGGTCCCTACAATGCCAGCTAGCTGTCAGGGATGTGATGCCACGCTGGATTTTTGGGGTGGCTGCAACCAGGTTTGCCTTTCTTTAAGGCTGTTTTACATTTGCAAGGGCAATGCTGGAGGTATCAGTGATGCCTGTGAGGCAGCCCAAACCATTCCCAGCCCCTTCCCTACCAGAAGGGAGTTAAAGCACCTGCAAACCCCAGTGTCTTGCTCTGGGCTCTGTGCACGGAGCGTTGCAGGCTCCTTCTCCCTCCTATTTGATTTTTCCCCCTCACCTTCTTATTTTTCGTAAGGACTTTTGAAATATTCCGTTGATTTTTTTGATCCCCTCTACTTTTGAAAAGGCCACCAGGAAGGTCTTGTCAGCAATTTAATGGGGAGATAAAAGAAGATGGGAAAGGGGGATTGTGACCAGAGGGAGAGTGCCTGACATCTGGACAGGGCTAATGTGTGATAAGACAGGACAGTTGGAGGAAATCTGCTGTGCTTGATCTCTCGCCAAGGCAGGGCTTGGACCTGATGGCTTTAAAGCCAGGTCCATGTGGATGGAGCCTGCCTTGCCCAAATCCCTCGCAATGCCTGTGGATCAGGTAGATGGAGGCCTGGGGTCCCGCTTGCTTGAGTTAAAAGTCTTTTCTGACTGACTTCAAAGGGCTGTAAACCCAGATTATCTGCACTGTCCATTTTGACTGGGAGAGATACAGAATGAAATAAATAAAAAAGGAAGCTGCTGCTTCCAACCTGAGTCCCCAGAATATGGGAAATGCTTGTAGGACCAGCCAGGGGCTTGGGGGTGCCAGTGTCCTTCCAGAAAGGTCTGTGATCCACCCAAACCCTAACATGGAGCAGGAATTAGGAAGAGCAATTTTAGTTATTGAGCTTGTTAGTTATTTGGTTTTTCTTAGTGTTTTTCCATTCCTCCAAGGATGTGGGGATGGAGCAGCTGGTTTTCAGTAAAAACCAGGCAACCAAACACGGATATGTTTGGATGCTGCTTTGGGGCTTCAAACACCCTTTGGCTCCTGTGGAATTGAGTGCCAGTGCTCCAACTGATTGAGTTTGTAGCAGGTCCCTTACCTTGTCCCCAGGCCAGCACGGATCTGGGGGACAGCTCCAAATCCAGGCTCAGTTTTGTCACTTACACCAATTTTGGGTTTCTGCTGGTCTCCTTCGGCAAAGTTTTACTCTGTGCCAGAGAAACACCTGATGACAAAAGCTCATCTTTTAGGGAAGGAGTTTTCTCATGAGTGCAGACGTTTGTGTGCAAGGAGAGCAAGGAAGTTGTAGTCGAATGCACAATATCCCTTTTTTTGGTCTAAGATAGGATTTTTAAATTTATATTTTTTAAGGACAAAGAAGGCAACGATTAGGCACAGAAATAATTTGGGCTACTGCCTGTGTTAGAGATAACTCTCCAGAAGAGATGCTGGCTCGGATGTTTCTTTCTCTCCATCCACAGGTGAGAATCACTTCAAAACTTAAATCCAATATAGAAAGGCAGAGAGGGAAAGGTTTAATTGTTCCAACTCTGCTGCAGGCTGATAAGCTCCCATTGATTTCCTGTAGCCAAATCTCCAGGGTGAACGTGGGTGATGTTCCTGCAGGTGAGTGCAGGAAAGTTTCTCACTCCTTAGGTATTCCTAATTCTCTATTTCCTGTTTCTCATGGAGAGAGCTTGATGCTTCCTCCAGAAAATGACCATTTGCAGCACAGATTTTTAGGGTTTGGGGTTTTTTTACATCTCCTTTTCACCCTTTCTGTTGGCTTCCTATGAATTTCCCACCAGAGTGGGGAGAGAGGTCTCAGGAAAAAGTGTCCCTTCACCAAGGTGTAGCCCTCAACCTGAAGCTCAAAGCAGCTTCATATTCATCCTGTCCTTTAAAATCATCTGTTCCAGTGGTCGAATCCTCTGCCTGCAAACTCAGAGGGAATAACACAAATAAATGCAGTACCCAACTGGGGATTTCCCAATAACTTGAACTATTTTGTCCTGGAGAACACAAAAATATCCAGTTGATTCTTTATCTATTTATTTTGAGGGTTTGTTGGAAAGAAAAATTAATGAACACAGGAAGAAGGGATGGTCCAGCAAGTTTTTTGTGCATTTCAGAAACCTACAAGCTCCAAAAATTTTGGATGTCTAGCTGGAACCTAGCTGCTTATCTCACCTGAGCCTCCAAACCCACTAAGACTTTTTTTTTTCTGTCAGTGCTAGTTATAAAAGATTGGTTTGTAGTGATGGAGAAATGTCCAAAGGAGCCAAAAAGGAGCCAAGCAGCATTCAGATGGGGGGGGATAGGAAGAAGAGAAAGCCCCAACCTCCCTGGAGATGTAATAGGCTTAGTGGTCCTGCTTGACACATGTCAGATAAAACAAAAAAAAACCCCAAAAACCCACAACAATGTTTATAAGAAGATTAGCTTGAACATGGTGTAATTTCTCCAGGGACTGGCCATGTTTGAAGCTCAAGCCACCAACTCCCCGAGCCTTATCAGAGTAATGAATTTCCACCACTTTGGGCCATTAAAAATCCTCACGCCCCCCTTTCCCCACCTGAAAGCTCTCGTATTTGGGCACATCTGCGGGGCTGGGTGGATTTGTGCCGTGCCCCTCTCGGCGGGCCGGAGGTGCAGCGCTGGGAGTTAACTTGCTGGAAGTAACTGGATGTGACTGTCTAATTTGTGGCTGCCATCCCTCCGGGAAAAATCCCTGTCTCTGGGCAGCAGATTATCCTTGGGCTCATTACAACATTGTTCCCAAACAAATCCCCCAGGCTTCTGCCTGTAATCACTTTTGCATACGTGTGGGCAAATATCCCTCCATCCGTGCCCGCAGGTGGGGATGGAGCCAGAGCCACAACCCCAACTGGAAACCACCAGTACTGACCACTGGTCACTTTTCAACCAAAACCAGGTTGGAATCAGGTTTGGTTTCCCTGAAAACCACTAGTAATAGGGTTTGTTGGCCTTTTTCTTGGCTCGGTGAGTTTGGTTTGTTCTTTTTTTTAAGAAAAGCAACTAAACAGCAGACGTAAAGCAACCAGCTTTTTAAAATTCAGCTGAAATTCTCAGCAGGTTATAGGTTATCCTGTACTTCCTGGGGATGTTTTAGCATGGTGCAGCAGGGCTGTGGAGCTGCTCCAGTGCTTGGTCCCTGCAAGCATTGCCTGGGGCTATATTCCTTCAGCCCACTTTTTCCAGGAGTGGTCCTGTGCTAAAATCCATAATTCTCATGGTTTTAACCCATATATTTTGGTATATCAGAAGCAAGAGGCAATAGCCAAGTGGCTCTTTGATATCTGCTCATTAACAGTGGGGATGTGCCTGGAGACAGTGCCAACCCCAAAAGCAGGATGGTCACCTGTAGCCAGTTTTTGGAGCCTGTTTGGGGACCTCTTTGGTGATATTTTGGGGACAGCTGAGACAGCCTCTGGGGGAACATGTCAGGGGACTGGAGGGGTTGAGGTATTTTGAGGATGCTTAGTGATGATGATGATATTTGTGGGGTATGGGGTGAGGAGTCTGTGAGATTTGGGATGTTTGTGGGATATGGAGGCCAGGCTTGTGGTACTCAGGGAATTCAGGTGGGATTTGTGATACTTGTGCATTTTAGTTTGCAAGGTCTAAAAGAGCTTGTGGCATTCTGGAAATGCCCAGATCCACACTGGAACAGCTGGTGGGGGAAGATATTTGTATCCCACTTGCCCATCCCTGGCAACCTCCTTCCCTAGGATTGCAGCCACCCTCACTTGGCAGGCAGAGAGAGGCAGGAGCAAAGGTGAGGAATCCCCTCACCCTTCTCCCCACCTTTCCTTCTGCTCTCCTGGCTGTCCACAGGGATGCATTTCCTGCTGGCCCTGCAGACTCATATGGCAAGAGCCATGCAAAGGGCTTGGAAGTTGTCCTTGCTTTAAAAATGGGTTTTGCAGGAATTCTCCACGGCCAGAGTGCCCTTGCTAGAGCAGATACTTGGACTGGGTGGTGCTCTGTGAGAAACTCCCTGAGAGATCTCTGCCTTTCCCTCCTTTCCATTACTTATGCTCGTCCTCCTGTCATCCCCCTGCTCCACACGGTGAGGAAATTATTTATTTAGCAAGGGAGGGGCTGTTAACAGAGATGGATTATGCATCTGTGGTTTAAATACAGGGAAAAGGGAGAAAATACTCTTCTTCCTCCTTCCCCCCCTCCTCTGTCTCCCTTGGTGGGCTTGGGCCTACATGCCCTATTTTTCATCCAAATGGAATGGTTTATTTTTATCTCTCTAGAAAAATAAGCGCTAGAAGTTCCAAGATGGATCACCCACGTGCAGATCTTCCAGGGCTGCAGGGGAAGGAGGCTGTGGGGAATATTGCGGCCAAGAGGAACACGGAGGAATAAGTCAGGAATATGTGTGGAGCTGAAGGGTGCCTGGACCATTCATTCCCATTAGGGAGAGGTGCAGCACCATTAATAATCATTTTAACAGAAGCTGGCCTGAGCCAGCAGGGCCGGGCTGCATTTCTGGAGAGGGAATTTTGGTTTAATAAAAGAAATAACGCCGTGCATACAAATGAGAAGGGGTGGCGGGGCTCGCTTCTCCTACCTGATATTTATTATTGCTCCACCTGCCTTCAAATAGGAACATTTATTTGGTTAACAGTCATTAAGAGGGCCCTGCCTGCCTTATTTCCTTTCCTATCCCAGAATCCTTGGGCTTACAGCTCCAAAAGTGCTGGTTTCTGAGCAGCTGTACCCTTCCAAGGAGGAAAGGACCATCTCAGCTGCCTGAAAGCATCCAACCAGCAGAAATCCCATATTTTCAGGGTTTTTTTCACATCTTAGGACCCTGTACAGTGGGGCTGGAGCTGGCCAAAACTTCTCATTTTGCTTAGGTGTGCTTTTTATTTTTCAGGAGCTCATTCTTTTCTTTTCTTTTTTTTTTTTTTTTCAGGAAATAATTCTTTTCTGAAAAATTCTTTTCTGTTTTTTTTTTTAATTATTTTTCAGAAGCTCATTCTTTTCTGGAAAATTATTTTCTCTTTTTTTTCCTTCAGGAGCTCATTCTTTTCTTTTTTTTTTTTATTTTTCAGAAGCTCATTATTTTCTGGAAAATTATTTTCTGTTTCTTTTTTCTTCAGGAGCTCGTTCTTTTCTTTTTTTTTCAGGAGCTCATTCTTTTCTGGAAAATCAGCAGAGCACAGGTTCTGGTGGCAGAGCATCACTGCGTATTTTACCCATAAACCCAAATGGTTTAAAATAAATAAGGCATTCCTTTTTAAAGGAATAAAGGAGTAGAAACCTTTTGGATCTTTTATGAAGCAGCCATCAGGAAGAAAGCTGTTAATCCTGGCGCTTTAAGAGGGCTGGGGAATTAGCTTTTAACTAGGCACTCCCTGCCTACTCTATTTTTTAGGGAAAAAAGCAGCAAGGCAAAGAGCCAAAGCTGAGATGGGACTGGGAGCTGAATGAACTGCTACAGTCCCTGCTCCAGCTGTCTTCACAAGGTGGTGGGGATGTGAGAACGGGGAGGGACAGGAGCTCTCCCTGCCCTCCCATCATCTGTGCTCCCAAATTTTGTCACGGAGTCCTGGCATTTGTGTCCACACAGGCCAGGGCAGGGATGTGGGGATGTACAGCCAGCAGGTCCTGCTGATGGGATGGGCTGTGACACCTGGGAGTGCCACTGGGAAAAGCTCAACTGGGCAGAGAGGCTGGGCAGTGCAAAGTTCATTTTGACATGAAGGTTGTGGGTGAGAAACCTCTCTGAGCCAGGAAAACCCTGGAGAAGGACTGTCCCAGGGAACTTCTCCTGCCATGGTGGTGCCAGAGCAGTCCTGTTCTCCTGGGACCTGATTCCCTGCCACCTCTGTGGGCAGGCTCTTCTCAAAGACAGACCCCAGCTCCATTGAGGAACTTGGATTTGGGTACAGTGTGCCTGATGCTGCTGCCACTTGGATTCCAAAGTGAATGCAACCAGTTTGTCCTCAGGAAAGTGTGGGGTTTTAATTATCACAGAGGAAAAAAAGAGTGAGAACACAACATCAGCTGGACTCCTGCTTTGTCTGACACCTTCATCTTCCCCTCCTGGGGAAGCTCTTGGCCAGGCTGTCCAGGGAACATGTTGATGTTTCCTTCTCTAGATGGGCCAGGATAACTGGTGATGAGCACAGGGAAGCGCTCCTGAGGTGACAGACCCACTGGGACACCCACACTGACAGCAAACCCCTTATTCTGGGTCAAAACTGCATCCAAGGAGATGCCTTCTCCTCATTTAGCTGAGCCACTTCAATCCTCTTTCCAGAAAAATCCTGTCCTGTGGAACTACCCTTGTTTTGCAGGGACACTCACAGGAGTAGCCCCTCGCAGCCTTTGCCCCAAATTCAGAGAATCAGAACCACGGAATGGTTTTGCTTGGAAGGGACATAAAAAATCATTTTGTTCCAACCCCCTGAAAGGGCAGGGACACCCCCCAGGTTGCTCAGGGCTCCATTGAGCCTGGCCTTGAGCAGCTCCAGGGATGAGGCATCCAGAGTTTCCCTGTTCCACCTGTTAGGGGGATTTGTTGTGGCCTCTGCAGAGATTTCCTTTAAAAGAACACAGAGGGAAAAGCCAACAGCAGGGGCCAGGCAGACAGGAGGGGGATCCCACCTGCCTGTTCTCCTCCTTAGGAAAGAAGAAAAAAAAGAAATTACTGAGATTTAGGTTTCCTCTCTGGTGATCCACAGCCTCCTGCCTCACCCAGTACCCCCAGCTCTTATCTCATACCTGCTCTTTCCATCTCCGGGAGTTTGGAAATTCGGCTCCATCTGGCTCTTTCTGATGGGAAGATAGTGTATCACAGGCAAGGCAGGCAGGGCCCAGTAATTAATGGAAATCCCTTAATCCCGGGGAGATGTGAGAGACTGAGCTGCCCACTGAGTGCACTGAGGTGTCAGACCCAGCCCAGGAACACTGCCCCTCCAACACGGCACCAGAGAGCTTTGCTCCCCTCTGGTTAGCTGTATTTCTATTTTCTATACTTCAATAATTAGACATTATCACAAGAGATTTTTCCCCCACAGTTGGTTGTAGTAATCCGGTGAAACCACGAGAAAAAAAAAAGGGAAATTATTTCTTTTGCAGTTTCTAGAGGAATTAGAGGTGAAGTTTGCTAGGACAGCTTTTCTTCCCTTCTGCCTTTCCTCCTGGCATCAACACTTTTATTTAGAGATGACAAAAATCACCGTTTCACTTGGACCATTTACCACATTTAATCTGGAACATTCCTCAGTGCTTTCATCCAGTCAATCAAAACTGCTCATCTCACAGCTTTGCAACATAAAAATACCCCTTTCCTTTCTTTGATTAAAAAAAAAAATTGTGCATGTCATTTCTTCAACACCAACAATGAGCAAGAGCAGAAAACATCCAGATTGTGTAACTCCCATGGAAAATTGCATTTGAATGAAGAAAAATTTCTGTCTGAATGTTAGTTTTAATTTAAAAATAATTATATATACGTATATATATATAATATATATTTGACCAACTATATATAAATATATAAAAATATAAAAAT
>WBNO01031274.1:0-51691 GCA_013400575.1 Peucedramus taeniatus
AATATAAAATATAATATAAATAATATAATATAATATAAATAATATAATAAAAATATATAAAATATAATTTTTTTTAAGTCTTAATAAAGAAAAAAAAATAATCTGTGATTTCTTGTTTACCCAAGCCTTTTATGCAGGTCACTTCTACCCAACCACCTATGAGAGGGAGCAGCTTTTTCCTTCTCTCCTTTTCACCCCCTCTCACCTGCCCTGAAATACCTCCCAAGGTCACTGTCTGTGTCTCAGCCTGGTTGCAGCCCCTCTGCAGAGTGTCAGAGCAGATGCTCTGCATCCCCTGCTCTCCCTGGAAACCTCAACCAGGCTGTGTGACCCCACCAGCCAACACAGCCCCTCTCTCCCTCCTGCTCCTGGCTGCTTTTTGTTCACAAATGAAACCCCCAGTGTGTGCCCTGATGCAATCACTGCAGCAGCCTCTCAACACATTGCTTGCATTACTTATCACAAATGTTTCTCCTGCCTTCTCCTCTGCCAGTGAGCTGCAAACCAAAACAGCTCAGCTGTGAATAATGAATGTTTCTTCACAAGTTGCTCAATACACCAAAGTTACCAAGGGATCCCTGGGAACTGAGTGATTCCCAGTGCCAAATACCAGCTGCCCATGGCTCAGTCAGCCATTCCAGCCACGGGGCACTTGCAGGTGACAGAGCCAGGGATGGTCCTGCAGGAAACCATGAGCTTTGTTGGGAGCTCCTACACTGCAGAAATCAGACACTGATCCCTGCAGAGTCTGCACCACACAGTCAGAAAATGGCTCATCTTCTGGCACTGCAGTAGTCAGTGTGCAGTGACAGCATTTATTGACCTATCCATACAATTGATGGCACAATTAATGGCAATTTGGTTCCAGCAAAAATGCATGTGATTGACCCTACTTCATTAGTCTGGAGAGTATTTTACAAACTGAGAGCAAAGTGCTGTGATTTAACAGATGAACTACAATAGCTGATTCATTTAATCTTATTTCAACTCTGACAAACCCAGTTACCTTTCAGAGATAATATATTAATGAAATAGCCAAGTATTGGTCCAAGATTAAAGAAAGCAAGTGTCTTTTGTCTGCATTTGTATTTCAAATAGATTTCCATGTGCTTAACTTTATTGATTCAAGAAGTAGGTATATGATTAGACAGACAGATACATGGAGTGTTTCAGCTGATCTATATTCATGACACCACACAAAAGCAGTCAAACAGCATTTTAGCTTTAATCTCAGATATTTGACTCCACATAAACTCTTTTTCTAAGACAGAACATCAGTTTTTGAAGCTGCAGCTGGAATAATGACATGGAGAACAGCAGGACACCTTTGCTAGTGACAAACAGCCTAAATATCTTTTAATTGCATGCTGTGGTGGGAAAATAAATAAGGCAGCTTTTCCTAGCCTCCTGCACTGGTGGAGGCACAGACAAACCCTTGTGGGTTCTCAGTGAAGGACTGAGACTGCAAAGCAGCTTTGACATTGCCTTAAGTGGGCCAGAACTCCAGTCCCACAGGGCACAGCAGAGCTAGAGCCAGCCAAAGCTTCAGAGACAAAGCACCACATTAATAAGAGCAACCATGAAGCATTCTGACAAAAGGTTTCTGCCAAAGCATTTGATTAATAGAAAGTTGATTTTTTGCCCTGTGATGTTTTCAGAATGGGTCTGCTCCTGTCTCTTTTCAAAGGTATACTCAGACAAACCAAGACAGACAACAACCTTTTCCATCTGGTTCAAAGCTCTTAACTTTTCCCCAGCCCTTGGGAAAGAACCATTTTTCATTTCTGTTTTGGAACTCCTGTAGAGAGAAAAAGTCATCGTTTGCACAGCACTATGGATGTGACAGGCTTTGGAAGGAGCAGGAGCAGATCCATCATCCTTTGGCATTCCCATACCCTGGAGATTCACCTGGGCATGGGAAAAGAAAACTGCATGCAATACACTTTAGGAGAAAATACCCTAATTACATCCTGTGTTTTTAAAACACCAAAAAAGAAATTAGGTAGCTAACAAAGTTGCCTAATTCCCCCAGGCAATATGATAATCCCAGCTCGACCAGAAGTGTGAGACACTCCACAAAACACAGTGCTGTCCCTCCTGGTGTGTCTGTCAGCTCTGACAGCTCAGCATCTCCACAGAGTCAGAGCTGTTTGGCTCTCATTGAGAATCTGGCCCAAAATTATTAACTTCAGTTAAATATGCTCCATTTTTAACACTACCGATGTGCTTTAAAGGACAGGGACACCTAGCTCAGATCACACAGTTTATATGCACTAGCCTGTTAATACAACATCCACTCGAGGACACGATCTGAATTAGGAACCCTACCACTCACCCTGACTTGTCCTTGATCACACGTCCTTTAGAGACTTGGAACAGCTGAGAGGAACAGTTCAGACTGAATAAACTTCCAGAAACCTCCAGCAGTGAAAACCAGCATCAGTGCTTTCAGGGCTAGGGCTCCTGGGGGGAGTGGGAGGAGGAAGGGCAGCAGCTGGCATTTTTCGAAACAGGCTGCTGCTGCAGGGGCTACTTGCTCTCACCTTCTCCTCCTCAGATTTTGTGGAGACACTTGTTAATTCTGCCGTCAGCATTCGTTCAACACATCTTGCTGGGTTGCCTTTCTATGCCGTTTGTTTTCTAATGGATTCTTCAAGCACATAATTAGCCCTCAGGCTGAGTCAAAGTTACAGGCAAATTAGAAGCCTAGAGGAATTAGGAGCCAAAAAGGCACTGGGAAATGAGCATTGAAAGATATTCAGGCTTGTCTCAGAGCCTCACACATCGTTCTGGTGTTGGAATAGCCCACAGCAGATTGTTCTACTCTTTTTTATGAAGCTGAGGGATTTAATCTTATCTGTTTTCTTGCAGCAGAACTGCATAAAGCTTGTTAAAGGTCTGTTGTTTTCTGTAACTTCCATTTTACACTCCTGTCATACATCATCCTTACCTGCTTGCTCGTTTTTGTTTTTTTTTTTTATTTTTTTTTTCCTTTTTTATTTTTTTCCTTTTTTTTTTTCTTTTGAAGATAAGCCGGTTGCTGGAGAGAAGTTCAGCCTGTGTTGATTAATTCAGCAGTTAAGTCTACCTTTGTTTTTCTTGTGAATTTTAAAGATGCAGACGGGACAGCCTTCCATCAATGATGTTATCAGGATTTTTTTCGTTCTAAAGCAAGCAGTAGCCCATTGCTGATTTCCAGCACAGAATCACCAGTCATTCCTATACAGTTTGGCTTTAGGGGATGGAGTCGTTGGCTGCTTTTGTCTCTTACATAAAAGAAGAATCAGCCTCAGTAATCAGAGCTAAATCCCAACACTAGGAGGAGAAAAAAAAACCGACTCTACTTCCCGGTGCCAAAAGCCCCACATGCTTACTGCATAAAGAGAGCACTGTTAAAGTCCCTCAGCCAATGCTGACTAACCAAAGATCTTTTAATCTGGTTAGAGATTTGACCAGTTCTTTGATAATGATCATCAGAAAATCAACACATCTCACCCTATTCAATTACCATGGAACTGCCCCTGAATTTTCCATAGGCAAACTCACCTGACAGTTTCAGTCATTTCTCTTCTTTTACCTTTTACCATCTAAAAATGTTCAGGTACATGCTGTCCCATGAGACAAAAGACATTTTCTCACCTGATCCTATAAATTACCTTTTCTGATCATTGCAAGATGCTAAAAAAACCCTTTTCTCAAATCTACACTTTTCCACATTCAGATTAAAAGTTTTATTTATAAATGACAGTTTTGCTGTGTTTCAATTAATTTGGCACTACAAGACATATTCCCATGTACATTTGTCCACTTCTGTGTATCACCCTAGTGCAAAATATTCTGTAGGAGAGCCAGGTTCACAAATCTTATCTCTCAAATACATTTCAAAGTATCACCCTGCTGAGTGAATCCCTAAAGTTCAGCAACAGGGCATAGGGAAGGACACAGATCTAGCCCAGTGCTGGAGAGAAAGCACCATCTGCTCATTGGGGAGGTTGTTTTTTTAGTCAAGGCTCTTATTCTTGGGACAATCATTTCTGAAATCTTTGCTACATAGGAAAAAGAAGGGAAATTAAAGCAGACTGCTTCAAAATTAATAGATAGAGCTCTCAATGTTAGTCAAAAGTACAATGAGATCAGGACTTCCTACCCCAAGTGAAATGCTCAGTTGTTCCTGGCCAGGCAAGTTGTTGCTATTCATGGAGATGATATAACTTTTCCTTATTTCCTGGGGGTATTTTAAGTGGTTTTAATATGTTCAATTGTCATAACAGGAGAATCAGGTTGGAATTCAAGCTACAAGGATGCAAGGTCAGGCATGAAAGATTGCAATAAGTCAGGATCCATTCAGGAATCTGGCTGAAGAGTTTCCTACATCTCCCATCCACTCAAGTACGCTGGAATTAGAACTTCTGAGAAAATAAGTATTTGTTACTCCAGGTTATAACAGTTTCCTACCAAATGAACTAACCTGGAAGACTGAAGGGTTTCAGAAGAAATGATTAAAAGCTCTGCAAGACAGAGCAAGAAGAAAGTGTCACGCAAATAATGGATTTTTTGCCCTTCTTCTGCATCTCTGGTTTCTAGACAATTTTGGCTGGAAATTTTGATCTGGTACACAGAGATTGCACTACAAGAATAATCAGTGACAAACCATTTCTGGTAGATGAAATTTGCCGAAGTGGTAAACTACTATTGTATAACTCCTATTTTCAGGGAATCTAGGTTGTATTAGCAGTACTGGAACAAAACCAAGCAGGCATGAAAGCATCAATTCATGTATTCTTCAGGGATTTCTAGAGAGAAACTGAGCTGCACTACAGGAATGAAATACAGACACACTCCCTGCCCTCTAAATAGCCAAAAACCTCTGTAGGCCTTTCTGTTGAGCTGCACTGCCAAAGGAAGCACCAGTGTTTCAGCCTCTCAGAACTACCAATTACTAACTATAGAGCAGAAAAAGCAGAAATGCAATTTTACAACTGTTTCTGTATAAGACACAAGGGAAGAGTAGAAGAAGTTTCTTTGGTACCTAATGACCAGAATAATTTGGGCTTCTATCTGCTGAATATGAGCCACTGATGCAACAGTTTCTGAAAAATACAATCAAATGAGTGAATTTTAAATATGATCAAATATCAAAGGAAATCACTGCAGAGAAATACAGCTGGGAAAAAACCCAAAAAACTCTAAACAAACAGAATATTTCTTTAAAGGATATTGAGCTCACCTCCTGCTCCCCTCAATAAAATGAATGAGATGCCTTCTCATCCCAAAATGAGAACAAGCACAGCAGTCTGAAAATCTGCCACAAAGGATCTGTTACAATGCTCTTGCAATGTTTTGTACATGTAAGAACAGTTTCCACTGGAATATTATGTCTATTGCAAAAGGTTCTGGCTGAAATTGCTTTCACAGTTTCAGGCAATGCAATTGATGCATCATCCCAGCTAAAGACAAGCACAGTTTTATTTGAATTTCATGGAATGACTGAATATGGAAAAGAAATGAAGAAAGGACAAAGGTGACAGGAATAGAATAACACAGTCCCATAAATGCACAACCTGACCATCTTCAAACTCAGTGTCAATAACATTACACAAATGAGTAAAGCCATTGGTTTGTAAGATTCAGTCCCTTTGCTTTGGCTAAATTAACATTAATGGAAAGAAAAAGATAAAGACTTAGCTATATTTGTTCAGTACAGGACTTCTCACTACAGGAAAAATATTGAGATGCTGGCCTGTGTCCAGAGAAGGGAAACAGAGCTGGGGAAGGGTCTGGAGCACAGAGGAGGAGCAGCTGAGGGAGCTGGAGGGGCTCAGCCTGGACAAAAGGAGGCTCAGGGGGACCTTATCACTCTCTACAACCACCTGAAAGGAGGCTGTAGCCAGGTGGGGGGGGATCAGTCTCTTCTCCCAAGGAGAAAGGGTTCAGAAAAGTGGAAATGGACACAAGTTGCCCCAGGGAGGTCTAGATTAGATATTGGGAAAAAGCTTTTCACTGTAAGAGTGGTAAGGCATTGGAATAGGCTGCCCAGGGAAGTTGTAGAGTCGCTCTTGGAATTGTTAAAAAAATGTCTGGATGTGGCACAAGAGAACAAGGCTTAGTGGTGGACTTGGCAGTGCTGGCTTAACAGTTGGACTCGATCTTAAAAGTCTTCTCAACCTTAAGGATTCTATGGTTCCATGATTCTATAGTTGTTTCAGAGAGAGGTGAAGTGTCCTTGAGGACATTGGCCCAATCAAGAATTACACAAAGCACTGAGGAGCCAATGTGGGAGATACTGTTTACTGTTTACTGTCCAGTTAATCTCACACCAGTAAAATATTTGCTAAAAGTTACAGGCCCCAGGATCTGCCAGAGTATTTTTTCCTGGGTTATTTTTTTTTCCTTTGTTTCTTTAGAGATTTTGTGTGCATATTGTCTATTTGTATTTCTAAGAAGTTTGGTTCTCGGTAACAAATGGTTAGATCCTGAAAATTATGAAATTGCATATAAATAATCAAGGATATCACCACGCATAAGCTACATAAATGGTTTATGAATTTCTATGTATGCGAAAAAATTCTGTTCTGCCTTGATTTATGTCTCAATACAAATTTTCAAGGAGGTTCACACAGGTGATGTAATAGTTTGTGTCATGGGATCCTTTAGGAATTAACCATCGATACAATAAATTTGGGCATGTTAGGACAGTGCTAAAGGCCTAATTCAGAACTGCTTTTCTTTGGAGATCTTGCTGAAAACTTACAGTTTTCTTACTAAATTTTGTGGAAGTAGAGCATGATGGTATATATCCTCTAGGAGAACATCCATATGCCTTTAATCCAAGGAGAAACACAGAAACATCCAGTGAGTTGCTTTGATATCCTTCCAGTTCCTACTTGAATGGCAAAACCTATCTCAGCTTTTGTTCCCTTGTTCTCATGGGAGAGCAATTTCAAGAAGGAGCAAATAGTAGCCTTGTTGTAAACATCTAAATCCCATGTTTTATCTGTATAAGACTGGCAAGATTTGAAGATTTTAATATCTTACATAGAGCAATTGATAGCATTTTGGCTGAAACAGAGGCAGCAAACTTCAATCTCAGTACGAAGCAGGACACAGTGTTCTGAATTTCGTTTAGTTATGTTAATCAGCTGAACAACTTGAGAGGAA
Organism: Peucedramus taeniatus; assembly: GCA_013400575.1. Taxonomy (NCBI): domain Eukaryota; kingdom Metazoa; phylum Chordata; class Aves; order Passeriformes; family Fringillidae; genus Peucedramus; species Peucedramus taeniatus. Next base: position 7,159 of record WBNO01031274.1, read on the forward strand.
AGCCTCATGAAGGGTAATCAAGGGAAGAGGTGATAAGGCTCATTTCCTTATCAGCTGGACAGAAAGTGGAACAGAAAGAGTTTATCAAGAAGAAAGGCTTAGAAAAAAATTGTAATTCAAAATAAAAATGAAGCTGTTGTGTCTGTATTTCTAATATCCAGCAAAGTGATGCACTTTATCCCAAATTGCCTTCCTCAAAGGTATTTTATACATCTCCCTTGAGAACCCGGCTCAGCGAAACAGAGATAAAGTAGCTGTTTGCTACTTCTCTGAGTACCAGTTTTTCTGTCCTTTTCCAATTATCAGCAGAGAAGTATTTTGGTGCAAAGTCACTGTTTCAGTCACATAATTCCAGGAGAGTGTTTGGAGCACTAGAGAAAGTACATCACACTGTAACATTTCTATGTGTGGAGCTCACTGGTTATTTGGTTGACAAGGACTTTTTTTGTCATGGCTTTGGAGATATTTTGGCAGCTTTTCTATTTGTTGTTCTCACACCACCTTATTCTATCAAGCTTCTGATAATCAGTTTGGTAAGGTTTAGGAGAGCTGTTTGAAGGATAGAAGTGAGAGGGTCAGCATGTGTTACTTTTCCAATTCAGGAGGCAGTCACGGAGTGATTTTCTGTAACCCCTATGGGATAGTAGCATAAAACCCTTTAGAAATTTTCTATTTGAGTGCTTCAGAGTGTTGTTCATGTCCTTTATTCAAAGATGGAATTATTCCCATAGAAAAGCATCCTGCTGCATGGAAGTTGTCCTGAGATGGCTGGGACAGGCTGTGTGCATTTTCCCCTCAGTGTAGATGCAGATGCAGCAATATCTGACCCCCCATGAGCATGGGGGCTGTTTTGAGTAAAAGCTTGTTGTGTGGAAGTGTGTAGGCTTGTGAGTTCTCTACAAGAAATACTCTACAGATTGCTCTTTTTGCTGTTGAACATGATACCTACCAACTTTTCCTGGAGTAGGAATATTCTTAAGACAATTTGATGGAGGACAAGGTAGTTAATGTATTTGTGCTAAAAAAACAGAGGAAAGACTTGCTACCTGTCAGGCTGAAGAATTACATGTCCTACTCCTTTCAATCACATTCTAACTGGGTATATACTTCCCTGCTATCCCCACTGAAAATTCACTCTGGACATCCATCTGTGATTTGATGTTGCTTTACAAAACCCCATCAGCTCTTAAAGTCCATTTGCTCTGGGGATTTCATTATGTGAATATTTCAAAATCCATTTGTCAATGAATAGCAGAATGGCCAGTCCTTTCTTGGGGTCAGTTCTCACTGAATGTTTGTTGTCTTTCTACTGACAGCTGAATGACAAACCAGTGCAAGCAGAACTATTTGAAATAATAAGAACCAAGCTTATTTCTATGCTAATATGTTTGAAACACTACATTTCTCTGACAATACCATAATGTTGGAGTTTATAAAATGTCTATACAATAATTGTTCTGTTGCTGTGCTAATAAACAAGGATTCATTATTCTACTTTTGTCCTTCATACTCTGTAACCTTTGCGGAAAGAAAAAAAAAGCTCATAAATAACAGTGGTGATAAATTAACACAGAGAACAAGACATATTTACATGGACATAGACTTCATATTGAAACACTAATTACTGCAGGCAAATTTAGTTTTCCCTTTAATCAGATTTTACAGGTAATTAGCAGTTAACTAAGATTAATTACAATTCATTTTGTGTTAATGTCATCTTTTGGTCACAGAAAGTTTACACAGTATTTTATTTACCAGATGTAAAAGCTAATTCTTACATAGACATATCAAGGTTATCCAAACATTTTTTTAGCTCACTGCACACCTGTAGTTGTCCTGCAAGAGATTACCCCATTGTGTCCCTATTCAGAGAGGCACACAAGAACCCCAGGCACACCAGAACTCCCATAAACCAGACTGCCACATCATTCAGCTGTAACCAAAAGGGTTACCAGAGCTGTTAAGCTCAAGACATTTAGTGTGAGACCACTCTCCTGTATCCCCCCTTGCAGTCTGAGCCTGCAGTTCTGCAGCCTCTCCCACTCCCTTCCCCAGGGCCAGATGCAGCCTTTGATGAGCCCTTCACATGTTGGTGAGAGGACAACATGTCCCACATGTTCAGAGAAGCTCAGCTGCTTTGGTGGGCTCTCCTGTTGTATCCAAGCACTCCAGTCCTTCCAGTAAAGCATCATCCTGCACCCAAAGCCCCCCACACCATGCAGAAAAAGGATGTGTCCCAGGCAAGGGGTGTTGAAACATCTTACAGAGACACCAGAATCCAAAGCCAGCCTGTAGATTTATGGCCAAATTTGGCTCTGGGAAAGATCATAGAAGACTTGTAGTAATAAAAATTTTGCTTTGCAAAAATTCAAGAGTCTGAGAAGGTTGATATTCTTGACTTGGAATCAGGTTGCACCTTGCCAAGATGCTCTTGCTGTGTTCCCAACTTCAATAAGTCTATAATTCTGGTTTGCTTTCCTCTCTCCTATTGCAGTCCACGTGCTGTAGCTACTCAGGAGTTATCATACAGAAGATTCAATATCTGAAGGGCAGGCCCTCCCTCAATGAATGAACCTGATTCACCAAACTGGCTCTTTAATTATGAGAGTCACCTCTTCCATCTCCTCCCAGGCCACTTTCTAGGGATGTGTGAAGTACCCTGTCAAATAACTGAGCTCACATTACAAAAGTTATTCTCTAGAGAACCAAAGCGCCCTCTGACCCCTCATTGTTCAGGAATGTGAAAATGAAGAGCAAAAGAAATGATTTTTAGGCCTCATCACAATAATCAGTAATCAGAGCTGCTGCTGACACTGGAGACTATAAAAACCCACATGTTCTGAATACCTGCTCAGAAAGTGAGCTGTAAAGGTCAGACACAAAACTCAAGGGAGGCTTATGGGCTCCAACATCTCAGAAGGCATTACACTTTAAAGATTCTACTTCCTGGGGCAGGACATTTGAAAATGGTATTTTGAGTACACCTCATCTGTTTAGAACAGAGAAAAGGTCTATGAAATAAAAGACAGTAGGTGAAAGGCAGAAAAGCATCAACAACCAGTTTCCAGGAGAGCCACAGTGTCCCTGCACAAATGGAAAGGGAGGCCCTGAGCAAAGCTCACTGGTGAGTGATCTCTGGGAAAGAGCAGATCCCCCTGGAGCAGCACAGGCCCAGTTTCACACAGGCTTGATCTCACTCAGGTCCCACACATAGGTCTTCTGTTCTGGCTGCCCCCAAAAATTTACAGGCATGGAAAGCTCCAGGATGTGGGTGACACCAAAACTCTATGAATCTGGGGACTCAGTGCCATAGACAGATGGAGGAGGTAAGGGCAGGGAAATGCTGAACTGATCTTTCCTCCTGCCACATGCAGCTTATGCTAACTTTGTGCTGCTGGCAAGTGAGAAAACACTCATTGATGGGTTTTAATACTCCTTTTTAAACCAAAAAAGGCTTAAATGTCATAGCCTGATCTCAGAGAAACAAAACCAAACAGACATAAATTATTGAGCAAAATCACAGACTTTTTCCTCTTGGGTTTTTCTTCTTGTTGACCTCAGGGAAAGAAAATCAAGAAAAATGCAGGAGTATATGAACCAAAACTGAAGAAGTGGATATATACTGAACCATGACTGTTCACCACATCTGACCGTGGAGCACACTGAACACTGCTTAGCCTGAATGAGGTAATAAATCTGATTGAGGGGTGAATAATGGGGACTATTTCATCAAGCTCACTAGAGGCAGGAAAGCAGAAACACACTCAAGGTGTGCTCACTGCAAACCTTCCAGCTGCAGTTACCAAAACCACAAAACACATTTCTAAGTGTAAGACTAGAGTTTGGGGAAATTTTTCCCTCAAAACAGCATGGAAAATTATTCCATTATATCAATTCCCTCCTGCTCAAGTGAAAAGTCTCTTGTGAACATCTGCCCCAGAAAAGAACAACTCAAATGCCTGGAGACCCTCAGAGCAGGGGAGGCTTGTCAAGTCCTTCTCACAGTAGGGAGACATGGCCTTTGAGTTGGCCATGCAACAGTGAAAAGATAATTCTAGAGTCACAGTACAACTGAACAACAAAAACCCATTGGCACTCTATTTTTAACTTCTCAGATGAGCAATTTAGCAGTGAAATAGTTTAATACCTTGCACTGGTAACCTGTTTTAATCCAGTGATTTCAAAACACATTTATGTGGTAAAGCTGAACCTGTATCACCCCTGGGAATTAAAAGCTACCTTGTGGAATTTTTTTAGAGGAAAAAGTGAAATGTCCAGGCTGAACAAGTGATCTTACCAAGGCTACCCTAATAATCAGTGATAAAATTGGAAACAGGAATAGAAACAGTGACAGTCCAATTTTCATACATTAATCCTGGAAGAGAACTTTTCCCTCTGCAACTGTGTTGCAAAGGTGATCACAATGATTGCCTGCAGCAGTCAGATCTCCTAATAGATACAATAGTATTAAAATTAATTAATTTAAAATTTAAAGAATGAATTTAAATTAATGAAAATTAATTCTGCCTGCATATCAGATTCATCTTTGTATTTTCCTTATTAGGGCCCTCAAGCTCTTTTGTTTATCGATTCTAAATCTGGAGAGTGACAAACAGAATATCATTGTCACTCTGGCACCAGAGCAGTTGTCCAGGTCCACACTGACCTGTGCAAGAACTGTGAGTCTCTGAGTGTCCCTGCACTGGTGCCTTGCCAGGCAGTGGGGTCCCAGATGGCTGGGCCAGACTGCTGTGAGTGTAGGGCTGGGCTTACACAGCTCTGCATCCATCCCTCTGTAAAATTCCTCTTCTCCCACTGAAGCACATGTGTGTAGAGAAATGGTTTTTCCTTCCCAGCACTTCTGTGCTCCACACTATTTTATTAAACTGGAGAGTGACAGCTCTGGCAAGACCTTGGTATCTGTTTGAAATTAAGAGGATAATTTTTTCTCTCCCATTCATCACACGGCGTGGTGATCCCTGCAGTAATACAGCAGTGAACCAGGTGATATGGAAAAATTAAATCTACCCCCTGCACTCCAGGAAGCTGAGCTGTCAAGGTTGATAAAGGAGGACCTGTTGCTCTTATTTCTGCACAACTCTGCATAACTCAATGACAGGGATAGACATGACAGAATATTTTTAATGGTCCCAGCTATTCAGTTCCTTGAACCCAGCTCTGTAGAGTTCAAGGGACTGCTCTTCTTGCTGCTGAGCAGTAATTAGGCTACCACAACGAGGCTTCAAACACTTTTTAGCTGAAGTTGCTGCATGTGTGAAACTAAAGTAATAAATTTGGCAAGATGACACTGGGGGTCACGATGATACCTGAGTGTTTGCACCAGTCCTGCCTGGGGCCCTTGAGCAGTACACAGCATTAATATCAATGTTCCCTAAGGACAGCAAGTTCATTAAACTCAGTCAGGAAGCAAAGTGAACTCAGCAGGCAGTGTAAAAAAACACAAGACAAATTAAGTGAGACTTCACACTTCCTTCATGTGTAAGAATTCTAGAAGCTTCCACGAGATTTAAATAAAAAAGTCCTGCTTCAACAAGCTAAGCAAACCATCTTCCAAGAACTAAAAAACTGAGACAACTTTCAGTAGTTATATAAGATATTCAGAAGTACTATAGTTTATGGAATATTTCAAATGATAAGCAAGGACTAAACACCAAATTTACATTAAAGCAGTTCTTAATAAGTACTACATAAACTTTAAAATCAGCAAGAATAGAACAAATTAGTTAAAACTAAGAAACTTTTAATTCTTTTCCCTTTCAATACTGCTCTTTAACTACTGCTTTCTAAATTCTTTATTCTTTAAAATCCCTGAGGCTGTAGTTTCTGTCTCCAAGCATCATGTTGGAGCATGCCAACACCAGCTTTTATCTCCTCTACTGGCTTCCTATCTTCTATCCAATCCAGAGTAACATTACTTTCCATTGCAGCATTCCATTTTCTTTCTCTGACTTAATTTGTGCTCTTATGATGCAATATTTGCATTCTTTCCCAGTATCTCCTTGTGACAGAAATGCCTTCAAGAGCAGTCAAAAAAATTTAGTTACTTCTCCCTGATTCTGAGTCACTTGCCTCTATTCTGAATCACTGTGAAACACTGCATTAAGTGCTATACTTAGAATATATTGCAAATAAAATGAGATTTAAAATACATTTCAACAATAAACTCATGTAATGTATCAATATGAGCAATGAATCAGGAGACTGCAAATACATAACCACCTATAAGTTGAAAAAAATCTCTATCTTTCATGTCATTTAGATGAAGAGGAGAGCTAGCTAGCTATCCTAAGTGATGGCAGGAATCTAAGTCTGAACTTATTTTCAGAAGATTTTGAGATGTCTCATCCTGTGATATTAGAGGAAGAAGCTTTTAATGAGGTCTGAGTCACTAAATTATAGGTTGGCTCATGGATTCCCCAACTGTGGTGCCTGGAAGTGTATCCTCAGTCTGTAGTCTTTGGGCCACTACTGGTCCACAACTTAGGCCACAAAACAGCCCCCTCAAAGGTAACACAATTCCCACCTGGAATGAAAAGTCAAAGTTTTTAACTGAACTATGTTCTTATGCTATTCTGCACAAGAAGATTTGGAATTCTTTTTTAAGACTACATAGCCTGTGAATAAGAAAGGGTGAAGACAGAGATCTGGATGTCAAAGGATGAAGGCAATGATGGAAATGCAGAGGTCAGTCACAGAGGGGATGCTCTCATGCTGCTGGTGCACCTTGGAATGGGTGGTTTTCATTCATTAACATAGCTAAAAATGTCAGAATTTACAAGAAACAGCTGAGAACATGACTCCCTATATTTTGCAAGTTTACAACATATTATGAGACAGAAAAAAAAAATAGCTACAGTGCTTTCTTAAGGCTAATATTCTCTGCAGGTAACTTCCTGAGCTGCCGCTTTTGTGTGGTATAACCCTTAGTGCAGACAGAACATGAACATGGAATAACTTTTCTCTTACAATGAGGTGCACATTATGAAAAGGATTCATATAACCCCTCTCAATTTAATATTTGCAAGTAGTACCAGTCCAGCTTTCTGCAATCATTAATGAAAAGATCAGTCTGGAATTTCCTTCTTCAGCAACAATACACAGCAGGAAACTATGCAGCATGACTGAAAGTGATTAATAAGATTTCCTTGAAATAGGGCACTGAGAAAATTCCCCTAGTCCTTTCAAACTCCAGTGAAGTGAAACCAAACTGAACAAAACAACAAAGTGAGCCTTGGTTTCTATATTGAGGATCAGAACAATGCTCTAGCTGAGTGGGTACCCTATTTCCAACTCACACTAACACTTTTAACCTCAGAGAGATGCATTTGTGCTCCACAGACAAGTAGGAGGAACCCAGAACAGGCAGGACTCTTTGATAGCAGCACATTTCAGTATAAAGAGCTATGCTTTAGAGAGCAGGCAGGATTAGATAAGCAGAAAACCTGGCCCTGTATGGGATAGTTTAAAACCCCCAAATTGAATGAATATTTCAAATGATTTACTAACATTATTTACTTCAATAAAAAAGTAGATACTGCAGGCTCACCAAAGGAATATTTCAGTATCTTTATGTTCTTGGGAAATGTCCATAATTTCAGTTCTGATTTTATGATGAAATTTAAGGACTAATCTTAGTTCAGAGAGGTGTATTTATTCATCTGCTTCCTGGGAAGGGGGGGGGCAATGTGTATTTATCTTTGTGTATTAAGGTTAAGAGTACTTTCATTTAAGGTTAAGAGGTGTCCCCTTGCTTGCTGTTAGAAAGCTAGGATAATATTTCAACCCTCATGATGCTGACTTGCTTGATCAAGAAATAATCCATCAACAGGTAGCAACATCAAATTCTTTTTTTACTGAGAGATGTCACAGAATAGTCATAACTATTTTTCAGAAAGGAAGAATAAAATGACAGCACTTAAAACTGAGAGCATCACTACTGAGTGAGGAAAAAAAAAAGAACTCTCTTATCTAAATATGCTGTGGGGAAGAAATAATCTGGAACAAAATTCTGTACACAGAGATGCAAAATATCATTCTCACATGCACCTAATCACAACTGGTTCAGAACTGCCAGCTCAATGAGTGCCCTGAGGCCAACAACTGCTGCTTCTGAAATCCACACTACCATAAGAGCTTCCCTCTTGAATCAAAATACATCTTGTAAAGTCACATTACACCTGAAAAAAACGATTAACAAACAGTAAGTAGCCAGCAGAGTATTTAAAATAGATGTCCCAAACATATGGCAAAAAACTGAAAAAAAAGTTTAAGTAATAATCTACACTCTTAAGAATTAGGAATCTCTATGCAGAAATCTTGTGTATAATATAAAGGAAACAGGAAACTAGAGCTATTCTATAATGTTGTATGAAAAACACATATAAAAATGTATGTTACAAGCACACACATAGATATGCACATTATCCTTAACCCTTTCTCACACCAAGGCACTTTAATTTTATCTCCATACTTTAGTTATGCCCCTTTCTGAAAAACAAAGACTTAAAATGGTTGCTTCCCATTCCATTATCCTGACTCACCTACTTGATACAGGTCCTTCTGCTGCATGGTGGCTACAATAAATAGCCCATGAAAATATTAAGCTTTATTTAATTGCTTGTGTTATAACATCTTTCAATGATCACCTACAATTTTCAGTAAAGGAAGATCTTTGGAATAGATCAAACAGCCTAGACTGCCTTTTAATAAAATAACAGACAGCACAACTGACTTTTTGTAGTCCTTCAAATTAAGAAACCAAAAGCTAGAATCCTTGATTTTCAATTTTTTTTTTTAATTCAAGTATAAACATATCTATATATAAAATAAATTGAATTTTATTCTGTGTTTATATGACCATTTAAAATGCTTCCTGCAGTGGATTGCTTCCCTTGGGTTGGAGACAGCAGGAGAACCTTGTACAAAAGCATGCAAACTGTGACAACCCAACACTGCTGCAGAATTCAAAGCCCCACCACTGAGAATTTTATGGTTCTCTCTTCAACTCTTCATAAAGGGAAGAGAATCAAAGAAAACAAAATGTATTTTCATGGGTACTTCTAAAATTAGCATTGACAGACAAATTCCCAGCTGAATGTCATTGTTTGATCTGTCTTTATTATATGAGTAAAATTTTTTAAATAGGATATCTCCTCTACACTTAATAGACCTACTTGCCTGAGTCATATGTGCAGGATTTGCCCATAAATATGGCATAACCAGTAATAAAAAGGCTTGAGAAGGTAGTAAATGCAATAACAACTTATACTTTATTCACTGCAGATACATAACTAATATGCTCATGTAACTAGAAAAAGAAAGGAGCACAAAAAATATGGGTGAAAAGGGGGGCATAGAACAGCCTGGAATTGAATAAACACATTGGGCTACAATTTAGATCATGTATATTTGTAACATATCTTCAAAAATTAAGCTTCCTGGTGACATTTTCATCTGGCTCCAAAGTAGCTGAAGTTTTTTTGTCTCAATTGCATTTGGAGGAAATCAAAAGCATTGCCACACATGCAGAATCCCAATAATGCATATGAACACTGATACCCTCACTCCCACACCTGTCTTCTTGGAGAGAGCAGCTCACCAAGATAACAATTGCTATAGAATAAATTCCTCATTTAATTGGAATTATTTCACACCTGATACTAGCTTGCATTTATCTCATTAGTAGTTACTTGTTTCCCTTTCCCCTCAGTACCTCTTACTTCTGCCCATCTCTCCTGAGTGGTCCATGTTGTTTTTTGACAGAAGTCCCTTGGGGGCCATATCTGTTGCTTACTGTAATTTTCATTCATGTCAGCACAATACAGCCTAAATTGTTCCTGGCCTTCCAGTGGTATTTCAATAGTGCTTATTAATACACAATAATAAAACATCTGTGTGGGCTGGGAATATTCTGTGTGCTTTGCAGAAATCAACACAATGTCAGAGCCTCCCCTGAACTGAGTCTGAGTCCAAATTCCAGTTTGGCAGCCTCAATTCCACGAGCACATCCTGTGGGCATCCATGAATCATCAAGGAGGATTATTTGCCATTTGCAGCAGCCTTTGCTCAGGGGCTTGTGTCCCTCCCTGCAGAGCAGCAGTGAAGCCACGTGGAGCTGAGTGGGCACAAATGTTCTGCTACAGAGAGAAAGCTCTGGGGCCATGAACTCTGCTGATGAGTGGTTATTGCTGGCCCTGGGCATCAGGGAAGTCCTGAATTTTCAAGAGAAAAGAGAATGGCACAATGACTTCTGCACATTAATTTGAAGGCTCGTGTTAATCTGCCTTGTTTTGGCTGGAAACCTTCAGCACAGGTTAAAACTTGATGGTGTGGATGGTACAAGCAAGGCTGACACCTCACCAAAACATTATGTATCAAGAGAAAAATATAACAACAACAAAAGGCTGAAATTTATTAAAAAAAGTAAAAATAGCAGAATCAAAGAACATCAAAGAATTTATGATAGGAAAAACCCAAAAAACAAAAACTTAAGAAAGCTAGTGAATGTCTGTTACAAGAACACAGGGAGATGAGCAGATGGATGGAAAAGAAACACAGAAAATTATGGAAATTAAGGAAAGCCAAACATTACAGCTATAAATCTCCAGTGGTTATATTCTGTGTGGGGATTAATAAATTTCAAAGCTCTAAAATTGTCTCCCTATTCAGACCTTCACAGAAAACAAACCCATTACTTATGCTAGTATAACTGTCCAGCACACAAACCACACACATACATGCAGTTCCAGCTGGAAGCCATTATTCTGCCTGGACTTCTTCAAGCAAACTACATTTTTTCAGGTAGAGGTTTACAAAGCTGTTGGGTCTTTACTACACAAGTTTTCCCTCTGATGTATCTGAGACAGAAAAACTATCAGCTTCACACTTCATTTGTGGTGGCATATGCTATTCCCTTGGGAATTCTACAGCCACCCAGGATTTACAGCCCACTCCCAAGTTGCAATATTCCTGTCACTAAGCACTATGAAATCTGAATTTCTTTGCTTGAGGAAAACTTGTGGGAAAAGTGCTAAAAACTAAAGGAATCCTGAGAAATAGGAGCCAAAATGAACAATTTCCAATGCTTTTTTTTGCTCAGAAGCTCAAGCTTCACTTTCTAGACAGACTCTTCAACATTAACTCAACATTTCCCTGTGTAGAATTCATGAATTCCGGTTCTCTTATTCCCCTGAAAGTTCATGTTGCTGAAAAGGGAGTCTCAGATCTCTTCCAATACACAGAAAAAGGGTCAGGAAGCCTGACAGCTGTGATCTGGACAGAGTTACAGCCCAAGTCAGAAAATTGGCCATGGAAAGGGAAACTACTCCGTGCACTGCTCAGCCAGCTGGCAGGTCACCCAGAGCACACCTCTGCTGGGCTGGGCTGGTGTTCCACCCATTCCCCCTTCAGAGGCATTAATCTGAGTGTCTTTATTCCTGTTCACCCACTAATTTGCACATTTGGATTTAATTAGTTTGAAATCACTGCCTGTTGCACCACATTTGACTGAAATCAGCTGCTGGGTTCCAGAGTAATTGGCAGGGATGGACAGAAAGGTGAAGGCACAGACAGAGTATGGCTGAAATCAAGACTAGAGGTGTTTCTTCAAGGAAAAGTTGTTGGTACAATATGCAAGGACTGTATCCTACCAGAATGTATATTTTTAGGTATAAACTAATCTTGCAAATCACTGTATTCCACTTTTTTTTTTCATATTGCAAGCTGTCTCTATGAGTGATGCAGATATCCTTTTTCTCATTCCTCAGCAGCCACTATCATTTCTATATTTCCTGCTGCATCACCAAATAAAGAGTAATTTCAGATCTTTTGGTTTAAAATTACACTGGAATTACCTTCCTGATCCACTCTGTTGCATGCTGTCTTAAATCTGGTTTCAGTGTAAGCAACAGAGATATTTCTGCTGTATGAATTACAGCAAGTAGATCAGTTCATAATCATTTAGTTTATTCTTCCATAACTCTCTTGAACCAATAGTTTTCAGATTCTGTGGTTCATATATTTGAAGTTTATCTCATGATAAATACAGAAGAGAGAATCACTTTTGCATGCTAGAAACTCAGCTGGAGGAGGTAATCCTAGCTGTAACTCTTTCAAGTAGAAACTTTTGTGTCAATGAAAGCTGAAATTTATCTTTTAGTCATTCATAAATGTATATAATTGTTATCTGAGATGAGGCATAAAGAACTTACTATGAAAATGTTATGGGATACAAAAGCCACTGGAAGAATGACAACTCATGTAAGATCTTTAAGAAGAGTTTGAGCTGGAACACTTAAGAAATTAAATATTGTAGCCCTGCAGGATTGCATGGAAGGCAAATAACATCAGCTGTTAGAGACTATTGCAGGAACCCAGGAAGAAATTAAAAGTCAGTAAAAAAATGAATAGCACTAAAACAACAGGATTCTGATCCCTAATCACAGATGTCATGTGCTATTTTAAATGTCATGGTCAACCCTGCTTGGCTTCCCCCTGCCACTCCAGAAGGATGCAGCTCTTTAGTTCTCTGTCTGTGACATGAAATGGCACTAAGCATTTACATTCAAATATTTGAATGCCATTCTTAATGCCAGGGAAACCCCCCCATAATCCTGTCTGAAGTCATTTGCAGACAATGAATGACTCTGAGGTAATGATGGTTTATGGGTAAGGTCGTTTTGGCCTAACTTCAAATCTTCCAGTGGCACCAACTTCCAGCTCTCAAAATAAGAAAGGCTTTTTTTTAAGCAGTTATCACAGCAATTCAGACTTCAGTCTGGTTCCTACTAGAACAGTCTCACATAAATTTCTATTTATGTGTGCTTGTAGGCCCTCTACTATAGTTCTTTGGAAAAAATATAATTGATTTTTCAGCAATTCAAGTATACTGTAGGTCCATTAAACAAATAATATAATTTAATAATGCCTCTGATGACTAATGATATCCCCACTTATAAGCAACAATGAAATTTCTCAATATTATCCCTGCCCTGGTACAGCAGGGTTGATAAGAAAAATGCAAGTTTACTGCCTAAGGATGTTTTCAAGTTCATTGCTCAAAGGGGCTGAAGTGAGTAATGATTGTTTCATACCATTTCAAATAGAATAGCTTTATCAGAAATAAAGCATTACTTCCAACACAGCATTTCAAAGAACGTGCTCAAGTCACTGCCAGACTATTCCTAAAGGAACTTCCAACACCATATTGTTAACTTAAGCAAATTCATGCTCTGTGTAACACTGGCTTCTCCTGTGCAGTAATGTTAATCTGAAAACACCTCTCAAGGCTCATCCAGTGCTGAGCAGCCATTTGTCTGTTTACATGTATCAAATGAAAGCATTAAATACCCCACATTTTTCTAATATTAGTAATAAAAGTGAAATATTGCAATGGAATGCAGTGAACTACTCATAATAATACCACACAAAAAGCTGCAAAATATTATAAAAAAGGCAGCCAGTAAACATAATAAAAAGTCTGCTTATCAAAAGATATCTATTATATCTTTGATGTGTAAGCTGAAAGACGGACACGAAAAAGTGTTTTTTTTGCAACTGCACAGGGAAATGCTGGTGAGTTACACCAGAGAAAAAGCTTTCAAGGGGAATCTTTTCTGCCCATGTGCCAATAGAGAAATATGTACAATAACTGCATTTGCTTTTTCTCAGGAGTAGACATTGCCCTAGTAGACACAGAGAGGATGTCTCACCCAAATTTAACATCAAAAGGTCTTTGAGGAGGAAACCACCCAAAGGCAGTGCTGTTACTGACAGATCAGACAGCAGAGATGCAGCAGCAGCAAAGGTGCAATTTAAGATTTATTGAATAGCTCCTACAATTCAAGCGTGCTTCCAGCAAAACTGAGCCCATAATTCTTCCCTAACACACATCTGTAAGCAGACTGAAGACATTTTTCAACATTGATATGACTGGCATCCTGAACTCAAGAGAGGAGCAAGGAGGGATGAAAGCACAGAATAATATTAAATCACAGCTGTGCTGAAAGAAGGCTCAGAAAAAAAAGTTGAAAAGTCCTGATTTTGACTACCTTTGCACCCAAAAATCCCAGAATCCTTCCCTTTTATTGCCCATTGTATTTCTTAAGCATCATGTCCTGAATAATTTGGATATCAGGTGAAAGAAATCAAGCCTGTGGTTAAATTCTGGAAATGATAAGTCATCTAGAGCAAATTGCTAAGAAATAGAATTTTGCTGAACAATCATAGATATGCAAGAGTTCATGGAAGATAAATAACATGAGCTTTTAGCAAGCATTGTAAGTTCCTGGGAATGAAACCAAGAGTCACAAAAGAAATCAATAGAACTAAAAGGAAAACAGTGTTTCTAGTAGCAGGGCTTTGTGCCTCCAAATAACACTTGCTTTGTAGGTACTTTTAAAATAATACTAACATTTCAGGAGGCCTTTTGAAAGAAATTCCTGGTGACACTGCATTCATTCTCTTCTTATTTATAAAGAGCAATCCCAGTTCCCAGAATTAAGAATTTGTTTTGGTTTTGGGGTTTAAATGCTTTTGTTTTTCATTAGTGTTTTCTGGCATGATTCAGAGAAGATTGAAACTAGAATATTTAAACAGCTTTCTATAAATATGGCAGACCACATCTTGTTCACTTTAACTAAATAATCCCAACAGTGGAGCCATTTGCAATGGCTTGTGCAGGTGAACAGGTGCTCTGCAAAGATTGGGGTCCTCCAGTGGATCAACCTGCAGAAATGGAGCAGCTCAAGAGCTGCAGAAACCTTCCTACATCTTAAAAAATTATTCCCTATAAACTCCTCCCAAGAATTTTCCTGCTACAGTGGTGATGAATACTGTTCCCATCCAGCTGAGGAGTAACTTCACCATCCAGTTCTAGAAAAACAGCTGAAGTCTTGGAGGCAACTCAATATGAAAATACATTAAATGCAGCTTTCTAGTGTTCACCATGATTCCATTGTTGGTGAAATCTCATGTTCATATGTTTTCTTTATCTTACAGAAATTTTCTGGGATCCAAGTTCTTATTTTCTCTCTTGCTAAATCAGCTAAGCTGGAGCAAGGGACTGATTTTTTTTCCTTCAGAGGTACAGACAGAAACCTCAGAGATGCCCACCAGACCACTGGGGCTGTGCCCTAGCACATGGAGTTTGGTCTTGGTCAGCAATGATCTTGCTCCTCATAAAAATGAGTCCTGAAATGGGGTGGACAGAGTGAGATTTCCATCTATGAAATAACAGAGGCTTCCCTCTCTTACAGATGGGCACCCCTGAGTGCACAAATTGTGAAATCCCCACTGCTCTTAAGAATGCATTTAACACATAATATTAGAGATTTTGTGATGCATTCCTGTTGGGTAGAGAACAAAGCCTTGTTATTCCTAAGACTAATTTATACCTAGCATTTAATATCTCATCATCACATAGACTGCTGCTACTTTATTAGGATTGTTAGAGTTTGGGGTTTTTTTTTATAATAAAGACAATAAAAAAATGAAACAATACAGAAATGGGATTTAAAACTGAGAGTTTGGTAGTCATAAAACAGAGAGGTGAAATACTAGGAGAAAGGGAATAATGAAATCACTTGGTTCAAGTTGCCCTCAGAACTGTGTTGCCAGAACCACTGCAGACAAAAAGCAATGCACAGCTTCTCTTTTGTGCCAGCATCCAGTCAGGCTTGCTGAGCTGCATGTTGAACTTCCCTCCTGAATATAACAATGAAAGAAGAGAATCCACTTGCAAGTGCACTTTTCCTCCTTTTCAGAGTCCCACTGAAGAAAACACTGATTTTCAAAAAGTCACACTCCTTTGGAATGAATTATTCGTTCCAAATCATTAATCCTCAGTATTGTAATGCTCTCAATGTATAACCCAGTACTTTAGGATCCTTATCAAACCCTAGGAAGAAAGTGGCCTTTTTATCTTCTTTCTGTTTCACTATTTGTGCTCATCAACAATATAATCTCTTGCTCTACGCTTAGTTCTTCATTTCCTTGGAAACAGAAACCTTAATAATGACCAGAGCTACCAGATATTATTACAATATGAATAAATACAAGATAACCTAAAAATAGGAGTTAGATTTGTGACTAAGAGAAAATGAAGGGTGTTGGAAAAATCAATCGAATTAGAAAAATTAAATGAAAATTTGAACAATGATTTCACAGAAAGGAGAGTATCTTCATCTTCACCTCTAAATGTGGTGATCTCTAAGCCAGAATTCAGCATGACAGGCCCTTTTCAGCATGGCAGAGAAATATTCTCTTGTGATGAGTATCTTATTTTGTACATGGGTGTATCTGTGCTACTGAAAGGTTATTTTTGGTCTTTGATACCACAGCTCACCACGGTAGGTGGAAGCTGTGAAACAATGGAAAAAACACAGGGTGCAGGACCAGTGGGTTTTCATGGGAGCTGACAGATGTTTTCCAAAACATTCCATTGGTTTGTGAGAGTGGAAAGCTTCCTGTGGCTAAGACAGGTATTTCAACCCAATTCCTACTCTCGTAGTGAGGAACACTTTGATTTGCTTTTGCTACTTCTAAGGAAATAATGTTTTTTTTCCCTGTGAGATCACATAAATAGTAGCAGTTCAAATGGCTCTTTTTTACTGCTAAGAAAATGTGCAGGATCAGGGAGTCTATGCCAAGGGTATGGTAGAAAATTATTCTGGAGGTGGGAGGAATGCACTGTACCATCAATTCAGTACACTCTGACTTCCAAAGTTCAAAAGAGACATAGTAAGTGCCATGAGAAAAGCTAGGATAAAAAAAATCTTCTTTTTGCAGAAGAAGACAATTACTTGCTAATAATATAAGACATTGCTTATGTAAAAGGGACAGAAAAAGTCTTAAATGGGTAGGAAAAAAAAGCAAAATCTCAGCATGCAGGCTGGAAGACTGTATCTGCAAAGGAGATGAGAAAGGAATTAATGCTGCTAAAATTACAGTTCTGACCCAACAGCTCTGGATACTGCTAGTGACTCTACTAAAGATTCTGGGCCTGACTTTGAGGAAGCCTCTCCTCTTCTTCAGTGAGTATAAAACAAATTCTGGTCTCTGCAGGCCAGATTCTGCCTCCTCTGTGTGTAAAACAGGAATAAGAAAACTCCATTTGTCAATTTATACTGCTAGATCTTCATGGCAGTGTCTGATAAGAACCTGACACAATGAGGTTTTGATCTCTGATGCTTTTTGCTATATAAATAACACTAAAACTTGACTCTGGGTCATTTAAATGCCACTCAGTGCATGTCAGATAAAACCTTTGAAGGTTACCACAAGGTTTGTGATGTTCAGAACCGGGTCAATGGAATTCTGCATTCAAGGTTAATAAGAGAAATTGTGCCTACTCATGTTATGCACTGGCAAACAACAACAAACACTGCTAATACCTAATTTTAGCATCTCACATACAAGGTTGTTCTTAATAGAAAAAGCTAACAGCCCTTAGGAATGACAAGAACTTCAATGAGTTCAAGCATCAAACACTGAATTTTTTTCTCAGTGTATTTTTCAGGCAATGTGCAACATAAATACTTTCTTATGATTTGAAAATACTCAACACAGGTCTAGCTGTGCTCTCACTAAAGTCATCCATAAAGTCTTGTTATCTCTACTGGCAACAGAGAGAGAGCTTTTGAAAATCTCACCTGTAATCAACAGTAAGAGACTAAATCTACCTTAAGGTCAAGGTTCAAACTTGGGCAGTAAGTTGGGCAACATCAAATTCAAACCTCAAGGTTCATGAGCTGTAATTCAGCCCCCTGTACATATGTATTGTGCAGGAATCTAATTATACATCCTACACACTTTCAACTGCCTCAGACACTGCACCAAGTGGTTGGTGCTCACACATAATGAGGTCTCTTCAATATTTCATTTGATCCTCACTGCATTTGCAGCCCACAATCCCAACCTGCAATAGAGGCAGAGTTACCAATTTTCTCACAGTGGTTTCTATGGAGCTCATCACTACAATACATGAGTGCTTCAAATATTCATCACTTTCTTTCCACAGCACCTCTACGTGGGGAAGGGAAGATGTTATCCCATCACACAGATGGGGGGCTGAGTCAGGGAATGATTAAGGTCAAACATTTTGCTAATTTAGGGTGTTTAATTTCAGATGCCTGAGATCTGATTTTATTCAGAGCAATTATCATAACTTTATATAGTTGAATATAGCTCCTATCTAGTTCAATTGTAGTTAGAAATGTCTAGCACTTCTGAAAGTCAGAAAAAAGAAAGTTTAGATTCCAGACTCTTACTTAACAACTACATCCAGCTGAGCATTGTAAAAAAGAAAAGAAAAGGACAAATGGGGAAGAGCTAAACCTGTGAAAAATTTGGCCAAGAGTATCACTCAGAATGATGTAGAAACTACAGCACAAAGGTGTGAGGGGCTCCATGACAGCATTTAACCTCCTCAGCTATCAGAACATCTTTCTTGGTCCATATACTCCTCCTGATACCTTCAATGACTGAGCCTGAAGTCCTAGATAGTAACACATCAGTGTTAGACTCCAAAAATCACTCAATATCAAAGATTGCTCTTTTGAAAGTCCTTAAATAAGGCATTTTGGCTTCTTTCAAGCTTCCCAATATTTGGTTCAGAACTTATTTGCTTTTTTCTTTGGATAGGAGACGTTGATTTTGAGTGGGTATTTCCACTTAGATGCACATGTCTGCATTTATTGCTTGATAATATGTGGACATAATGAAAATAAAAGTATTATCTTCAGTAGTTCATTAAAGGGCTATCAGACTTCGTTAAAAAATACTTCTTAAAACCAGCATTTATTGGAGTTAATCAAGGGCCAGAATTCTTTCCTTTTGCAAAATACAGGGCTGTCCAGCCAGCCCTATGCCACTAACATTGCCAGAGGCAAAGGGAAGGGGAGAGACCACTTGGAGTATTTCAGGACAGAAATACTGTCTAGAGCTGTCTAGCTATAGAAACTGTCTATAGCTTCAGATGCAGAATTTCCAGAAAGAACAAGAAGCAGAGGGTGATGATGATTTATTTTACTAGTCACTTTTCCTCATCCCCACATATGTATTTTTAACACACTACATCTATTTTCAAGGGAAGGCTCCCTCTCCTGCAGCCTCCACACTTTCTCTAGGTCCTCTTGTCCTCATTAGTTGTAGCTTAGAGAAAATGCTGTCACTTTGCCATGCTATGAAAAGCAGAAAGAGAGGAATTTCAGGGGTTTTCCTGAAAACCTCATCATATTTCTTTTCCTCAGGCCAGCAGCCCATGGCCACAGAACCATCAGTCCAGGGGGACAGCTGAAAGCAGCTCTGTTCACCTGTCCCTCATGCCATTCCTATTTGCCCACTAAGGAATGACATATTCCGGCTGCTCAAGGGAAGCAAACATGTTTGCAGATTGTGGTGGTGTGTGTTTTGTTTGATTTTGCCTGACTCTTTCGCTGTTATATTTTAAGAGGGTTATAAAGTTATACAAGTTAAGATAATGGCTTTCCCCATGTCACCCCTATCCCTTCCCCTTATAATGGTTTAGCCCAAATGGTTTTTATCCAAGTTTTCCCGCCACTCAGGGTGTCCATCAATCTGCTCATCCCCCCTTTCCCCCCGTTTCTGCTGAGTCCTTCCCAGTTGTCCTGCCCCCTTTTATGTCAATTAGGTTTTCCCCGCTCAGCTTGTTCTCGAAGTTTCTGTGTCAGTCACCTTATCCCCCGTGTATGATTTGTTATGTGAATTTTCTCCCACCCCTATGTTTTCTCTATTGGTTCAGTGAAACATATCTTCATCCCTATTGTCACTACCCATTGGCCGCTGTACCCACTTCCCTGAGTCGGAGATTTTATAAATTCTTGCTGTGCCTTGGGTGTGGCCACTTTGTCCTGTCCCTCCAAGGAGATTAAAACTCTTTGGAATACTCCGACAGAGTGTCTGACTCCTGGCTTTCTTTATCTCGGGATTTTGGTGGCTTTTCTCTGCAGCTGAACCCACGCAGCTGCCCTGACCCCACCGCAGCCTCAGGGGAGGTTTTGGGGCGGCCTCGTGTGGCTCCCACCGCCACAAAGGGGCGAGCCGGCCGGATTCCCCTCCTTGGGGCGGCGAGGGGAGACCACGGCATGTTATAGAATAACTCCTTTCACTGGCAGTGACAGGAGACACTGAGTTTTCTGGGAGAAAGGCTGATTCACTGAGGAAAGCATTGAAAGCATGGGAGGCAAGGGTTGAGCGCTGGGTCTGAGAGCTGGATCATCAATTTGTGCCTGTATCCTCTCTCTGTGGAAGGAGGAGCAGGAATTAAAGGTAAGAGTGCGGCCTCTTCCAGTTAGGAAGACTAAGCAGGCAGCCAGAAAAGTCTGTCCAGGCTTCATGAGCTATGCCAGCCTCCCAGCACTGAGGTTAAATTCATTTACAGCTGTGAGACACTCAGCACAGGAGGAGGCAATGTCAGTGCACCCCACAGGCACTTCTGGGGCTCATTTTATCCTGTCACTGCAAAGCACTGACCCACAGCACTTGGGTATTTTTTTGACACAAAGCAGCAGATATCATGAAATTCTTCTTCCTTCAGGAACAAATAACAAACCACTTCAAATTTAGAACCATCTGCAGGGGAAAGGCACTATTTTCTACTGTAGGGATGAGATTTTTGAGAGTGGTGCACCAGTCTGCTTTTATTTCCCTGGTCAGTTATTACTTAGGCCAGTAGAAATCAGTGAAAGCTGGAAAATGCTGCGTCTCCAATGCGAGAGATAGTGCCTAACACCTTCCTGGAAGCATTTTAGATTTATAACAGTGATTTGTTGCTCTCAGGTTCAGAGTTCATTGAATGCTGCCAGGCATGAGGATTCATTTGGTGATTTTCATTGTGGGTTGTATGTCTCTGTATCTCTGTGTGCACACATGAGCATCTACAATCAGTATGCACATATTCTCCTGATGGACTATTAATATCTATGGATGCTTACTAAAGTCTGGTTTAGGGGGAGATTCTTTAAAAGACTGTCAAATCTCTAGAAGTGCCCATAAAGATCCAAAGACCCAAGTGTGCCTGATCTCATTTATAAGAATCCATACATGAGTAGTGGAATGAATGGATGAATAAATCATTGTTAACATTCTCAAAATGCTTAAGCAATGTAGGACATGTCTACAAACTGCCTGAAGCCAGTGCTGACCCAAACTGTTTTTCCCCACAGCACTGATCATCACTGCAATTCCTGGGCTTGGAGCCTGAAATTCAGGAGTAACATAGCCCTGGGCAAGCCACTTCATTCCTGTTTCAAGCTTCCCTTTCTGCCAAGTGTGGGGAATGCAGTTTACCTACATCGTTGAGATGTCAGAAAGAATATTTTTAAAAGCAATTCAAAGACATAAAGCATGAGGAATGTGTTAGGTATTACTAGTATTATATGTGGAAAGAGACATTTTAGCAACATACACCTTTCTGCAAGGAAGATGTGTTTAAATAACACAACCCTATAATTAAAATTGATTTTCATTAATAATATAGACAGCTATTGTAGAGCATCTCCTGAGGTGTGAGGTCTTTCAGAGTCTGTTATATTCCAACTAAAAAAAGAAAACAAATCATATTCTATAACTAAAATGACACTTCAGCTCCATTATTAACTCTTGGATACAAAGGAAAAAACAACTCAACAGGGCTATCTAATGCTCTAAAATCTGAGAAACTGCTGCCTTTTCCTTCTTAATACTGTCCAAAAGACCACCCTCAGCTTCTTGAATTAAATACCATCATTTGACTGCAAAGGAGTTCAAATGTGTTTGTTTCAAGTGTGCTATTTTTCAGATGTTTTCAAAAGAAAACAGAGGGAAAAATAAATGACCAGTAATGACAAAAAGCTTTTAAAAAACATCCTTTTTAATAAGCAAGAAAACTGAGCCTTCAAAGCCCATGCATAAGCACCTGCATAATTGGCTGGGTTTTCAAGAGCACTGAGCTCTCAGTGGTCCCCAGTGAGACCAACAATAGCTTTTGGATGCTCAACAATTTATCACGACTCAACAATTTCTCCCCTGGGCATCATTTACCAACAGTGTGGTGTACAGACAGTAGAGACAGTTGAGACTGACATTTTTGGTGGACTTGGACAATTAACTGTATTAGGCTCCATGAAAACAATAATTCCACTTATTTTCTTCCTGGATCTTACAGCAATGACCAAAAAAAAAAAAAGCAAACCACACTTAATTTAAATGAACACTGCACACTAGGACTCAAATGCAAATGCTGTATCACACTGGTAAAGGTTACATAAAGTAATGATTAATTAGTCTTTTTCCCTGCTCAGGTTTTAGTTGTCTGTCAACAAAAGGCAGTAGATGATTGCTTGGCTAAAATAGGCATTATTTCTAGCTCTCTAATATCCCTGAAAAGCAAGCAGCAGTTCAATTTGCCAGCAATAATTTATTGTGTAGAATTAAAATTCTGCAAGCAATCTCCTCTCATCTGTTACTTTCAACATTTCCCACAACTATTTGATTTTCTTCCTGGGTTTTCATGTTAACTGGTCATCTCCTGCCAAATCTCAGCTAGCTAAATAAGTCTCTGAAGCTTGTTGAGTAGCTCTAGCTGTGTTTTATGCATGCAGAGTGCATTTCACAACAAACAGAATTACATCATTCAGCAGCACGACCAAGACAAAACTCAGGAGGGTATTTGTCCCAAATGCTCTAAAAAAAATTTAAAAAATAAAAAAAGAGGAGCTACCCCAGCTTATTAAAAGCTAAATAATGTGGCTAGAGTTTGAAGCATTGCCCAAATGACAAAAAGAGTAAGTGGCAGTGAAATCTGCTGCTAAAAATGGACGGGAGCCTTCTGTGCCACCCTGAGCCATCTGCCTGTGCCTGTGTCAGGGCAGGAGCAGGATGCTGCAGCCAGGCACTGGGAAACAGCAGAACCCTCCAGAGCCCTCTGCAAACCCTTCCAGGCACTGAGAGGGGATCTGAGAGACTGGAGACAGCAGCAGCTGATTCTGCAAAAATCTCCCTTCCCTTAAGTCCGTAATTCCTGCAGGCAAGGGTCACAGGTAGATTTTATTTATTTATTTGTCTTTGTTTATATTAAAGAATGCTCCTAGTCTATTCTTGTTCACTGAAATTCCACAAAATGGACAGGAGTGATTTTTATCAGTCTTGAGCTAACAGTCTGGTTTACTACAAATTTTTTGTGTGTTCTCCTCCCTCACAGAATCTGAAAGCAAAAGGTTAATGTAATGATAGGTCATATTTGCAAAGACAATCAGCACAAATGGACAAGTGAATGCCACATCCTTTTCAGACAGATCTTCACTTTTGCATACTGCCAACACAACAAGACTTGAAGAATCCCTTAACTGAAGTTGATCTATTCTTGATTTAGTTGTACTATCCAGGTTGATGAATACTACACAAAATGCAGTTCAATTGATTTTTGGCATGGGAGCCAAGCACTAATCATAATTGAAGGTTTCAATGATTGAAAGAAACTCCACAGAAACTGTCAAGGCAATGAAAAGTAATGAAGTATAAACATTTGAGTGTCACCTCAATTCAGTCTCCTTGGAGCAACTGTCATCTCTTGTTTTAACAGCAGTTTCAGCAATAAAAATAGATAAAAGTTATGCATTACACATGACAAGCAGCAAACAAAACATAAAAGTACAAACATTACTTGGTGAGTAGCTTGCAACAAGTGAATTCATGATTTTTTCTCTTTGAACAACATAAACCATTACACAAGAAATGGGCCAAGGAAAAATAAAAAAAAAGGCTCAGTAGATATTAGAGGCTGTGTTTCTTGAAACCCATAGGCATTTGTGAGCAAAAACGTAAGTACCTGGTTAGAACTGAAGGAAAAATAATCTGGAAGAAGGTTTGAAAATGTGGATCACAGTCTACCTGAACAGTGACTCCACAGAGAAAGAGCACACTCATGTAGATTCATTATAATCTCTGATGAACTTCCTCCCCAAACCTCTGCTACATCTATTCTTCTGCTCTGTGGGATTATGCACAATTTGTGTAATACAGTAGACCTTGCTGTAGCAATTTATAAGAAGAAAGAATTGGTTCTTTCTCCTACTTTTTTCATAGAGGCCAAAGAAAAATGACCAAAAAAAAGCTATTTGGGAAATAAAAGCAAAGAGAAATAAGCTCTACTTTCAGAGAGAGGACTAGAAGTAGCATGAGCACCAACCATCCCAATAGGATTCATTTAGGATTATATTTTTAGCCTCAAGTACATACTTTATTTCTCATGTGTATTTTACATGGCCTGTTGAGCTCAATTACTTCATATCTTTGTGTACATAGAACAGTATTTCCAGAATGCTTTACTGAAGAAATAGCAACCAGCCAAGCCCTCTTTACTTTCACAGAGCAAGATGGGAAAGAGATTTATGATGTTAATTTTGTGGGAAGGGGGGGGGGGGAGGGGGGATTAACTCCAGTTGTATCAAAGTGGGAAAAAAGTTTCAACTTTCAGATATTTTAAACCTTTGAGAATAAACCCAGAAGTTTATTGCACACTTGGGCAGCAGAAACATTTTTAGAACAATTAGATTTTTTTTTAATTTGGTCATTCCCCATCCCATTAAATCTGATTTCTGTCTCTTTTCGTTTTACATTTTAACGTAGACACACACAAATTCTTAGGTAAAACTAGGTTTATGGTCCAAACATACTCAATATGGAACCATAGAATCATAAAATGGTTAGGGTTGGATGGATTCAGGACTAGACCATCTTCTTCCAACCCCCTGCCATGGTCAGGGACACCTTCCACCATCCCAGCTTGCCCCAGTCCCCATCCAACCTGGCCTTGAACACTTCCAGGGGTGGGAGAGCCACAGCTTCTCTGGGCAGCCTCTTTCAATGCCTCACCACTCTCACAGTAAAGATTTTGTTTCTGACATCTAATCCAACCCTGTTCTTTCAGTTTAAAGCCATTATCCCTTGTCCCATCACTACATGCTAATGTAGAAACCCCCTTTCCAGCTCTCTCCCAGCCCCATTTAGGCTGGAAAGTTCTCTAAGATCTCTCCAGAGCCTTCTCTTCTCCAGCATTAACAACCCCAACTCTCTCAGCCATAGGAGAGGTGCTCCAGCCCTCCAACCACCTTTGTGGCCTCCTCTGTCCTTCTTCTCTCAGAGACCCCAGAGCTGAACAAGGTACTCCAGGTGGGCATCACCAGAGCAGAGTGAAAGGGGACAATCACCTCCCTCAACCTTTTGGCCACATTTCTGGTGATGCAGACCAGGATGTGGCTGAGTTTCTGGGCTGCCAGCTCATGTTGTTGGGTCATGTTGAGCTTCTCATCAACCAACACCCCCAGGTTCTTTTCCTCAGGGCTGCCCTCAAAGTCACCTGTCCCTGCCCTCCTTTCAATCCTGAGCCACAAGGTTTTAGCCAGCTCCCCACCCATCCCCAGGCAGAGCTCCATGGAGATTTGAAAGGTTTCCCCAATGTATTTTGAGTTGGATGATTTAGTGGGAATATCCTTGCATAAATGAACTGTGTTTTACAGAAAAACAGCTATGCATCATAGTTCCAAACAGCTGTAATTTACAGCACAGAGATCACTAAAGACTTAAAACCTGGGCTTAGCCTGTGACAGGGGCTGTGTGCTGTTGATCACCAGAGCCTTCCTGGAATTCACAGCAGGATGCTGAAGAACAACAAAAAAAGAAAGAAAAAAAAAAATAATAAAAATTGCTCCCTCTTGGCATGACAGACAAGATGACAGTTTATTTACTGATAACACTGATTTACTACCCACATGCTAAGAGCATTATAAGTGACTGGAGAATATCTAAAATTTATAGGAGATCACAGAAATTTTAGGAACCTACAAGGCTTTTTAGTATGCACACCACCTAGAATGGAGGTTTGGCAGGGAACCTATGTGGTCCCCAAATTCATTCTAGTTACCTCCCACCTCGAGGTCAGAAGACCAATGTGGACAGTATTTTCTCAGAAGCAAGAGGATGGGAGCCTACAGGTGATAAAATAAATCTTCTGAAACAAATAATGAGGAAACCAAACCCACAACCTTATTCCAATGTGTATACAAGGCCTAATTTATATTGTCCTAATCCTGAAGTTCATTCTCAGACAGAGATCCATCAGATTTCCACACCTCTGAGGACCTAAGAGAAATCTGATTTGTGTAAGAAGCACTTCTCTCTACCAGATAGAAGAGTACAGAGAACTGTTTATAATATCAGCCATTTCTATAATAAAAGCCATGTGAAAACAGAATGAGCCAGCTGAAATAAGTCTGTTAGTTACAGGATTGTTGCTCTTGTAGATTAAAAGCCTCAGTTTTCTTCATAAGGGTTTTCAAGATAGTAAAAAGTAGTATAGGGACCAGCTCATGGCTTGATGAAGTCAGCAGATTTATTCTCAGTGTAGACAAACATTCATGCAAAACATCTCAAATTTCAGATACATACACTTTCCAGAATTTCTTAAAGTTCTGTTTTACACGTGGATGAGCATCCATATCATCCTACAGCCCAGTATCAACACTGAATTCCGTAACACGTTTGAGCAAAAGATGCCTCATACACAACAACTCAGTCTTGTAGTCTCTCAGAAGGGCTTTGGGAAGCCCAGTTTGTAAACAAGGCACAAAACCAAAAGACATCATCTATTTACTTATTATTCCCCTCAAAGGTGAGAAGGCAACATATCTCAAGCAGAGGAGTAGTAACTGAGGTTAGCTGATCCTGCCAAGAGATGCTGATTTGGACAAGCAAGCACTGAACAGCCCTCAGCAACCAAAGTCAAAGCATTTCCAATCAATATAATCTCCCTAATGCACAATCTTTATGTGATAATTACTTTCCAGAGCTGTTTCAATCAGTTTCTCCTTGGATTTTTCTGTCCCATATTTTTACAACTGCTCTTTATCTGGCTTGTTTAGCTTGTTGGAATAAAACTTCCAATTATACCAGGACTTGCAATGGCAAAAGTCAACCACCAATGTAATCCACATAAAACCATGTGTTGTACCTTATGAGGAGAACACCATGGAAAATAAATCAGTTTAATGCAACTGCACCCTCCAATGATTAAGCTTACAATGATTAATCTCAAATCCTTGTTAGATTCAATGAATCAGCATTCTCAGCAATGTTTGTAAATTAACTTTTAAATCACAGATATTGGGACAAGAAAATTAGAAAAAGGAAGGTTGTTAGTATATTCAACCAAACTGTGATGTGCCAGGAATTCTTAAGAAGCAGCAAAGTTGAGAAACAAATTTCCTGCTTTGAGGACTAGTCAATGCTTATTACACTCACTGCAATGGCATCTGCAGAATCTCAAATTTAGGTAATAAAAAAAGAAATTTTGTGATGCTTCCCTACCTTGAGCTGTTTTTTCTCTAACACCACTGTGTCTCAAAATAATAATAACCATGAAGTTTTTCCTTACTACATCCTTCAAGCTATATCATCTGATTTTCCATGTCTCTTCTCTCTCTCATTTAATATGGGCTAAGTTGCAATATGTTTTTTCTGTCCATCCTTAAATTTCTTTCTGTCAGTAGGCACAAAATGCTGCAAGTGCATTTGAAAATAACCTGTTTGCTCCTGGCCACGCAAACAAAAACATGAAAATGTGAGGCACTCAGCACACTTAAGTGCAGTTACAACTTAATGTACCATTTGTTAATTCCAACAATCACATTAAGATTAAGTATCAGACCCCTTTAAACCCAACACAAAAAGAGTTGAGGGGTTGGTCACAGTGTGTGATTAAGCTAAATTAATGACCCAAAATGCATTCCACATAATATGCTATTATATGTTTATTACAGTATCTCTGACAGTCTAAATTAACAATAAATTAAAGCCTAAGTTGTGATTTCACTTTTGACAATATCTTACTACAACTAAGTCTTAAATATCTGCATGTAACTATTTGGCCACAGACATAACTGAAGGTAATGGAGTCAAAAACTGCAGACTAATTGCTTCAGATGAAGCCTTATTATCTCTCCAATTTCAAGCTCAGCAGCAGTTAAGCAGCAATAGAAACTACTTTAGCCAAAGCATTGTGAAACTTTATGTAAAATTTAATTTTATTTTATATGTCTTATGATGTTATAAGCAGTAAAAGGAACAGCCATTTGTTTTCAGACCAAAAAAGGATGTTAAGCTGAAGGGTTAAAACAAAAAAAAAGACAACAATTCAGCCTCCAGTTCTGCTTGTTTTTGCTATTTAATTCAAACTCACCCTCTTCCCCTTTTTAATGGCTTTTTGCATGTTCTTTTAACTTGTAAGCTCAGCTTAACTCTTCATAAGTGTTTACTTCAGTCTCTCTCATCCTCCTTCACCATGAGACACACTCAGAGCTTGGTTCCTTGCTCACCTTAGATTTGTGTATTTATGGAGGCACAATGATGGCACAAGGCTTTGCCACCCTGGGGTGGGTGGTGGGTCCCCACCAAAGGGCTGAAAGGGACACACCAAGTTTGAGGGAGCAGCAGAGATGATGTCTGGATGCTCCTGCTCCCGTGGTGACTCACCAGGATCCCACCACTGACTCTTCTCCATCCCAGCACACCAGCTCTAACAAAACTGGTCCATCCTCTGCCCGTGATCATCTGCATTTCAGCTGGTTTAAGGTGGTTGTTTGAGGCAGGGAAATGCTCCTCACCCACCAGCAAAGCAAGGAGGTTGTCCCATCCTTTCACCAGCCTCTCCTGCTGAGACATTAGCCCAGAGGCACAGCCCCAGGTGCTGGCACTGCAGGGCCATTTGACAAGACAAGATCCCAAAGCTGAGTCCCTGTTATGCCTCAGTGAGCAGATGTTGTTCAGCAGTCTAGGACAAAACCCTCTATGAGAAATTATGGTCTATCTGCACTTTTCACCTGCAATTTCTTTCACAAAATTGTATCTCATAATAGTAATAGCCCTCCATTTCTTGCCACTGACCATTTATCATGCAGACAGCACACAGGTTGTCTCTCAACAAAAAGCTTCAGTCCAGCAGCAGTAAGGGCAGAGGCAATCAGGACACTCAGGGAAGGGGAGTACAAGGGAAAATGAGAGAAGCAGAGCCCTTTCCCTGAGCAAGAGAGGGACCTTGGCCATTCTCTCCCTCTTGTTCTGGGAATCTTTTTCCCAGCTGGCAAAGACAGCTGCTGCCTCTCCCCCACCATACCCCTCACACAAAAAAGCAGGCCATGTCTCTAGTTACTGTGTTATTTAGGTACTTGTTTGGAAGGCAGGGTGTTTCTGAAGGGGAACAGGATATCTGAGAGCTAGTCAAAATAAACCCCTCTCTTCTGCTTTGCTCAAGGCAGGTGAGCAGGGGCCTGAAGCTCCTTCCTCCACAAGCACCTTTCACCAAGTGCAATCCTACTTCTGTTGTAATTCCCATAACTAGTCCAGAGAATTAATAGTCACTCTCTAGCCCACTCACCATCTCCTCTCTCATGGACCACAGAAAAGTTAGGGTTGGAAGGGACCTCTGAAGATCAGTAGTTTCCTGAATTTTATATAGTAAAGGATTTTATATAGTGAAGGACTTTCCCTAATGGAGGTGGGAAGTAGCTATGTCCTCTCTCCTACCATCATACTCAAGAGCTTCCAGCAACTTCCACAACTATTTTCAGGGCTTTCTCTCTACACACACCTGATCCTGGGCTCCAGCCTTGGCTCATCCTCTCATCCTGACTTTCAGGAGGATGCTCTCCATCAGCCTGCCCAGCACCAAACTTCAGCCTCTGGCTTCCATTTCTGAAAGGTTTTGGTTTAAGCTGTGACCACGCACATCCTTGGCTCATCATCCCCCCATTTACATTTCCATTTAACCTCTCTGGCTCCTAATTATACTGCAGTACTTCTACTGAAAAAAAGGTTAATTACTCCTTCTCAGAAAAGGTCTCTGTGTTATGCAATGGAGAGCTGAAAGATGCATCTCCATCTTACCTTAAAGTATGAAATTGCTTCAAGTTCCCAAAATCTTAGAATCGTACAATCCTCTGATTTCTGTGCATTATCTCTCTCTCATTTGCAAGTTTGCTCATAACTGTATCAAGTCCTGACAGCATTTACCTTTATCTTGATATTTTTCTGCTGAAATTCTTGTTCATATCTAAACCTTCAGAATGAGTTTTAACTTTCAGATTTTCTCCTGTGACCCTTTTCCTACATTCTCCAAGCATCAAGAAGTGCATCTCTCTGATATCTCAGGTAGTTGTACAGCCTGAGTTACTATGGTATCTCAGAGCTCCATATTTCACGTAGCTCTCCTCAGGAGACTCACAGATATTTTTTTTTTCTCCCAATTTTAGGCAACATTGACTATCTTAGCAAAAGAGAAACTGCTGACCTCCACTAAGGACCCAACACTCCTGCTCAAAGCCACAGGGATGTCTGCACACAAGAAGGACTAAATTCCATACTCCACCACTGAATCGTCATTCAAAGCCAACCAATAATCCCACTCAAAAGTTATCATTAAATCAGAAGATCATATTAACTTGTTTTTCCATTCTTGACCACCTTCACTGATTTCAAATACAGGTCCCTCCAAATTTTTGTTTAACAAGGGTTTCAAACTTGCTGAATGCACTCCTCACACAGTTAGTTCTTCACATCTTCACATCTGCACTTTGAAGGAGTGTGCACAGCTTTCCTGGTCCATTGCTGCTGGCACTCTCCTTTCTCTGATTCTATTTCATTTACTTAAATCCCACTTAAGAATCAGAATGGGCAGAACAGAAAGGTGAAATAAAAGATGAAAGGAAAAAAATACCAGACAAAAGATCAAAAAATGTGAATGTAAAACATGCAGAATATACTATGTTAAAAAACAGACATTACTGTACTCTACACAATTTTAAAAGTGCTGCCTTCTCTCACATCATCCAAAGTGACCATGATTCACCACAACTTAATGCCTGATAAAGATCACAAGAAGCAGCATTAAAGGCATAAGAACTGAAAGCAGGTACAACCACTGTTGGTGAAATGCCTGCAGCAATGCACAGCACTGCTAATGGACCACAGCTGGAATGACACATCAAATTCTCTAAGAGTCTTGTGGCATTCAAACACACCCTCATGACCTCAGATAACTGGTGAGCTTCAGAGATGGATTATTCTGCCCTTATCCAACAGGAAAAAAAAAAAAAAAAAGATTCAATGGGAAAGAATGCAACACAAGTCACCTCTGCCAGGAATGGAGGGAGCAGCTGTACCAAGGACAGTGGCAGAGCACATCCCACTTGGTCAAGGTATAAAGAGCATGTAAAATTTACACAATCTTAAGCAGCATCCTGTAGAAATGTACGAACTTTAGAGGCTGTGGCCTTCCAGAGGCCTTCCAGAAGCACTTCCACTTCAGCAATGGATACTGAAAAGGCTTTTCTGCAGTCTCTTTTTGAGACTCCAGTTTTACACCAAACATCCTCCTTTCCACCTCTGTCTCCCCCTCCCCATCACTTAGCTGACTGCATTCCTTGTGACAAACTAATAGTTAGAAAAGACTGCCAGTTTGATGCAATTCCATGTTCTTGAATACAGTGTTCTCGGGAGTGCTATTACAGAAATCTAATCTCTTGAGGAATAGATCAGATACCATTAAGAGAATGAAAAAGTGTTCTCTATGATTCCTGGAGAAAGCCTGTGTTGGGTCTAAAATAAGACATGTAATTTAAAGAGTTGTTATCAAGAAAAAAAAAAAGTATTCTTTCATATGAATAATTTTACTTTAAAAAAAATTATGCCCTCAAACGGCAAATACTAAACAGTTCTATTAAAACCAAAGAAACCTATTGTTTTCTATGCAAATCAGAGCTTTCTCCTTTTTCCCTTCTCTTTGGCAGACACCTCCCCAAAGTGGGCATTGCCCCTGATTTCTGCACAGCTGTAATAACCTGAGCCAGAATATTGCAACGAGAATGAGGGATTCTCCCAAGCAGGGCCTCACCTTTGGGATGTGACAGTTTTCAGCTCCAGCCAGGAATGTAGGAGCTCTGCTGTCACAAGTCACTGAGATAACACACTAAATTAGCTCATCTCCCAGGAGACTCACTCCCACCTGTTCAACAGCTCCAGGCCAGGCTCCTTTCAGCCCAGTGCTGGATCTGGGCACCTCAGAGGCATTTCTTGGTGCTATTCAATCCTCTGCATGGATTCTGTGCCACTGGGATGCTGCAGTGGGGAGTCTGACTGTGCCAGATAATGGCTCTGTGAATCAGAGCTTTCTTGTGAATTCACAGCTCAATCTGCTTACAAACATTCAGCTACAATGTGGAACTAAAAACCTTGCTAAAAAAGAGAGAAGATTCAGCAGCAGCTCTTTGTGATCTATCATACAACAGAAATATATTGACAAATAAAAGGGCAAAGTCCCTTCCCTGCTTCAAGCAGATAAAATTCACAACTTATAATTCATACCTGAACCTGCTGTACAGCACTGCCTGTTTACAATGTGAGAGGATCTTGCACTCTTTGGACATAATTTGTATTGCTCATGTGCTGTAGGGAGGCTTTGTTGTCACAGAGAATCAGGATTGCTGCATTCTTTCATGCAAAGCATGTAGAACCAACCAAGACATTTGGTACCCAGGGGCAGTGATTTTCTGGACAGCAGCCCAGTGAGCAGAGAAGATCTGGAATGATTTTGAGTCACCTCAGTAAAAAAAAATATACATATATAAGAATATCTTTGAATACAGGAATATAGCTCACATGAAGTTACATTTGTTTGACTTCTAGTCCTTTTGTTCCTTTCAGAACTGCACTACTGACCAAATCTCTCAGTTGTACACATCTACCATGCTGTCACTCACATTTTATATAGACTCAGAGTAGAGAAATTGGCTTCATTTCAGATGATGCTTAGAGAGAAGATGCTGAACAGCTACTAAAGAACAAGCAAGCCAGTCTGGAATTTGAAATAATCCCCCAATAAAAAATATGTGTTTGGGACCTCAGTATCATCTCTCTGACTCTCCCAGGGTGGGTCCACACCACTTCCCAATGTGAGCACATCCATATTTTGTAGTTCAATCTACTCTGGGAGTGAAGTAACAGCACAGGACTCAGCTCACAATGATAGAGAACATTTACGACCTTGCAGGAAGACAGAAGGCACACAGGGATTGACATCCCCTGGTACAGGAATCCCAGAATTACCTGAATTAAAACAACACAGGGGGAATGCCTGCATAATGCAGCTGAAGTGCACATTTAGTTTCTTATTTGGATAAAGTTACACAAGTAGAGGCACATTTCAGCATAGTATATTAGATACTCCAACTGTACTCACTCTTCAAGATACTACAGGCTATTTCTGTGAAGTAGAGTGGCGGAGGAACATTAGCAGCATGAAATATTAATCTTTCCATCATTTTATTCTTGAGTCTGGCCTGGGTTTTACAAGTAAAATGTGTTCTCTTTCCACTTGAAGACACCACACCTCTTACTTGGAATTCCAGCTGTTCTGCAAAATTCAGAATTGATTACATTAATGACAGCTAATAGGCAGAACTGTTCTATTGATCTGATTCCACTCCTCCACGGAGCCCACTTCAATAAGGCAGCCCTCAAGCTATTTTATCTCCTCACTTATTTTTTGGTCTTTTGCATGGATTCCGTGCAGTCATTAACAACCTTGTCTAGGACACGAGCACATTTCAGAAGAGGATCTTGCTCCCCATAAGCCCTTGACAGTTCTCCTCTACACAGCAAAAGAAATGAGAACAATCCTTATCCTCAGTGTTCAAATACCCAATTAACCAATCAACCCTTTAAATACATTTCATAAAAATTGCTCTTTGAGAATCTGTGATCCTGTTATACTTGATATGCTGACTCACTTTTTAAAATATTTAAAAGTCTCATTTTAGCATTATGCCTGTTACCACATTTTCATTAAAAAAATCAGCCTCCTTATCTTTATATATGACTGCAGAGCTATTTGCATTCCCAAGGGCCATTAAAAGTAGCAAGAATTGGGCTAAACTAAGATACCAAATTTACAGGCTTATGTTAAAACACAGAGATCTTCAGCCTGTGTAAATAGCTAAAGCGCTGTCAGAGTACTTGATCTGTTGTTGCTATTTTCTTCCCCTTTTTAATGGAAAAGTGTTTTAATGGCATACCCACACATCAGCTAATAAACCCAGAGGGGGTGAACAAGATTCTCCAGACCTCTTGAGCCAGATCCTATCAGTGCCTTTGCCACGGACTCCTGAGCACTGGGTCTAGCAGAAATCCAGCTGTGCCAATGGTGCACTGCACTGTGTCCAACTCCAGCCCTCTGAACAAGAAACCACAGCTGCACCAGGAGCAGCCAAGTGCACAGAGGCAACCACGTCCAACTCACATCTTGATCAAGCAATCACAACTTGACAGTAACAGACAGCATTACTTATCACTTACAGAATGTTCTCTGTACATGATGTCCAAAAGACTTAGAGTTCAGACCCGTGAGACAGACAAGCAAGGAGATAAATTACTGAAATCCTGAGCAGTTTAACTGGCACGGAGGTGAGCAGCGTTGCTTATCAGAAATAAATTGTATAGAAACATTTTTAATTACCTAAGGAAGAAAGGGACTGCCTGCCTTCAGCAGCTAAAGCAGTGCTTTGCTTATCTCCACATCCCAATCATTTTCTAATTATTATCATTTTTGTAAATCTCAAGACAGAACACGACTTCATTTGCATAGAGACACATGAGTCTAAAGTAGATTTTTAAATTTATGCCTGCAAAGCTTCTGCAGACGTTTTCAAACTTTCCCTACCCTGTTCCTGCACTGTCTTTTCGTGGCCAGCTTCTCTTTGGGTTAGTATGGTAGGACACAGCACAGATTTAAGCCAACTGTGACACTTGCTTGCCTCTGGATCCAGGGAATGTCACAGCAAGGAACACAGAAAAGGGATGGTCAAAATCTCTTACGACAGCAGCAGCTGCTACTGAAAAAGACTCAGTCCTCTACAGCCAGACCAGCACTTTGCCTTCAATTTTTCTCCAAGCTACATTTTTCAGTTTCTTGATCACTTTTAAGCAAGGAAAAAAAATCTCAGTAATTCTTGATATGCATAAGCCTGGAAATAGAATTTCAGCTAGAAATAGAATTTGAATAGAGCCTTTTTTCAGTTATGAACAGTTTTAGATAAAATAAGGATCTGCTTTTGGTGTTGGAAGATAAAAGTGCACTCAAATCAATAGACAGAGATTGGATTCAACCCCCTGCTGTCAAGCCATTTTACTAATAATGTATTGTGAAAACAATAAAAGAAATGATGGGAGTGAGCAAAGTTGCTCACAGACTCAGACATTAATATTCATCAATATGATTGATATTTATATATTCTTGATATTTCTATTTCATGCTCACACTAGGGCAGAGCTGAGAGAGCACGTACTTCCAGAATATTTAAGTGTACCATATGGGTATAATTGCAATTCAGCCAGTTATGGAATATACTCAGTCAAGATTCTGCATGTACTAAAGACCTATTCTGAGCATTTTGTACTTCATGTAGGAAGACCAAAGTAGCAAAGACATGGCATGCCAACAGCAAAATGGCATTAGGCAGGTAACACTACTTGAAACAAAAACACCTCTGCTTTATAAAAAGGCAACATATATTTCTTGACTTAAAAAACCCAGCACTTTTACAAAGCTTTAAGAAGGAGGAAGGGACAGCCCCATAGCCCTTTTGTTCAGAAAAGGCACTTATAAATCCCTGCCTCCCAGAAACACAGGTAGACTCCTTCTAACCTGCAGCAAACAGTGACAAAAATATATATTCCAAAAGCATTGAGGAGACAAGAAAAGTCCAACACCTGCAGGGTGAGA
This sequence comes from Peucedramus taeniatus, assembly GCA_013400575.1. Taxonomy (NCBI): domain Eukaryota; kingdom Metazoa; phylum Chordata; class Aves; order Passeriformes; family Fringillidae; genus Peucedramus; species Peucedramus taeniatus. Next base: position 43,004 of record WBNO01031274.1, read on the forward strand.
TGAAGGCATAGTTTCTTAACCCCAAATATCAAAGTTCTTTTCTTCCTGTTTTCTCTGAACCATTGAGCCTGCCTGTTTTGGTCATTGATATAATGTCACCCTGAAAATGCAGATTATATGATGCTATTTGTGGTGCTTAGTGTCTTCCCATGTTCTTTCCTTCCCTAAAATACTGTACCAAGAGAAAAAAAAAGAAAAACAATACGTGAGGCTCTCAGCCTATCACTCCAGGAAGAACTATTTTAAGAATTAATTTGTGCCCTGAGAGATCTGTTTAAATTATCCTCCTGTGCTGTCCTAACCAAAGATTAAAGTGGAGAACTTCCAATGTCTTAAGAAGATGAGGAAAAATTGAAGAACTGGAGGGTCTGGGCTCCACCGCGGTGCCCCAGGCACGGGGAGGGGAAGGTGGGGATGAGGAGAAGGGAGATGTTGATCTGCCAGTGATCCCAGAGCCCAGGAATCTTCACCAGCCTCAGCTGGAGCTCCGAGATTGCAACCAGACTTTCCCTTATGCCACCCCTTCTCAACTCTGCCCATCCTTTATGGCTGAGGATACAGCCCCTTTTTCTGCCACCAGCTGCTTTTTAGACAGGGAAAGTTTTGACTTCATTCCATCCTAGTAAGTGCAGGCAGAGAGGAATACCCTCCAAAATACAGGCTTGACAGAGAAAATGAAATCTTTAACTTTCTACCTCTCCAGTAACACATAAAGCACCTACCAAGAGAAATAAATTAACCGAGTTCAGATATGCTGTGAGCACAGCAATTTCCCCCAAAGCCAGTCAGAGTTTTACCTACTTGCAGCTGCTTTTTGCCCCCCCTGCCATCCCTGCTTGCTCATGCACAGCCTGGGCACATGCTGTACCCTGAAGTGCCCCTCCAAGGCAATACCAGCCAAGAAAAATTCACTGAAAGTGCATGACAAAGTCAGAAGCCGAACACGACTTTTACAATTTTATATCTATCTGCAGAGGGGCTTTTAAATACCCTTGCCCTCTTCTTCCAGTGAGAAAGGGCCTCCATCCCAACATATTTTCCCTCCCAGCACACATGTAAGGAACAAGTTACAGAACAAACCTCTACAGCCTTCAGCAAGAGGTGCAGGCTCTTAAAAATAGCACAATTTCAGCTTCACCCCAAGTTTCCACACACACCGAGAAAGCAGACCTTGAACCCAGCTACACAGCACTCCCCTCCTGCCACTGGCTGGTGACTCAGTTGACAATTTTAAGAACACACACCAAAAAGATTAAAAAAAAAATCATAATAATCATACAAGAGACACAAAGCTACACATTGCAAATCTGTATCTGTTTGAAATTGAGGAAAATAAGCATTACCTGGTCTTGCTGTTGGGCTTGTTTCCCTGATGCATTTTGCTCCTTGGCTGTAGTCATGCTCACCTATTTGTGCCCACTGCAGTGGCAAACAGGATTTTACTCTGTGTGTGTGTGTGTGTAAGCTTGTCTGTGTGTTCAGACATACACGCACACACACACACACAAAGACTAAAGGGATACGGATGAGTAACTAGTCCATCACTTAATCACCAGCTGAGAAATTTCCCACCCCCACAAAAAGAAACAAATAAAAATGCAATGTAAAAAAGCACTAGTCTGGCTGTCTTCCCCCTTTGAGCCTCTAAAATAAAAAGCAGAAGCAGGAGCAGAGAGAAGGATGCTGTGGGGGCTTCTTCAATTAGCAACAGCCTCTGCAATCGTCACAGAAACAATGATAACTGCTTGGCAACCGGCAACTGGCAGCTCGGAGCCGGAGGCAGCGATGTGGTCCTCGCTCCCTCCCCACCTCCACGGCGGCCGCCCGCGCCTTGCGCATGCACGGGGCTGCCGGGGCTGTGCGCGGCTCCTGGGATGTGCCCGGCCGGCGCTCCTCCATCCCCCTCCCGGAGCGGCGGCGAGCGGGGCCGNTTTGCTCGCTCCCGGAGCCCCGGGGGCCGCGGCCGCGCGCACGCGGAGTTCCTGCCAGGCGCGCTCCCGTCCTCTCGCAACTTGCGGAGGCTCCGGCGCCTCCGTGCCCGGCTCTGAGGCTGAGCCGTGCCAAGGGCGGCCGCTGCCCCGCTGCCAGCGCGGCTCTGGGGGATGCAGAGCGGGCAGCAGCGATGCTCCGGGGAGCTGCCCCCTCACTGCGGAGGGTGAAACGTGCCCCAGCCTCCCGCAGCCCCATCCATGTCCCCGGTGTGACGGGGGCCACCGTGCATGCCTGCTGTGGTGGCTGCCATGTAGGTCACGTTGCAGGGTGACACACGGGCACGCGTTCCCTGCTCCGCTCCGCGCTGCTGGAGCTCGCTCGCTGCAGCTTCTCTGCCATAGCAGAGATCTCTCTCCGACACAGCAGAGCTGTCAAAGGAGCCTCCCGAGCCCGCTCGCCCACCTGGCTGCCAGCACGGGGTGACACGGGCTGTGCCGAGCTCAGGCGCAGAGCGAGCACCACGCTCCGGGAAGGAGCCCCCGCACGAGTGGACAAAACTTAGAGCAGCACAGTTCGGAATTTGCTTGGGACTGATGCGAGCCCTCACTCACCCCAACACCTGGTGATACGAAAATGACACGATTGCTGCTTCTCCCATCTTCACTTCCTACCCAGCACAGCCAGGATGGAGCCCAGAGCTGTCCTTAGGGCTGTAGGGCAGTGTAAAGCTAAATGTTCTCTCACTCACGTGGTACTGGGACCTCGGCTGAGTCTGCTAAGGAAAGGGAACATCGGAGTGTTTATCTGACAGGGAAATGATTATGCCTCATTTGATCCTCAATTTTACAGCACGGATTTATTATACAAGGTCACATTCACCAACAACACTGCAGTCAATGTCTCCTTACACCTGGGATAATTTTGATTCTTGGTTCAGGAACAAATCAACAGCAGGCCAAGTTTTCCTAAAGATATCTACAAGCCACCACTCAGACTCCCTAACTGTTTCTGCATTTTCACCATCATTTACAAGGGTTCATAGGAACCATGAAATAAAAGATCTGCAACACAGAATAGTGCTGGTAGTAAACTGGACAACCTTGCCTTTTCCCGGGTGCCACAATCCTGGCAACAGATCATTAAAAAAAAAATTGAATAGCACCTCTCTAACAAGAAACAATAATTTGCATTCAAATCTAACAGCCTGTGTTGATTTCTTGCTGGATTATACTCTGACACAGTCCTAGCTTACATTGCAATTCCATCTCTTTAGTCCCCATAGTTTAAGTCACAGAATTTTCTCCATGTTTACTGTGAGGTTATTGTTCATACATTTTCCCCAGCCATCAGAACAGAATTGTTTTCAAGGTTTTATATAAGTGGATCAGTTTGAATTTTCCAATTGGCTTGGTCTACTTTTCTACCTGTTGTGAGTGGTAATGAAGGCTTGCTTTACTTCAGACTTCTGCTATTTTTCTTTCCTAGAGGAATTCAAATGAAACAAAACTGTATTTGGAATTGGTGTGTTGGTTTGGGGTTTTTTTTTTGGTTGTGGGATTTTTTTGTTCTTACAGCTGTACATGCTGGAAATTTCTGCAAAACAGATCCCTTTTTAACACATGGGCCATTCACTGTGTCCCTGACCCCTCAGTCCCTACACTGGCAGTCCCTAAACTTAATTGCACTGCATGCCCTCCCTATGCAGATTCAATTCTTTCACAGTTAACAATTCAAGACACAGTTTTCACTGTTGTTCTGGACATGACCACTCTCCCTTACAATGTAGATTTTTTTTCCCCCTAAGCTTGTTGTTGGACACATAAGAAGTTAATTGTGCTAATTAGTCCAGCAGTTAGCTATGCAAATGCATGTGGCTGAGCCTGATTGCATGGATGCTTTAGGAGGCTGCTGTTCTGACTGCATCTCCCAGTGCTTGGCACAGCCACCCCAGTGCTTCTGAAATGCCTTGATCTCTCTGCCTGGCTGTACCTCCCTGTCACCCCTGACCAGGGCAGGGTGTCCCATCCCCTCAGAAGGCCACCAGCTGCTCACTGCCTGAGGATGTGGCAGCAGGGGCAGTGACATCCTCAAGCTCTCTGTCACCCTCCTACCTTGATCAAAGGGGTTCTGAGGTTGTCAAACACCCCCTGGGGAGACACTGGAGGAGGAACAGTGGCCACTGCCATTCAGAAGTGCTTATTAGTCACAGGCAGAGAATAATCTCCTCACACATCAGCAGGGCTGTCCCTCCTGACCTCTGAGCTGTGTTAGGGTACCAACACTATTGCTTGGCTGAGTCATCACTGATGAAAGATTAACACACCCCTGTCAAAGGACAAGAATCTGTACCTGCCAAAGCCAGCAGGCAGAAGGATGGGTCCCAGACAGCCCCATTTGGGGCATGGCAGGAAGCACTGGCAGACAAGATCCCAGGGAATATGACCTTCCCATTCATCCATCCCTCCCCACAGCATCCCAGCTGATCACAAGGATACAGAGAGCAGGTTGTTCCTCCCTGCCAGGGTCAAATATACAATAGGCTGATCAAATATTCTACAGGCTCTGCTACCCACAACTGAAACATGTTTCTCTCCACTCCCTGCCCATGCCATGGGAAGGTGTCAATCTCCAGACTCACTCCCTGCCCACACAAACTGCATCTCTATCATGAACATCTTCCATCAATCCATGTGGTCCACACTGTGCCAGCATTGGGACAGCTCAGGGGCCCACTGTGAGCACAGACAGCTCTCCTCATGAACCAAGATGCAGATTCAAAATGCCAGCTACAACCACGTGAATGCCATCCCAACACTTGACAGCAATTACCTCAGCAGGACAAACAGCCAACTCCCTCCCATCAGGAGAGGAACCAGCAACAGGTGAAAGGAGCTGTTCCAGCTTCTCAACTCATCTTTGCCCAGAGTGCTTGTTTCAACAAAATCATGCAGCACTGCAGTAATACAGATAATTTTTAATTACCTTGTAACAAATTAGTCACACATGTCCTAGAGCATTTTCTGTTAGAAGGAAAGTGCTTCATTCTCCTGAGACTGGCAGGAACAAGATTGTGGTCTGGGATCATTCTTAAAATTCTCCTTGGAGTTCACAAAGTCACCACAAAGCTTCTTCCTGCTCAAAGATTGTTGAAAACCTTGAACACTGCAAAGAGGAATTAATGTTCCAGTAGCTCTGGAGGATAAGGTGGAACAAAAGCTCAAATTGTCATCACCACAAAGACTTGTGAACTCCTAGGAGCTAAAGCACAGCAACCTTTTTTATGATGAAGCATTACAGCAACACGTGGTGGCAAAAGGAGCAGTTTGTTACTGCTCCCAAACATTTTTAAGCAGATCAGGGTACAAGGCCATCCTTGATTCTGCCCTTCCCTGGCTCTAGAGGTGTCTGGATACAGAGCAGCTCCTTTATGGGAAGCAGCAATGGGCTCTCAGGAGTCAGTGCAGAGCATTCCTGATCCCTGTGTGTTACAAAGGCCAGACCCACCAGCAGCCTGCACTCACAGTGAGCCCTCCAGCTGCACACATCTGTTCCAGGGAGCACAGACTAGGAGCAGTGATAAGCAGCAGCAGCAGCAGGTAGAGTTATTGGCTGTAGAACCCTTCTGCTCCATTGAAACCTGGGGTTTTGGCTGTACCACACTGGGTTATTTGTTCCCCTTTCATTGCCACATCAAGGAAGTTGAAGCCAGTGGGCAAAGTGGGTAGAAATTAATTCTACTTATTAACCATACATTTGATCAGTCTGCTAATGTACTCCCTTCTCCAGGGAATGACCAGATCCCATGGAGAGCTATGTATCTGAAATTTTGGGGGGGTCTAAGCCATTAGTACCATTAGTATTTGGGGTGCAGTAATGTGTTACCTCCAGCAGAACACACACAAAATGTGATTTTGTACATCCAGCCCCTCTGGGCTTCACACTTGCTGACAGTTCCCACTGGTTTGGCTGATTTGCTCTCAGTTCAGGAAGGACACAATGGCCAGGAAAGCACATGGCAAGAGAAAAATCTACTCAGAGATATGTTACAAAGGAAAAGGTGTAAGAGCTACAGGATTTTAGGACAGTTATATAGGTAGTAAATGTTTTAAAGACAACTCAGGAAGAGACACAGACTCTGCCAGCACAGGCATCTACAATGAGAAAGGTGAGATAAGCCTTTAAAAATGTTGCAGCCATGGATTTTAGCATTCAGTCATTGAAAGGCTGGTCAAAACTGGCCCACAGGATGCAAGGGGAACAGTGCCCAGTGTGTATTGGTGCTGCTGTCCAAGGTGTGGAGGTATTGGGGTGGAGACACAAGGCTGGCAGCTCCTGCAGCAATGGTGTGAGAAGGTCTCCCTGAACAATGATCTTCTAAGACCAGCAGAATACTCCAGAAAAGGTAAATCCACTCAATCTCCAAGACTGATAAAATACCTTTGGTGCCCTATTGCACCACCATTCCAATTTTCACATTGAAATTCAAAGAGGAACAAGAAGGAAGGGTCCATAAAAATCAAGGTGTCCATGGTCACAAGATGTGTCAGGGCATGCTGGTGACCAGTTACCCCTCCTCAATTCTAGTGCCAACATCTCATCCACATAAAAAGCAATGGCACAGCCCCTCTCCTTCTGGACCTGCATGGCTCAGATGAGTCAGAGGGGGCTGTGCCTCCTCTGCAGATCCCTCTGGAGGTCAAGGGCTCCTCATACAGAAGATGCCAAAGAACAGAAAGCTGTAAACCCATGAGTGCTGCATGGTTAGAAGCTCTTTTCACAGGAGTTTATGCTTTAGATGCTTCAGAAGCAGGCAGACATTCTGGCTGTTCATTCTGGAGATTTCTGTTCTGTGCTCATCTGAATGAGCTTTGGAGAGGGAGAATTTCATTTTGTTTTGGTCAGAAAGCACAGTTTGTGCCCTGCCCCTCTCCAAGAATGTGACAACACTAATATCACATTATTGCACAGCAACGTCCCCAGTTGGAATTTGGAATTGGAAACACTTAGTGGGAGATCAGCTGACATCAGCCCTACTCCTACAAAGGCTGCAGAGCATCTCTATTGCCTACACACCATCCCCAGCACTGCTTCTCATAATAGTTCCTATTAGAAGACAAAAAAACCCCACATTAGTCTTGTTCCAGTTAATCCCTAGCTTTGGCAAGATTTCTCAGTTTGCCAATGGGCATCCCAAAACTAATTTTATTATAAAAGTAATAAAGTCTTTGGCCTTTAAGGATATGCACTAATTAGCTTTATCTTGCATCAGCCCTGCTACTGTTGCCCTTCTCTGGTTGTCTCCAACATGTTGGTTCTACCAAGGGTTAGTCATGGGAGAGTCTCTATGTCCAGAGAAATTTTCAGAGGCTCCACTGAGGACCTCTCTGTCTTGGGGATCCACTCAGATGGATGATTTTCCAGATTTCAAAGGTTCTGTGAAAGGACTAGAGGCAATAACAGATTATTAATATAGTTACAGTTAAAAATACATCACATTTCCATTACGCATGACCAAAATCATTAAGAAAGCATGACCAAAATCATTAAGAAAGCAATCTGGTGTGCTATTTTCATTTAACAGATCAAATCCAGTTTATTCAGTCAATGCCATTAATTAGTCATTTGCATGAATATCTGTTCCTACAGGGGATACACTTCAAAATGTTCCCACAAGTATGAGAACTCCTGCTATCTGAGACAGCAGGTGTGTGGCAGCAGGGGACACAGAGACAATGGGCATTGCAAGAATGACTTGTGTGTCTTCGTAATAGTCCCATGGTGTTGTTACTATTTGTCCATTACCAAAGCCTCACTAAGTTGCTTTTTTTTTTCATCTTGAGCAGGAGAAGGTGGCTTAAAATTATTATAATAGGTTGATTTGAAGCACAGTATTCTGCTTTCTGCTGCTTCCCATTTCTTGCTGCTGCTCCAAGTTCCAGGACCCCACAGTTCATGGTAAACAAATAAGACAACAGGGGCTTGCAAGCTGTGAAGAAGTCTGCTCTTTCATGCACAGCTAGAGCTGTTTTGCATAGCACTTTCCTGCCTGAATTGGAGTGTGTCTCTGGGGAACACAGCAGGTACTTGTGCCCTTCTCACTTCTGGATTCCGCACCCTCTTTGGTTTGCCTACCCTACAGATCAAGTGTGACAGTCAGACTTTTCTATTGAAGTAGTTACTGTTCAAAAACATTACTTTTAATGCACTGTGGGGTGATTTTTTGAGTGATTGTATATATTTTAATAGATCATCCCAGTCTCAAAGGCTGGGGATGAGCAGTGCCACAATTGTTTGATGCTGTGTTATCCCTGCAAGGAATACAGACCCTGTCGCTGGCTTTTCTCTGCCCCTCTGCCTGCTCCTGCTGGTGTGACCTTGGCAGCTGCAATGCAACAGATGCCTCTTTCTCACTTGTTTATCCGTGTGAGAGAGACTTCTGAGGCCTCAACTTCAGTGCCAGCTGTGAATGGTCTCCAAATTGCTTTTTCAAAGTTTGCCTCCTCACAGTCTGGCTTAGTGTTCCTGCTCCCTGTGCTCTTAGGGATCAATATTCACTGACATTTTCCCCCCACAGCTCCTGGTTATTTCTAGGTAGCAGCTGAATTCCTTCTTTATTGACTCAGTATGTGTTCTTTTTAACTGTTGTTTTAGGAGTGGAAGAATTTATTTCTTAGCCCTTCCTTCCTTCCTTCCTTCCTTCCTTCCTTCCTTCCTTCCTTCCTTCCTTCCTTCCTTCCTTCCTTCCTTCCTTCCTTC
>WBNO01031274.1:51697-87694 GCA_013400575.1 Peucedramus taeniatus
ATGATCCTTCCTTCCTTCCTTCCTTCCTTCCTTCCTTCCTTCCTTCCTTCCTTCCTTCCTTCCTTCCTTCCTCCCTTCCTCCCTTCCTCCCTTCCTCCCTTCCTCCCTTCCTCCCTTTCCTTCCTTCCACATAAGTTTTACTGAATAGCCACAACATGTATTTTGGAACTGAAATATCCATGTCAGAAAATGTAAAAGATATCACCAGGGATGAGAAAATATCCCCCCAAATCACTGTCAAGCAGAGAATCCCCATCTTCACAACAGCTGCAAACATATTAGGCTGTTTAGCAGCCTACTGCTTGGAAAAGAGAGAGCCTCATCTTCATTTTTAGCTCCAAAGTGATTTATAGGATGAATAAATGATCTGCATATAAGATGATGACTGGTTTAAATGTAAATGTTGTGAAAGACTTCTTATGTAAGCACATACATTGCCTGAGAGATCCTTGTACATAAAAGCTGCAGCTGGAGAAAGTGGCTTTTTAAGCATTTGTTTTATGAAGTACACTTTTCATCACAATGGTTGTTATTTTTCATTTACTTTCATATCAGCTTTAACAAAAAAAAAAAGTAAAAAATACTTGAACTCACAACATGAGCCACACACTTTCAATAGTGAGGGTATGCAAAATAATATTAAATAATGTTAAATGGCTGAGTAAAACATACATTCTTCTGAAAGATGTCTCATACTTGAAAGTTATACCATGACAACTCTGAAGTCTCACAGGTGATGGAGGCATAAAGACAAAACAACCTCATTTTCTGAACATAAAACATGTGGATCCTGCGGGCTGGGCAGGCTGAGCCCAACTTTGGGCATTTGGAGAGGATCCCCTCAGGGCTGCCCTCACCTGTAGCAGAGGGTGTGACCACTGGGCCCTGAGGGGTGGTGACCCACTGACCACCTGATAGCCCCATAACTTCTCTCAGCTATTCCCAAACAACACCAAGAGGTGCAAAGATGTCACCTCTACCACCTGCACTGGTGTTTCCTCTGGTGTTCACTGCCTCCCCAACAGGCTCACGGGAGCTGGGTGGGTTGTGGTGACCTCTGCCCTCAGTTTCTGATGGGCACTGTGATGGCTGGGAGGGTTTTTAAGCTGGTGTTGTTTTTTATCAAGTGTTTCTAGATGTCTTGGGATGAAATCTGTTGTGGTAAGCATATGTTGCTGCATTCCTGCTAGCTCTGTGGTAGATAAGCTTTTCCTCCAACCTAAAATAACCTCCTTAAGAGTCTGAACAATGAAAACACTGCCAACACTTGTCTTCTCTAAAAGAGGCACAAAGGGACCCAAAACCCTTCCTGTCTGTTTCATGTCTTTATTTTTGGAGAAGGCAAACCCACAGTGTTTTCAGATTCCTGTCCTCAAGTCTGAAGGTGGAAGGAAGAGGCAGAAAACAACACTTGGGCAAAACTCCACTGAGCAGATAAAACAAGTGATGCACAGATTCATGTTCTTTCACTCAATTTCCCCCCTCTGGGCCTCAGTACCCACCCTGCATTCACCCTTCTGGACTGCAGGTCTCACACACTACATGTACTTATCCCAGAGGACACACAAAACTCTTACTGGTATGTTGAATGCCCTCTAGTGGAAATGCAATTTACGGAAAATGGGCCAACTGGAAAGGTCTACTCAGACCCCCAGCACAGAGGTAAAAGTGTGTGTTTACTAAAATAGATAGAGGTGAACAGCACTGGCTTGTTGCTACTGTAACCTCAAGAGCTGCTTCTGTTGTGATGAAGCAAACAGAAACCAGAACAATGCCTTGCTCCATTTTTTTTTAAAAAACTGACCAGTAGCTTTGATGTGCCATTTGTACCACCTTAGAGAGCTTTCATTATCATAAGCATGCTGGTACTGTGTCATTGTGTTAACTGCTTCAGAGAGGTACTCTTCAGCTCTGAGGATACAGCACCAAGCCAGATTCCAAACTCACTTGTAGCCAGATGACACAGTAAAGAAAGTGGAAACCTTACAGCATGATGTGCAAACACATACAGTACATAACTGCCCAAATACAAACCTGAATAGAATAAATAATTCAAGTAGTGTGGTGAAGTCCTGTTCTCATGTATTTATTTTATTTACCTGTAGCACAAGAAAATTAATGCAGAAGAGATGCATAACACCTACATATCTTATACATTTTACAGGAGAACAGCAGGACTCTGGGCACAGCAAAGGATCTCTAAAAGTGGATGAAACATCCTTTATTTAGCATTGATAATATTCATTAATTACAGAGACTTAGCAGGTGTTCAGCAATGCCACCTTGGGCACTCAGGTGGAGCTGGAGCAGGGGCAGATCCACAGCTCCTGATGTCCTGCAGGCAGAGGGGGTGAAACCCTCACATCACCACTTGAAATGACAAAGGGTGCCTCAACCTTGCCCACACTGTCCCTACTGGAAACAGGGATGAGCCTTCAAAAGGCTGTGACTGTCAGTGGCTCAAGAGCAGCAGCAGCAGAGATGGGATGTCCAAAATACACAGGGAGCATGAAAAAGTCTCCTGCCAAAAGTCTCTCTCTCTCACTCCCTGTACCTTCCCATGTTTGTGCCTTTGGGGTCTGACAGCCAGGCTGAGGCACAGGGAATGGCTCTGGATGTCTGATTGTTGCTGAAGTGTCCTAGGGGTGCTGAGCAACATTCACTGAGGGACTGAGCACCTCTGTTTAACACACTGTGACTCAGTGTTACCTTGAGATTGCCCCAACACTGTTTACAGAGCTTTACACTTTTTTATGAATATGAATAAAATGTGGTCCAGCCTCCCCAAAACATTGCACAGCTACTCTGCTGTACCTAATCATAATTTCCCACACTCAACCCAAAACAACAAATGTGTCCTTTCTATAAGAGTCACTAGTGAGCTTGTCTCCACTGTAGTTTTCCCTACATTATTGTTTCATTTGGTATCTCTGACCTTTCAATTTTACCATATTCTGAAGACAGCAAACTAGAAATAATGACACATACCTTTCAAAGCAGCCTACAGCTGTGAGCCTCTGAATTCTTGCACAAAAAAAAAAATCTTGATTTCATGTAGTTTAGAAAATAGCACAAAAAAGGGAATTTGAGGTATTTTGAGACTAAGAGAAAGTTCCATAACATGGTTACATAAAACTATGGAGGAATGTGGACTTTTCACCCTGAATATAAAACCCTTAGGAAGTCACACAAGTATGAAATGTGAGCTAGAGTGTGAGAGACTAAACCTGAGTGAGCCATTTTCTTGTCACAGATAATTAATGCATGTCTCATTTACGTACCTCTCAAATTTCATGTGACTGCACATATGAAATATGCTCATCATATGTACACACATAAAAATCAGATACAGGTGGTGCATGTGACTGCCTGCATATGCTGTAATAAAACACCAAAGTCCACAAAGAGACAAAAACTGAGCCCACTCCTCTTCCAGCTTGCTGTTATCCTACCTGGGTTACAAGAGAAGCACTCAGAACCCCCCCAGCAGGGTGGGCAGTAGGAGATCAATGCCATGTGCTCAGATCAGGCTTTGCTGTAAACACTGTATCCTGAAAAAAAAAGCCTGGGTCAGTGCCCAACTCTGCCTGTGGAGTATCTGCAATGTGTTACCTTTGGAAAACTCACAAAGTTTCACATTTACATACCTGAACTTATGTTAGAAAAAAGTTGCATCACCCATCACTGCATTCTCTGTTGAGAAAATCAGAATTTTTGAAACAAGAAGGGGCAGATTTCATCAGTCCTAAGAACACTATCAGCCTTTTATTGCAAATATTACCCAAAGACAGCTTTTTAGACATATTTTCCACATATAATATGGCAGCTTAGGGCTTATATTTATTCATGGAATCAGCAGTCTTTTCATTTCTATTGTTCATCTCTATAGATCAAGACTTCTACTGGTGTGGGAAGTGACTGCAGGATGGGATGTTTAGAGGCTTAATCTGCAAGAGCCTGAAATAATGAAAATAGAAGTTGGCCAGCAGAAAAAAAAAAAAAACTTTAAAAAAAAAAAAAATCCATCTGCCTTATGGAGCAATCCAGAGCACGAAATTCACTAATTCTCACCTTGGGTTGCAGTTTGGTGACACCAGAACAAGCAGGAGCTACTCTGAGAGGATTAATATGAGCAGGAAATGAAGAGATTGATGGACAATGTATCTGAGCTCAGCATGAAAGGGAAACTGTTGTACAAAGCTTTAACAGACATCATTCTTCAGAAGTACCTGGACCGATCACTTCGCCCCTTCCAGCAGTCAAAGAAAAGTCAAAGTACATGGGAAAACTCTAACCAACAGATCAGGCTTTTAATTATGTCCAAGAATGAAGAGACAAGTTTTCCAAAATAGATAAATCTATTTCCAACCTTTTCCCCCCTTGCAGAAGCCAGAGACAGGCTGCATGTGATTAAAAGCTACAAAAATAGCAGTTACAGTTTTGCAAGGATGCTTTCAATTGGTGTTTTCTTTCAACTGATTTCACTTCAGATAATATTGGCAGCAGGATGCCATAGACCTGATTAAACAGTTCATCTTAACACTTGAGTACCAGACTGAGATTGTTGGTTCAGCTATGTGGTAGTGGTAGAATGCAAATAAATATTCACTTACAGTCCATCCAGCACTACATTTTAATACTTTCCTATCAAGTGCTCCATTAGGATGGCACAAATTGTAATAAAATAAACCCTTTTGTATCTCACTGTTAAATAAACTCTGCAGTCTCACATTCCTTGATACAGATATATTCTCCAGCAACACAGAGGATTCAGACTGCTCTCTTAGAGAAACCTGCTCTAAAGATTTAATTTTCTCCCCAATAACAATATGGTTTGTTAACAGAAGTTTATGCAAACACAGATGGTAGAATAAGCCCTTATGATGCAGGTAGGCCTTTGCTGAAAGAGTAGAGCTCACACTGAGTTGTGGAACATGATATCAGAACATCACTTTGACTCTCCCTCTAGGAGGAGAAGGGTAGTTAATTTGTTTGGGATGAATCCTTTTTTTGGGATACAGAAACTTAAGCATATTCATCAGATTTTGCACTGTAAATGAGGTTTAAATTTCTATAATCGGAGATAATTTATTGCATAAAGGTCTGATAGAGCTTCCACCCTGGCAAAATCCTGTGCCTCTTCTCCCAGGCAGTGAAGCTCCTTGATGTTACTCTGGTTCTGTGAAGTGGCTCAGAGTGGCTGTAAGTGCAAGGCACATCAATTTTGAAGCCTCCTTACATAGTCAGAGAAAGTGAAATGCCAGCAGTAAAAATGAACACCCATTTTTGTGTGCTGAAGTCAAAACCAAAAAATGCATCTCTTCACAGAATAGTCCTGTAGTATAGTTACATACAATCAATACAGCCACCATACAGGATCGTTGTAATGAAACTAAATGAAAAAGAACCTTTTTCTTTTTATACAGTATTTGTATTACAACAGCACCAAGGAGCTGCACAGCTGATGTGGGAAACCAGGACACCTCTCTTGTTGCTTTGGATGGGCTGAGACCTGGGCAGGGGGCTCAGAGGGCTTGGCACAGAGCCCAAGACCCTTTTGCCTTCAATCTCGAGCCATGGAAGAAGTTACCAACTGTATGTGAGGAGTTACAAACCAGGGAAAGTAGAGTAGAATGATTAGCTTATCACAGGGTGGAAAAATAGAATGTTAAGATTTTTATGATAAGGGTACAGGGGGGTCAAGATGGAGGAATCTGGGCATGCACTGCCCTTCTTCCTTTCTCTTCATCGTCTCTCCATCTTCTTGGTGATGGTGGCACTTTGGGATTGGTTTAAAGTAGAAACTGACTGTCTAACATAGGTGATGGGTATTGGGGATTAACTGTAAATAATGTCTACGTAGTTTAGTAGTAGTATAAAGTAGTATATAGTATATATAGTATTATATATAGTAGTAGTATAAAAGTATATAATATAAAAGTATATAGTATATAGTATAAAAAGACTACGCAGCCCTGGGGGTGGGCAGTGTGCCTTGAGCTGACCTGCTGAGAGCATCTGGGCTGGGCAGGGAGAACATGTTATAGATAAGAAATAATAAACAACCTTGGGAACCAAAGCCAAGCAGCTCTGACTCTTTCTTGGATCCCCTGGCTGTGAAAAAGGACTCTTGGGAACGGCCTACTCAGGGAATCCCGAGAAGCTGGGGGTTCCCTGTGCTTTGGGCTAGTGGAGTTTTCAACAGAACAGACCCTGCAGAGAATACCTTACAGTCCCAAGAAGAATATTCTGCCTGTCATCTGTACAGACACTGCTGCCTGTTCCTGAAGAGACTATTTTTACTATCAGTGACTTTCTCTCTCCACATAGGACAGATATTTCTTATTCCAGTACTCTCTTCTGATGCACCCTGTAGAAGACTCTTTCTGTGTGTGCAGCATTGCATCTCTGTACCCTTCCTGCATACAGAAAGGTTGAATGGTTCACATTCAGTGGCTTTTGGTGATGTTACACCTCATTTTGAGTTGAGCAAGGATTTAAAATGTACAGTTCCCTGCACAGGTGAAGCTCATTGGCAGGTGAGATTTGATGGAACCTCCACCAAACTCAGCATTCTGTTTCCACTTTCAGTGCTGGGCTTGGACACCAAGACCACAACCTTACTGTGAGCTGAGACCTGGTATTTACCCTGCAGCTCAGAATTACCAAAATGTGCAACTTTGTGCTAAGTATCAAGAGGTAATTCAAAGGACAGGGCTTATTTCCTTTCATACAATGCACATCTAAAGAGTCATTCATGAATAGGACTCCTGATCCTACCCACTGGGATGTGGTGGTGTATTTATAGTCCAGAATCCATTACAGTTAATGCTGCACTATTTACACTCATCTGCCATAAATCTAATACTGTTGTTATGGCTGTCCTGCTTAATGTACCCCAGGAATGCTCTGCAAGCCAGTATCAATTATAATTGCAAATAAACTAATGCTTTGGGTTAAACAAAGTGAAAACATTCTTCCTCTGAGAAATTTAGTACTTTGTATCTGCATCTATTTCAAGTGAATCTTGTTTTTTATTCAATTAAGCACCACAGATGACAACAACAATCCAGAAAACATTAAATGAAAACATTGATTCTGCAATAATAACATTGGATGAGCCATGAACTGCTACCAATAACATAATCCTGACACATCAAACTCAATTACAACTTCAAAATAGTCCTTTTATTTCACAGTAATTATTTAATATTATTTTCAGCTTGGCTCTTTTATCACTGGCATTTGCACCAAGCTGTCTCTAATTTAAAAGCTGATATTTTGTGACCTCAGTCTAAATACCTGGCACACAAACTATCTAGTAGCACAAATGTTACAGAATGTGTTCTTATCCTGTTCCTCTTTGACATTAGTGTTTTCAAGATTAGATTTTGCAAGCACATCAAGCCTTCAAACCCAGACATTCATTTTTCTTTGTCTTTTGCAACCCAATGGGTCCCTGATGATGGTCTGGACAGGCCATGCTTGAACCTTACTGGACTTAGGAGAGTTTACAAAGGGAAGGTCTTTGACACCTTTCTGCATTAAAAAAAAACTCAGCAAACCTCAATGAAAACCCAGACCCAGAGATTTTCAAATGAAATACAGGAATAAAGAATTTCCAAGCTAAACCCTTGTGCCATCATGGACTTTGAAACTTTTTGCAATACAGTGTCTCATAATGAGCAAGACTTTGTCAAACATCCATCCCAGCCTCAGTATAGTAGTTTAAAAGCCAATACCTATTCTCATATCCACAACACAGCCCTTAAAATGTCACTTTTCCTTTACAGATCAGGAGTCTTTGCAGCAACCTTCTTTATAATTATGTTTATTATCAGCATCAATTTCCATTTCTCCAGGCACCCCAGAGGAACAGCAGATGCCTTTCAACATTTACAAGGCAAACTGGCAATAATTGCTTCCCCCACTATGGAAACTCCATCAGTGCTGGGGTGATGTGAGGCACAGCAAACTCTAATGATACCTTAGCAGGCACTAAGGAATAGCACCAGTCTGTTTTTTCCAGGATTCCCTTCAGCTATCGATCCCTTACTCAGGACTAAAATACATCTGCAAAGAGGGGAAGTATTTATGACAAGGGATAGTGCAGACAAGCATGTTTGGAGAGCTTGTTAGAAGGCACAACTAAATCTTCAGGAAAGACTGATGTGTGGAGATTTCTCTAAAGTCTTCACACAGTGAGGCATGTGAGAAGCCCAAATTCCATTAAAAAAGAACAAAAAAATCAATTTCTGGCCTTCCTGAAGAAAGGGGAAAGCTTGACTTCATTAACACAAAGTGACCAGCAGAGAGATAAAGAGATCTGAAAATACATTTCCTTTTAAAACACCAGTACTCTTTTTCTTTATTTTAAATGCTGGTATATTTTTTCTTTTTAGTGGGGATTATTACTTCTTGCACATTCAGGTCTGACAGTAGAGCAGCTCGTTCACCTAAACATTTAGCAAACTTGACAGTATTTAGGTCTAATAACTTCAGAGCCTGAGAAAGCACAGGAACATCATCATTTCATGCATCAGATCTGTTTAAGAACAGATACAAAGTACTGCTCACAAGCCGTAACAGAAACAATATTGTCCCAGCAGTAAAACCACTGAATGCAAAAATCATGGAAATATTACCCATTTTCCAGTTCCATGGAAAAAAAAAATAAGAAGAGCAAGTGAAGAGGATTTTGGTCATGCTGATTTAGCTAGTGAAACTCTAAAGGAAAAATAGAAGTTAAATGCAGGGTAATGAAATTGTACATTTTATATTTTCTTCTCAGCTTGAAGAAGACCCCCTGGTTAAAAGTGAATTTTAAATAGTTTCCAATATGTAAAATTTAAAGGCTTTTGGTGTTCTTTGTAGTTAGTTGTGCTGTTGCTATCTGTGATAAAGTGGTACTAAATGGCCTGAGTGCATCAGTCTGGCAAATGTAATAAAATCAGAGCCTGCAAGTGCAGCCACCTTATATGTGAGGCCATTTCTGAATGAAGGACTTATTTGCAGCTGCAAGCAAGATTAAAACCACATAACACATTACATTGGATCAAGTTAATGATCAGTTTAATAAAGCTTGTACTATGACAGCCAGAATCAGCCAGATTAAACTGCAAAAATACTTTCACAAACCTGCTCAAAGGCACAAATTTTCTGTTATTAGTATTCCTTCCAATAGCTCTTTTTATATATTTCTAATCTTTATGCTGATAATTGTAAATGCTTTTTGTTCATGTAAACACAGGAGCACACAGAATACCTGACTAGAAATACAATTGGGTGAATTCAATGTGCAGAAAACATAATTAATTCCAGGAAGTGTAAAAAGCAGGAAGGATGCTGTGCTTCCAGTTTAGCTTTTATCTTCATCCCCAATACTTAAATTTTAATTTAAGTAGTGGAGTTTGACTATCCCTCCTAAAAGGTGCTGCTGCTAATCCAAACAACAGTAGTACTCTTAATTTTGATATGCTTCCATATTCTTCCCAAACCCATGAGAATTCATCTCTCATTTCCTTTTCTGGCAACAAGTTCCGTGTGAAAATAACATCTGTGTGTTCAATTTGAACTCAAATATTAGAAATGTGAGACTTATCACTTGTTCAGAAGCTTTTGTTTTCTCTTCCCTGGATCATGCCTTGCAGCAGGACTTCTAGAGACACAGGGAAATATTTAGAGGTAGGTAAGGATAACTATTTAAGAGGCATCTGGGTGAGAAATCTCATGGCTCTGGTTTCTGCTACCCTGGTTTCTTACTCTCTGTAGCTTCTTGTGCATCTGTTCATCAGTGACCATGACCATTTGCATGTGAGGAAGGGAAAAAGATGCCCTGATATTCTGTTTAGTCCCATTCCCTTCCTTCATCCTCTTCTACTGTGAGAGAAAAGGGCTCCAAAATTCAGGATTCCTGGCAGGACACCTTTGATGTCCTCCTTGTGGTCTCCTTCCCAAAACTAAATAACACCACTGTTTAAGAATTCTCCAGTAATATTTACTTGAGCATCTAAATATACTCATCAGACACCTCTGAGCCCAGCCCTGCATGCAACATCCCCAGTGAAACCACAGTGCTTACTTATATAATTATATAATTACATTATAATTACCCTCTGTATTATCCTCTGTCCCATTTTTAACGCATTTCAACATCTTGTTTGTATTTTGTTAATTCCCTTTTTTTTTTCCTGAGTCCTGCTAAGCTCCTGGCCTCAGTGATATATTGTGGTGATGTAGCTCCAGAGGTGCACTGTCATCCAAGCAATTACTGTTGTCCATTATCAACTAATTTCCATTGTCTGTAGGAAAACTCAAGGTCACACTCTTGCACTGCAGCTTTGGGCTGATCATCCAAAAGAATATGCCACTAATAATTAGTATTTAAATGCTACAACAGATGAATAGCAAACACATTAAAAGTGGTTCAGCTGTGAAGATTATGCTGGAGGAGGGGATTACCACAATGCTGGATCCCTGAAGGTGCTGAGTACTTACAATTCCTATTTGAATTCCTGCTGGGTCAGTGCAAGAGGGTCGCCTGGCAGGGTAGAATGCAGCACAGGTATGTCTGGGAGTTGTGCTCCCTTTGCACCACGGGACAGAACCCACTCTGAATAAAAATCTCACCTGCAAGAGACCTGCTACTGCTTTTTCAGTCTGCAAAAGAAGATAGGACACCCCTAAAAATAAAGTAACCCCTAGAATGACAAGTGGGGAGGGGAAAAAAGTTGCCCCTTTGCATATCTACTGCCTCACAGGGACACACAGGGTCAATTTTATACTGACCTATATAACTTTGAAAGATGAAGAGACAAGGAAAACATCACACACAGGAAAGGGATGGACGTTGTTGCTTTGGGAGCTCTCATCTCCAACCAGGAGCAGAAATTCTTTTTGGGGAAGGAGCCCAGCACAGAGGGAAATGTTAAAAATATCACACTGCATTCTTCATCTTCTAACAAATATTTGCTGACATCCCATTCAGCTGTGCTGGAAACAATCTAATTTGCCATCATTAATACTTTATGAGGCCAATCATCACCCCTGACAGAGCTGAGCTCCCTTCAATAAGAATTGTGCCTGAGAGGCAGCCCCTGCCATCAGTGGACACAAAGTTTTGTACAGTCCAAAGACTTGCACAGCCTTGAATGACTTGTGGTGGTTCTGCCCCTCACTGTACCTGTACAAGCACAAGGTTTTCCCCTCTTTCCTCTACATTTTAAGTCTAAAGCTCAAAATAAGAAACATGTTGCACAAGGATGTCTAACTGGATGCAAATAGATCACGTACAATGTGTGTTTGCTGTTTGGGTCTCTGTTATCCCTCTGCAGTGTTACTGACACTATTTGTCCTCCGTGAGCTAATTTTTAGTCATTTTCAGGAGCTAATGTGCATTTATTAAGCAGATCAATATTTTGCATGCTATGCTTTCAGAAAAGTCAGATAAATTATGGACTTTGTTTGACATTTTTCTGGCACAATAACATGTTTCAGAAAGTGAAATGAATTGATAAGCCAAGAACTCCCTTTTTCTAAGTCCAAGCAAAATATCCTCTATCAGTCATACTCTTACCAAAGTGTTGCTTTGGCTCTGGATTTTTCATGAGCATTGCTTATATACAGCAACTACATTAGCCATGCTGCCCAATCCTCTCCAACCACCCCATCCTTGGAGAGGGATCAAAAAAATATCTGCCAAAGCTTTCAATTCCACTTGCTACTCCCATCTCAGTTCTCAGATGTAACTCATCTGGATCCCATGCCTTGACAATTTTTAACAGCTCTAATTGCCTAACTATCTGCTCTGGCATAATCATAAAACCTTTTAGCATTCCATATTGCCCCCAGGAAAATGTATTCTAGTCTCTGATATGACCTTCAGCTTTTTTCTCTAAACACTAATGGCACAGAATTCATGGAGGCTTTTTGCAGTGACAATCTCATCTGTCATTCCCTACTCATGTCTCTTAATGCCCCCACTGACCTCACCATTCCTACATTATTTCTGTGATATTTAAGGACATTGCTGCTGTTTACCTATAAGCCAGTTACTGTCTACCAGGCCCAGTTTAATTTTTCAATGCCTTTTTCTATTTTCTATGCAGTTTTTTTTGAAAGAAAGTCATAATTGAACATTGCCTCAATCTCTATATACACATGCACACAAATATGCATATGGGAATAGGTTTTAGATGCATTCTAGTTTAGATAGAATACTTTCTTTATTTAAACCTCCAGCACATTGGGACATTCACAAAAGGAAGAGAATAAATAATTTGAAAAAAACCCTTCAAGTTTTTACATCCAAATCTTTGAGGGTTTGATACATCTGATCCTTGAAGTCATTTCTGTTTGCAGAGGGGACTCAGGGGCTGAAACACTGGAGGGAACCTGCTCTTAGCAGTGACCCTCAGGACCACACTCTCATTCCTGCTGAGCTTCCTCCCATTATACTCTTCTCAGAACAATGTAAGGGGAGGTAAAATAAATTAAAATAAGAATGAGGATGACATCCCTTATCCTCTAAGCTGTCTTTCACAGAAATTCAGCTTTTCCCTGGTATTTTCCCCCAAATACTACACACTTTTCTAAGCACCAGGCTGAACTATTCACCACATGTGATCAGCTCTAACACCTTATGGCTGGTGACAATTTCCCCATTCTCAAATTTATTTTCTGTTACATCTTCCCTTTTGCCATGTTGGTACCTCTGTTTTCTCTGATGAAACCTACACCCATAGGCTGCTCTGACCCTTAGGATAATCAGCCACTCCAGGATATTTCAATTGAGGCTCATGAACCACTCCTCCATCTTCACCACAAGTTTTGTGTATATTCAAACATCTCCTTGGTAGTGAAGCACACAAACCAGTAGCAGTCAAACAGAGAGGAAAAATTCCTGTGTCCCACCTGTGCCTGAGCAGTTCCTTGAACAGTCCAAACAGGCATCCAGCTTTTTGGGAGCAATACCACACAGAATTACAGAATCATACAATTGCTTGTGTTAGGAGGGACTGTAAAGATCATCTGGTTCCACTCCCCTGGCATGGGGACCAGGACCTTCCACTACACCAGGTTGCTCAAAGCCCCACCCAACCTGGCCTTGAACACTTTCAGAGATGTGAATTTCTTCATATCTAATCTAAATCTACCCTCCTTCAGCATAAAGCCATCCCCCCTTGTCCTAATCCTTTCAAAAGGCCCCTCTACAGCTCTCCTGCTCTCCCTTTAGGTACATGGCATACAAGCCTATTTTTCTTTTAAAATGCTCTCAAGTAGGCCAAGTTTATTTAAGCATATTCCCTTCCTCCCCTCCACCCAAACACATTAATTTGTGCTATGCAGAGATGAAGTTAACTTCATTATCTGTGAGTGTTTATAATCTCCCTGTCCCTTTGTAGTCTTTTTCTTTCCTGCCTATTACTCAGTTCCTCCCTATACAGAACCACACACAAATTCATTAACAGACTGTTTACTCCCTCTTCAGGATCATTAAATGGAGATGCTAAATGAGACCTGACCTAACACAGCTGCACTAAGCATTTCCTTGTAAACAGAGACTTTGCCATTTATCAAAAACTTTGTAGTAATTTCCAGTCCATACAAAGTTGTTTATATTGAGGTAATTTCTAAAAGTTTTCAAATTCAGCCTTGACCCATTATTTTACCCTGACTGAAGTTAGTAAAAAAAGGCCCTTAACTCAAATAAGAGTTCTTCAAGACATTAAACTTGATGTCTGAGAGCTCTCTCCAAACCAATATGAAAGGCTGAATACATCTATGTAGCCATGAAACAAAACTGGAAATGTGTGGTTCTCTTCACTTGGAGAGCCTGTGTGCAGGGCACCAGCCACAGTCAGCCCTGGGCTGCTGAAGAACACACATCAACTGGAAAGAGCCCAGAAGAGGCTCACAATTTTCCAAAAATATATCATATCAGAGGAAAAACTTGGAAGAATTCAGATGGTTTAATTTAGAGAGGCAGATGCTGAGGAGATATTACATCTCTCAGGAATGGTGTGGGTATAATTAAACTTGCCTTTGGACACAAGGGTGAACTAGATGACCTTTAGAGATCCTTTCCATTCCTATTTTCTCTGATGCATTCATTGCAGAGGTTGTCTGCCCAAATTTCTCTCACAGACATCAGCCATCACAGCCAGAAGCCCTGCAGCCCTGAGCCTTGCATTCTACACCCCAAATGCACCCTCAGCTGCTCCAGGATTGCATTCCCCCTCAGACCCCTTGGCTGAGGCATTGGATGCTCAGGGTCCTGCCAAATCTTCATTTCAAGGGTTGGAAATTCAGCAAGGGCTGTAATAAAGGTAAACACTGGAACTGCTGCACCTCAGGACACCAAGGTCATGGGGAAAGCCCCCATGGTACATCAGAGAAGATCTCAGCTCTGGATGCTCCCCTGGGACGCCCACCATGGAAGGAAGACATCCACCAGCCAGAAACTCACTTTGGGAAGATGGGTCTGTGTAGTGGTGTGTGTTTTGTTTGGTTTTGCCTCTCTCGCTGTTATATTTTGGGAGGGTTGTAAAGTTATGGTTTGCCCCATGTTCCCCCTGTCCCTTCCCCTTAAAGTGGTTTTTGTTCAGGTTTTCCCGCCACTCAGGGTGCCCATCAACCTGCTCACCCCCCCCTTCCCCCCGTTTCTGCTGAGTCATTCCCAGTTGTCCTGCCCCCCTTTATGTCAAGTAAGTTTTCCCTGCCCAGCTTGTTCTCGAGGTTTCTGTGTCAGTCACCTTGTCCCCTGTGTATGATTTGTTATGTGAATTTTCTCCCACCCCTCTGTTTTCCCTATTGGTTTAGTTATGTTGTATTGTGTTCTTTATACCGTGTTGTTTGTACTACCTCTGTAATGGTTCTTATACCTTGGCTCATCCCAGTTTCCCGGCGTTGTAATGGTTCTGCCCATGTTGCCTCCTCCCCTACCGTCAGTCAATGCTCTGCCTCCTCCCCTTGACTCAGCAATAATTGCTGAGTCATTCCCCCGACCCCTTCCCCGTGTCCTGTCCATCACTCGGCAGCCCGCCTTTTCCCCTAGAAACTTCTACCAAGGGCGTCGAGTGATTGGTTCAGGCACTGGGGGTCCCTCCCTCAAAATACCCTTATTGGTTTCCCCAGAAGCCCGTCTCCCCAATTTCCACACCCCTGCAATCACCCATTGGTTCTTTGTTCAACCCCTCCCCTGTTCCCTCCTCCCTTGAAAAGGTGCTGCACTGGAGGGCTCCTGGTTTTTGGACGAAGGTTGCCTTGGGTTTCAGAGCCTTCTTCCAATAAACCGGGATTAACACCCTCGTCTGGAGTCCGCTCCCTCTTTCGCCTACGTCGCTCCATTGCCTCACCCCAACAAGGCGAGAGCCTTAGACACTCTCCTGACTCCACAGGAGAATGGGAGAGTGTCCCCCTGCTGTCAGCCGAGCCGCCGTGGCCGGGGCTCTCTGACAAGGGATTCAGAGAGGCACGGTGACATAGTTAAACATATCTTCATCCCTATTGTCACTACCCACTGGCTGCTGTACCCACCTCTCTGAGTCAGAGGTTTGATAAGCTCTTGCTGAGCCTTGGGTGTGGCCACTTCGTCCTGTCCCTCCAAGGAGATTAAAACTCTGGAATACCTTGACAGAGTGTCCAGCTCCTGGCTTCCTTTAGCTCAGGACTCTGGTGGCTTTTCTCTGCAGCTGAACCCATGCAGCTGCCCTGACCCCACCGCAGCCTCAGGGGAGGTTTTGGGGTGGCCTCGTGTGGCTCCCACCGCCACAAAGGGGCGAGCCAGCCGGATTCCTGCCTCGGGGCGGCGAGGGGAGGCCGCAGGTCTGGGTGGCCCAGTAAAGCCAGGGAAGCTGCTGGCAGAGCTGCTGTCTGTTCCATCATTCAGTCTACCCTTCCCTGAAGCAGGATATCCCTCAAATCCTGCTGCAGTTTTCTTGCTGGCATTTTTCACACTTCTAACCACCCTCTTGGCCTTTCTAATGAAGAGATACTCACCACAATTTATTACAAGAGGTCACTTGCATCAAAGCACTTGTCTCTAGACTTTATTTCTGATAATACTTAGAGAAAAATATTTTCCCTCTATTTTTCTTAACAAACAAGGACATGAATAATTTCCCATTTATCACTTTTTGGTCTCCATGAACCCTTCCTAGTCACTCCCAAAATGTTGGTGAGTGAACACATAGCTTCCTACATCCATCTCCAAAACAGCTGCTTTTTATGCTCTCCTTCATTTGTGAATTTGCACAATCTATTTACAAATACAAATACTTTAACTGTAATAAGGTTGACATATTTTCTTTCATGCCCATAGTCTGCAGATTCAATATGCTGTGCTGCTTAATTAATTTGCACTCAGAGTGCCCATCTCTCCTTCCTTCTGACCAATGCTGCTGCTCTGCTTTGTGCCCCCTGCTGCTCTCACCACATCCTCCTCTGCTTCCCTGGGGTTATTAATTGCTCTTTTTTTCCCAGGCATAGCCTGAATACACCTGAACAAAACTTCTCACATTTAGAAACAATTGTTAGCTCAGGCATTTGGAAGGAGGGATATTGGTTTTAATCAGGTACTTTGGATAACTTTGTGCATCTCTCGTTTGATCATCAAAAGGGAAAAGCTACCTGTGTTTTTCTTTAAAAAAGCTCTGTTTGACAGCTGGTTGTGTAATACAGCCCAGAGGGCAGAAGAAGCTCTTGGTGAAACACACAGAATCTTTTCTTTGATCACAGAGCTTCATGTAAACATTTTCTCTTCATTCCCTCTGCTCATTTACCTACAACACAGGCTCTCACCCTACACCTCCCAGCTCCTTGCAGCTCTCCTGCTGCCCTGGCTCTATGCAGAACCTCATCCCCCCTGTGTCCCCAGGCCAGGCAAGTCACCCCATATTTCAAAGGAAAAGCTGAGATTATTGCCAGTTTTCCATTCTCCCCAGCAGTTTGGCTCCTGCTGACCCAGACAGCCCAGAGCCTCCCCCACTCTGTGCAGCTGGGGAGGCAGACAGGCTGCTAAGGCACCAGGGGAGTTCAATTCTCTGCAAAAAGACATCCCAGACCAGCCCTGCTGGCTGCTAATGACAGTACAGCTCCCTCCACCTCCAAGAGACAGAGGAGAGGAGTATGTATGAAAAGCTGATTGTGTCAAGTTTCAAACAGAGCAATGTTTCTTGTTGTCTCATTTCCCACCTGCAGCCTGGCATTACTGGCTCCGAGCTATTGCAGCATCAGTAAAGGAGGTTACATTAGCAATTACCATGTGAGAAGCGACCCACATATGGGAAAACACCAGCACTGAATTATTACAGATGTAAGGCAAGGCTGTAGGAGTACCCTGTGCCAATTTTGCAAGGAGAAGGTGAGGCAGATACTCCCTTTTGCTTGGAGAAAAAAAAAAAAAAAAAAAAAAAAAGGAAAAAAACATGGGGAGAAAAAGCATTTTTGGTTTTTTTTTTCTACCAAATAATATGCAAAATAATACATATTCCTATTCTAAAACATTGTTCCCTGCTGGAGAAGCACCTGCCACACCACAATGCTGCCATCATGTTAAGGTCCATGGAGAGCAGGCTCAGCTCCCACAGATCATGGGCAGGACACTGCCCAAACAGACTTCCCATGGCCACAAAAGCTGATGATCAACCCCTGCCAGAGCCTCACACAGTGCTCAGGAGCTACCCAGGGCTCACATTCTGTACCAAAGGAAACACCAGGAAAGAAATCACATTTGGTATTCAAAGGTAAGGCTGAGACCACTGTGGAGATTTTGGCAATTGCCCTTATACCATATATAAATAAATATATAAATATATATATATATATGTGTGTGTGTGTTTGTATACACATCTATAAATATACATATATACATACATACACACACTTAGCAAGTGAAATTTTCTGGAGTTCTGTAAACTTATGCTACAGAATGTTTGTACATCTATGTAAAACAGCTCAATGTGCCATCTCTATAAATTCCTGCTTCATCCATGGCTGCAGCCTGGCTGTCCTCTACACCAGGTATTTAATTAAATGCTAACACTCAGAAAAGGCTGAGCAAGTGTCTGAACAACCAGGCAGCAAAAGCAAGCAATGAGGTAGAGAATGGATTATCCAGATCCCAACACACAGCAGACTATTTACTGGATTTTATTTTTCTGCAGTAAAAAAACTGCACTTCATAAAATTACTTGAGTTACAGGAAATGAAACAGATGAAAAAAAACAGACCCAAACTTGAATATAGCTGGGTAATATCTTAGATGAAATCAATTTGCACAGACTGTGAAAAATGAAGAATGGGATTATAATGGATTATTTTAGTACGAGCTTTTGATGTTTTGTGTAAATGTTTTTGGTGTTTTTGTTCCTCGAGAGAGATGTTTAATGACAACTGCTGAAAATCTATAAAATGCAGTACTTAGGAGCACCATGGAGCTGCCTTGAAGTTGTGAGTGAAATTGCATGCAGAGGATAAATATATGTTCAGCAGCAGGAGAACTACCAACAGAAAAAACAGCATTAAAGTATTTCTATTCTAACACTTTAACACTACAAGTCCCAGATGAAATTTTACTCTATCAGGCACAAAATTCAGTAATACTCAACCTAACCCAAAGAAAAGTAACTTGTGGAGCAGAAAAAAATGCTGGCATATTATCAAAATGTTGATTGTGTAACAGAGTATTACAGAGAGAAGTACTCAGCCCTGTGAATCCTGGAAAACATCATTACCTCTCAGAAAATGTAATTACCCCCTACATCTGTCCAGCATCTTTTTCTTCAACCATTCACAAGCATCAGAGTTTGCCTGGTGCACTGAAAAATACATTTACATCCAGAAATGTAAACAGGGGAGGAAACACCCACAAGATTTTACATTAAAAGGAGAATTGTCTCCTCCTTGCCAGAAAAAGTCTCTTTCTGAATCAAGCAGCACACTGAGACCTTTCCAGGCTCATGATAATCTCAGACCTGACACCACCATTCTGGCCTCTCCAGAGAGTCTGCTTGGAGATAAAAATGGCTACAACACTGCCTGCTCTCTTTCTCAAGGAAAACTAAATGAAAATTTGAACCAAAATCACCAAAATGTGACCTGAAGGGGACAGAACCTTTAAAAAAAAAAAAAAATTGTTGTTCAACACATAAAATTGCAAGAAAATGCAGCACTTGCTTTTTTTGTGACCTCAGCTTGAGTGCTCTTAATTTAAAATCTCATCAGCATAATCTTTTCCCTTTAAAGAGGGGAAACTAGTGCCCAGTGATGACTTATGGTTACTAGAAGACATTATCCCTGCTTAGTTGTGGCTATACTCCACTATATAAATCTCACAGACCAATTGGGTTATTGACTCTACTGAGCTGTGTCAGGTAAGAACACAAATTCTGCTTCAGGTCCTAATGACACTCTGCTGTGGATCCTAAGAAAGTGCTTGTCTTATTAGATGGCAAGAGTGGTTTCTTGAGTTTGGACTCTATATAAAAACTAATACATGAATAGAACAAAGAAAAATGTTATTTATAATCCTAAATACCATACCATTCCCCAAAGTGACAAGATCAATATTGCAGCTTGGCACTTGCTACTGTGACAGATGGTGCTATTAAAATACTGAGCATATCTTTTCTGCAGGAAAAAGAAAAATAATAAGCCAGGAGATTATATGTTGTCCTCATCCAATCTGCATTTTAGGTTACTAAAAATTGGTCAAAAAAAAAAAAGTGGAAAACACATGTTCCTCTTTCAAATATAACAAAACAGTGAAAAGGACTATTATATCCTTTTTGAAAGAGAGAAGTGAGGGATGCTTGCAGCGGTGTAAAGACTATCAGAAAAGGGTTTTCATTATGTTCCTGGCTGTATTTTGCATTAATTTCATCAGGGCATTTTCATTTTTAACATAAGTACAAGAAGAGATAAGGTTGGGAAGATCACTGATGTCTTTGTGAGCAGCTCCGTCGGGTCTGCCGGGAGCCTTTTGTGAAACACACCTGAGGAAAGCTTGGGTAAGTGTCAGTTGTTTCCCAGTTCCCCAGGTATTCCAAATGAAGATTAGTTTAGGTATTTACAAAGGGTCAGCACTCACAGAGCTCATTGTGCTGCTGAAGAACCTCCCAGCTGAAATCCTCCAAGGCTGAAAGCCATCTGTAACAACTTTTGCAATCATGATTACTCATTGATAGAAAGTTCTCCATTTTTATTTCTACCTATTAAGATTTCCAATTTGTTTTAATTACCTCCCCTCATCCCCATATCTAGTGTTTAATTCTCTGTTGTGAATTTCTCAGAGTTGAAACAATTGGCTTTGCTCTAGTTATTTATTTATCTGCTGATTTAGATACTCATGCTCAGGCAAAGAGAAGGCATTGGATGTTGATTCAGGAATATTTTTTTTTATTAACTACAGCTCTGCAGAAGACTTTCTGTGTAGGCCTAGACCTGACCTTTCTTTTCCTGTACTCTTTTAAACTGCGAACTTTGCTCAAGCAAGTTCTGTTCATTATCTTCTTTACATTACATTCTTTTCATCCTCAAGGAACTCTGGCCATCTAGGTGATTCAGAAATACCTTTTTATTAATGAGAAGTAGCTGGATAAAGAATTTTCACACTGAGAAAAAAACCCCAAAACTTTCTATTGGAAACTGTTTCTCTTTTGCCAGGTGCCTGTGTGTGCTGAGTAGGTGAGCATCTTCACCAACTGGACAATTTCATTTACTATCTACAGGGTACATGGAAACTTCTCTAAACTTCTCTTCACAGTGAGTCCACTCAGTCAAATGCTGGATTCTTCACAAAAGTGTTTCTGAGGGTTTCCATCCTCCTTCAGTAGTGCTGGACAGGTTTGGGTAGTGACACAAAAGTTTAGGGATGGCTGCTGATGGTTGTTTTCCTGGTTCCCCCACAGGATGAACTGGATAGAGAAGATGTTTTTTAAAGCTTGAAAACTGGGCAATGGCTGTTCTTCATATGGGTCAGGAATTGTAATCTCTGGGTTAATAAAAGAGAAGGGTCTAGTCCAAATGAATACAGATTTTTTTTTATGAGAATGTAATCTAAAGGATGCTTCTAATGAAGCAGAATCTAATAAATCATAAAATCTCCCAAGAATGAAATACAAAGTTCAGTATAAAGCATATAGTCACAAAAGAGTGCAACAGAAAAGTTCAGCATTGGAGCTGCTAAATGTATCATATCAGAATCTCTGTTCAAAAATTGGGGTAGAGAATGAAAGAATGGTGGACTTCCCTAGGAAACCCTTCCCTAGAGATACAAAGAGGTGCTGGTCAAAGAGAACCAATTCAATTTAATGCAATGCACAGCAAGTCTGACTGTTTTAATTTGTTTTTTTAAGTGATGCTTAATCCAGGCTGCAAACATGTTCTGGAATTGAAGAGCACAGAGCTGTGTTCCAGTTGCTCCAATGGAAGGATAAACCAACAACTGTTGTGTTTTACAGTGGTGTAAATCTAAATCCATTAAATTAACAAAAAAAACCAAAAAACAAACAAACAAACAAAAAAACCCAAAACATAACCACAAAAAACAAAACCCCAAACCAACCAACCAACCGAAAGCCACTCATAATTTCATTGTCTCCATGTGTTAAGGCCCTGATGAAGTGGAAGAATACTGCTTCAGGTCCTAATGACACTCTGCTGTGGATCCTAAGAAAGTGCTTGTCTTATTAGATGGCAAGAGTGGTTTCTTGAGTTTGGACTCTATATAAAAACTAATACATGAATAGAACAAAGAAAAATGTTATTTATAATCCTGAGTACCATACCATTCCCCAAAGTGACATTCCCCCAAGTGATTATCTTAAATACACCAGGAAATTGTTTTGAGCCAATTAAGAAGGCTTGATTTACCCATCAGACAAAAAAAAAAAAATGGACACCTTTGTTAATGAAAATAAATAATATCTGAGCAAGTGGTAGAAGAGATTTGGTAAGTGAGGAAAGGAAGTCAAAAGGTGCTTTGGAAGAATTGTGTCAGATGATTAATCCTACAAAGAGCAGAACTATGTATTTATAAGGATGAGATAACTGTGTTTTAATTGTTGGCAGGCAGGGCTAAGAAAGAACAGTCCAATAAGAAGAAATACAAAAAGCCTGAGAGAAAAATTAACCCCAGAGCTGCTAAATACAATGTAGTCCATTTTAAAGGCTAAATTTTGGTTAAAAAATGTTAATTTTAAATCAGAAACTGGTTCTTGTCTACAAATTTCCATTTCTGTTGAACTGAAAAATAAAAAAAAATAGAGAGAGACAAGACTTTTGATGCCAAGAATAGAATGTAAAATGAGAATAAATAAAATCAGGGCAGGAAGAATGAGAGAATTACATAATTCCAGCATCACACAATCACTGCCTCTGTAATTAGTGATGACTGAGTCAACAAGTTTAAGCAGCCACATTTTGAACAGCTTGATCTTGAAGTTAAATTCTACTAGAAGCAGCAGAAATATTTGTCCTGATATAACCCTCTCTTGTCTCTAGGTAAAGAGAGGACAACCAACCAGCCCCAGGGCAGATAGGTGGAATTTGAGAGCCCTTCACCCATTGCCCAGGAGATGGAGAGCCCTGCAGTACCAGCAGTAATTCCCTTCCTCTTCAGGTGCATTCAGACTCCAGGGAATGTTCACATGCTCAACATCTGCTTCTCTTTACAGATTTGACAATCCTCCAGGAGCTACAGCAAGGTGATTGTTACCTACTGCCCTGCTGATTTAAGATACTTTTTAATATTCTCTTAAATTTTCCTTTTAGGGAGTTTCTAAATAACCTAGAAAGTCACAGTAAATTATGAGCAATCCTTTTGTTATCCCTCAGGGCATCACTGGGGAAAAAAAAAGTTACAAAATCATCTAACAAGGCATAGTTTGTAAGAACCCAGGACAGTCCACAGAGAGCTTTCCCTAAATATTATTAACCAGCAGGATGCATGAGGTCAGGCCAGGAAAACCTTCAGGCAAAGAGAGGCAAGTAATAAAACCACCTCCTCCTGTGCAATTCTACTTTCTGGGTCTCCTGCAAACCTTCTGCTGAAAAAGGGGTGGTACAGGGGTGAAGATGAATTAACCACGACTATGAAGGTGAGAAATAATCCCAGTTCCTCAGCAGCAGGGTGCCCACAGGAAAGTTTGTTAGTAGCAATCCCGTGGTGTAAAAGTGGCAATCAAAGAGAATGAGAAGGTAAATGATTCAATCCAAGTGCAAGGAAACAAAATTAATTTCTTTTTATTTTTGTGCCACTTCAGAAGGTGAATGGGAAATATCCATCCCAAGGTGATGCT
Organism: Peucedramus taeniatus; assembly: GCA_013400575.1. Classification (NCBI taxonomy): domain Eukaryota; kingdom Metazoa; phylum Chordata; class Aves; order Passeriformes; family Fringillidae; genus Peucedramus; species Peucedramus taeniatus. The sequence continues at coordinate 74,998 of WBNO01031274.1, forward strand.
TTACAGGTAATGAAACCAAGGTACTCACAAAGGCAGATGTATGAAGAAAAGAGGTGAAAGAACAGTTCAATAAATTAAAATGCACTATATCACTCAGGCTGGTTGGTATCACTCCAAGAGTGTAGAAGAAATGAAGGTGAGCGACAACATAAATGTGTATTTTAGTATTAAACCATTTGAATCACAGCTGCAAAGGGGGGGGGGGGGGGGGGGTAGGTGCCTAAAGCAATGTCTGTTTATTAAAAAGGATGCCAGAGAGTGAGGTAGGGATGGGAGCTTTGCATTACCTTGTCTTGCCTCAGAAACAGGGAAGGGCAGAGGCGACGCTGAATGAGAAAAGAAAGGATGGGTAAAAGCACTTCAGTGCCTGCTATAAAGAATGGGCAGACATGGGCAAACCCACAAACCACTGCAGCATTTGCCAGAGCAATTGAGCCAAATAAGATGAGAAGGGGAAGCTGAGGTCAAGCCACTAAGCATGTTACTCCTTGTCCAGAGAGACATAACAAAAAAGGCTGAAGAATAACAGTGGATTCCCAAAAAGTCATTCCAGAGTTCTCAGGGTGGTATTTGAGTAATAACCCAGGGATGGAGGGGAATGGACTTCTGCCACACTTTAGGAAAGACAGCATAATATTACATGTGCATTTTGGCACCTGCAGGGTGATGGCAGAGTCCTAAAACTGGAGAGTGGCTCCAGCTTCCTCTGGCCAAAGAAATATACTCACACCTGAGCTCTCCACAAGATCTATGGCTTCCTAGTCAAGAGCTATCCATCAACATATCCCACAGAAAGCCTAGGTCAGAAATTATACTCTGAATGTGCTTTTTTTTTTTTTTTCTTTCTCCTATGGCTACAAAGAGAGCCTGGAGTGACCAGGTCAAACACATACCCAGATATGAATTTTTTCTGGCATTCATACTTTAGAGAGACATATCCTGTACAGCCTTACTCCATGCCTTTAAGGCACCATTCTTGTTTTTCCCCACTGAAAATGTGTATCAAACCTGCAGGGAGCATGCCAAAACTACAGACCAGCTCCACAGGCAAGCAGGGTCCTGGCTGCAGCTCATCAGCTGCTCTGTAGCATGAGGGATGTCAGGTGAGGACTGGGGGCCAGTCCTTTCAAAAGTACCACATACCCAAAATGTGAATTGAGTCTTCTCAAGCTCTTCAGTGCAGAATCTGCTAATTGCAGACATTTACCCTCCTCACCTCCTTAGAGAAAAGTGGGTTTTGCAGGGAAGGAGGATGAAAACACCAGACTGCTGGAGTGTTTTCCTAGAGAGTTATTATCTGTTCAGCCAAGGATGAAGCTCCAGGGAGGACACCAAAACCTTCTAACCTACTTTTTTCTCCAGTCAAACGTTAAAATGCAGCAGCTGTTTCTCCATGGAAGGCAGTGCTGTGAACATGGCTGGATTTTCATTCCACATTGAATCTTGCTGAGGCCACAATCTCCCACGGAAGGGGAGGAGTATGAATTCACTCAAATACCTCAGTGTATATCAGGAGTTACCAAGTTTCCAGGCAAGCTGAGTAACAATTTCTGTGCATGTTATTTATTTGAAGAGGAAAACATAAACTTTAAAAACCTGTCAAAAAGATTTTACCTATTTATTCCTGCTTTCATCAGAAAGATCACTTTTTTTCTGACCTATTTCTTTAAGGTGAGCACAAATCAGATCTAAAGAATAGATTGCAATGACCTCACTGTATTTGATGGTGCTATTTTACTTGGGTTTGGGGCAGGCAGAGGGAACCACACTGCCCAGTGACAGATTTAGCCACCAGATCACTCTGCAGACAAGACACATTCTGCATTGCAAAAACCCAGCATTGATGGTACAATCACAGAATTTATTTCAGATCTTGCTGGAGTTTCAGGTATGTCAATTTATCAGCCTCTTCCCCCTCAATTCTCATTCTCTCTGTTTAGAATTCTGACTAACTAAGAAGATAATAAGACTTTTATTTCTTAAATTTTCTTAATTTAATTACTTAAATTATTTCTTAAATATTTCTTAAACTGCCTTGTATAGTTTCCCTCCTAAATTTCTGAGCAAAAAAGTCTTTGCACTCCCTTGATTTCTGGCTGCCAGATCTGTCAAGTCAAGTAAACAGCTTAAAGGGGTCAGGCCAAAAATCACAGATCAATTTAAATGGCAATCCAAGACCCATGTAACTTTAGGGGTGAAGTTCACCACTTGCTCTGCTGCCATTAACAAATTTGGTCCATTATTTCAGGACCCCAACCCCAGAACCAGGGAACCACAGAGATCAAACCCTCAGCTGTGATTCCAGGATGTGCAGCCTACATAAAAACCTCTCAGCTCTTTTGGTCCTCCAAAAAACCCTGTGCTGGGCAGATCCTAGAAGGAACCTGACAGATTTCCACAACATCCCACACAATATCAGTGAGCCTGGAGGCCCCAGCATAAGCTGCTAACTTGATGGGGAGAAAGAGCTACCCCAGGACCCTGCAATGTCCAAGAGGATCCCCTGGGGCAGACCTGCCCATTCTCTCTGCAGGTGTGCTACTTACAGTATTTAATTGCATATAATTTGATTATATCACCCCAGCAGGCTGGGCTTGAGAGGTTTAGGTGATAATTTCTGCTATTCAAGGCAGCTAAGAACACTTTACTTTGCTAATGCAGGGATCTATTTGGCTGTTTGCTTTGCTCCTGGGGAATTCTCTGCCTGTCTCCCACACAAATATTATCAGTCCCATTTGCTAGCCTCAGGTCTCAAGAATTTATGTGTGGGCACCAAAAAAAAGGAGAATACATTTTAGAGACTTCCTTATAATTTTAAACTGCCGTGAAGCCTGACTCACAGAAATCTATTTACAAGAGCTCTCCTTGATATAATTCATTAACACACAAATATATGCAGAAACCCTGGAATATGCAAAAAGCCTAAAATTGTTTGATGCTTGGAGTCAAACTCAGTTTTGCCTGTGCCACACAGAGTTTAGTCATACCAAGAATTTTATCAGGTGAGTATATTTGTAGACAAACCTCTGCAGTTATGATATGGTTATATTTTGTGTTCTAGATTTTTTTATATTGTGTGCACAGTTTCTCAGTGTACCTTTTCTGACACTGGAAAGATTTCAGTACTTTAACACTTCTGTACCACCTCTCTTGCAAAGATCCAAGGCAATAAACCAACAAGGATGTCCCATAGCACCACCACAAACTCCATGTAACTATTTCCATTTCAGCCACTGGGGAAGCTAACAAGAGACCTGTCTAAAAGGAAGTAGCAGCAGAACCTGGAATAGAAATTTAGAGCTCTAGCTCTGATCTCTGATCTAATCATTAAAAATTCTGGCTCCTACAGGAATTTAATAACCTTTTGCCGAAAAAAAAATGAAAAATTAAAAAAGAGCCTACTACATAAGGAATGATATTTTCTCATTAGTTTCTGCTGGTCACCCAGAGAAAGCAGACTCCAGTGCATAGGGGGGTGAGCTTAGGAGACCCAGGCTCACTCTTGATCTTGCACATTTATTCCAAACAAGCCACAATCTCTGTGGCTGTTTCTTTCCTGAGGAATAAAAGTAGTGCCTTATTGAGCCAGTTGGAATTAACCCATTGCTTTAGTTGGTGCATTGCTGCAGAGTATGAAGCAGTATTGAAAATCTGCATGCTAGGATGAAGTTAAAATTAGCCTTTGCTTCAGCTGAAGTTATCTCGATTTATGAGCAACTACTTCTTGAAGCTTTCCCTCTACAGAGCTTTTCCTCAGAGCTCTGCAGCTCTGCACTTATGCTTAAGTTAAATGATTGTATCCCACCAGCTCTTTTGAGCAGGATAATTGGCAATTACTTATTTTTGACATATGCAGGAAATCTAGCAAAGCATAATTCAAATTCTGTTAGCAGTGATGGACTCCTTTTGCAGAACAGTGCATTACAGTGCTCGTCTCCACTGCCAATATCCCTGGCAGTTTTAATCAAATCTCACAAGTATTATGTGCAGCACATTGTTTCTTATCTGCAAGGTCCACACTAGAGAAATTCTTTTGTTGTGTAACCTTGAATCCTTTGCCTAAACTTTTTGAAACTCCTGCAACCCTTGACTGGTTGAAAAGAAAGCAGAACTGATTTTATCTTGTTCCTCTTTATTTCCATGGCTGAAGCTTTCTGCATAAGGTATATTAATTATCTCTTGCTCTTGTTAAAAACAAATACATCTAGGCATGCAAATTGCCAAACAGCAGCTCATCTTACTAAGACATTTTTAATGAGAGTATGAAGAAAACTGCCCACAGATATGCCTGGTGGAACTCTACCTAGAAACCAGAGTAATAGGCTCATTACAAAAAGATTACACATTAGATATGCTGCTCCCTCAGTGTGAGTGTAGATTATCTGAGTGCATTTAGAAAAAAATCATTTTACCACTGGTAAATTACACCTTAGGCCACAGCATACAACGTGTGTGCAGCACATCATTGTATTTTAGCTGCATCCAGAACCTGATAAATCATCTCAAATATCAAATCATGCAGCAACTGATTAAAAACTCATTAGTGGGTGATTTACTTTTGTAAAACTGAAGTTTTAAAGCTCTAACTGAAATTAAAGACTGTGCAACAGAGGGAACCCTGGATAAAATTTTACAATTTGGACCTGTTTCCAGGTAGTAGGAGCATTCTAGTTTTTGTTTCTTTCTGAAGAAATTAAAAATAATTTGAAAAGAAAATATTGAAAGTTACATTGGAAAGGTTTAAATTTTTCTAGTTGTACAAGTCCCTGCCTTAAAAACCTCCATCCATATTCAAATAACATTTCTAGATAGAAGTTGGCTCATAGGCTTAAAAAAATTTCCACCCAACTCCAGTTGAAGACAAATAAGTAAGACTAAGTAGGGAAGACTTTGTCCTCAATGCCATGTAGAGAGAATAGAGAGAATTTCTTCAGTGATATCAAGGCAATTTTTAGAACTACGTGCAGCACAAGATAATATATACTTTATTTTAAAATAGAACACCACATTTCCAACATTAGTGTTTATTGAGAATTTCTGTACAATTTAATTATGTGGTGTGCAAAGTTATTGATCTGGTAGTTTAAACACTTTTTGAAAAATTCACTCCGTTATAAGCTACTGAATTTTGTAATGATGTCATTCTTAGAGCTTACCATTATCAGTGCAATAAAAGAGAAGCCATTTCTAATTAGATTTTCTTAATGTGATACTGTTCATTATTGATTGATTTTCTCTTTCCCTCTGCTATTTCTAAATGAGTTAGGTGAAGTCTCATTTTTTTGCAAGTAGAGGTTAATTTTCACTGGCAAAGAAGCAGAGAAATTGTACAAAAGGTTTATGAAAACCTCCTTAGGCGACTTTGTCAGATCACCTCAGTGCTGTGTTTCAGTATCATTAGCATTCAAGCCTCAAGCTCCAGCTCTAATAGATGCTGAAAGATTTGCAATATTACCCAAACTTGTGAAGAGGCTGAAACTTTTTTTCCTGTAATGAACACAGATTGCACTACAGCAAAGCACTGCTGCTCAGAGGCTGGGCTGCTGCTACGAGGTGATTCACAAATTGGCAGCTACTGCTGAAGTGATTTGCAGCAGGGGTTTTGGTGAAGGTAAGCACAAATAAATGAAGGACCTTTCACTGAGGGACCTTTGTGAGGTTATGTTTGGAAGACAGGCAGTGTGGGCACTCTGGCTCCACAAACTTGGCACTCCTCTTGGTTATTCTCAACTCAGTCTGGTAACAGAGAAAAGCCAAGAGGGGTGAGGACTCCATTTGGTCGTAATTTTGAAATTTCAAACTAATTCTTCAAGTTGCACATGCTCAGCAAGTGCCAGCTGCTCAGCTCCAGCTGCTTTGGGTATGGAAAGTTCTAAATGCTGTGTATGGTTTGAGATGAGGCAGCCAACAAACATGTGAGCTCTTATGGCCAAAGCATGGGGATGATGTCAGTTCATACACCAAACTGGTGTGAGCAGCACAATTCCAGCAGCAACTGGCCTGAGCCAACTTCCCCATTCCCATGAATGCCTCATCAATTCAAAGATTAAAACTGAGGCAAAATATGAAGAGCTTTCTTTCCATTCAGATAAGTGTTCTTGAACAAAATGCACAGACATCAAGAGTTAAACAAAGGCTCAAGGTCTCTTGGACTGTGATGTGAGAAAAAAGTCAGTTTACCAAACACAGCTTGGGCACAAGCCATCCCTTACACAACTGACAAATGCTTTCCTAGGCCTTGTAACTCTTACATATCTCTGAATCAATGACACTATGACTTCCTTTACTCAGCTTGCTGAGATTGAATTAGCTCCATAAAACCACCTATATACTATTTTTTTTAGAAAATTGTAGTGAAAGGATTGAAAGGATTTGCAGAGAGTTTTGTTACCAATTTTCCTCTCAGCAAGGAAAGGTCTTTCCTGCTGTCACCAGGCACATGTGTCACATGTGGTAGGAACTGGGAATCAAAGAAGAGCTGCTGTATCCTGGGGAGGCATCATCTATCTACCAGTCTAAAACAAAGGGAAAATCTCAAAGTTCAGATTGCTGCTGGATTTTTCCCTGCATTATTTAAACCATTTGATCATTTAAAAATACTTCTTTTGGATACCATGAACTCAGAGCCATGCAGAGAAGCATGTTTTAAGGCAGACTTCAATGAAACCATAGGGATTATTGAACACATGATAAAGGAGAAACAATCCCATGTCTAAAAAGCAGGAGAAAAAGAAACAGAGAGGCAAAAGAAGGGGAAAATCACATTGGCATCACAGATTGATCCACTCCATTTAGCTGAGTCAATGTGCTGGAGCCCTCTGCCCTGCCCTGCCCACTGTTCAAAGAGCAGTGGAAGAGAAATATTGATAAAATTGTGGCAGAAGCTGGAGTGCATCCTGGTGGCATGCATGGAAATGTAGAAGGGTTAAACATAAAGGCAACAACTCTGGGCTAGAGGAGTTGCTAGGAGATGGTGTCCTGCCTTGACATCATTCATCAGCCTGTGACAAGCTGTTCCAACAGCACAGTGATCTCATGAGTCACAGGTCTGTGTGCCTCCACTTAGCATGGAGAAAGCAGTTCTCACCCAAGGGTGAAGCATTCCCCAGGCCTTTTATGCATTTTCTTGGATTAATTCTTGTTTTTAAAATAAGTAAGTTACCGTGGTTTTGCACAGGCCTCAGTAAATTCTACAAAACACAGCAAAGTGTTAGAGGTCATCTTTACTTACACAATTAGAGAAGGACTGGTGCAACACTCATGGCAGTGTGGAGGACACTACACTGAGCATGAGTGAGGTTTGGGCCAAACCCACTGGGAGAATTTCTGGTCTGAAGATCCTAAAGTCAAAAAGAACAAAGGGATTCCAGGCAATACAAGCCAGAAGCCATGAAAAATGAGAATGGAATATTAATAGCAGTGCCTGCACTGTGTAAAGCAAGCCACGCTTTGAGAGGGCTGACAGTGAACAAGGTTGTGTCTGGGCAGAAGGTGGGAGGATGTGCTACACCACTGGGTTAGTCCTGTTAATTCTGTAATTCTCACTGCCATCTGAAAATGAAGTCAAACTGAATGGCTGCAGGTTGTATTTCTCCTACTGATGCTGTCAGGAGAAATTACTCCTGTGAAGAAACACCAATGGAAGAGCTTAAAGAAACAAAATCCCAATATTTGTGACCACTTATGCTAAAAGAGGAAACATGGCCTTGTCTTTAAGGAATACATGACAAATCTGGGTGTTTTCTCTTGGTCCTGCTTTGCCACATTTGACAAATCACTTCTCCCATGGCTGTGTCATTTGTCCCTAAGGCAAGGATATTGATGTTTCCTCTCACATTTTTTCATCTTTTTAGATTACAAATTCTGCAAGGACATAACATTTCTTTATCATCAATGTAGTATGCCAGTGCTTTAAAAGCATTAATGGATTATACCTTCACTGCACCTCTCATGCTAAACACTAATAATAATAATAATAATAATCTCCTTTTGGGAGATGGAGTGTTGAAGCACAGCCCAAGCTAACTGATGTACCCAAGGTCATACAAAAAGACAGCAGCTGAGCCAAGGCTTTGGCCCCAAGTTTTTGCTCTACACTTTTATCAACAAAACCAGATAAAACAGGTGTGGAAGAGCCTGGGAGAGGTTATTTTTTCTGACTGTCCTTCCAAAGAACTAAATAAAGACCCCCTAGGCTACTCCTGAAAGATGTTCCTCCAGGATGTTCTATTACACCTTAAGTAGTGGGGACCCCACACTACTGAAGATTTATTCTATTCCCCCTTTGCTTAACATTGCCATTGTTTCCTGATATCTGATGAGAATCACCCATTACTGAAGCCTGTAATTTCTTGCCATAATCACAACAAACATGATTTGTAACCCTTCTTTCCAACGTTTTTAATTGAGGCCTCCTTACAGTGTCATTTTTCCTCACATATCGCACAATGATTTAAGGTAACTTCTACAGCAACTCATTAATTTTCTGCTGCTGTAACCTGTGTCCCTGTTCTGTCATCCTTTCAGCTGTGCACCTGCAAGAGGTGTTGAGTCTGGCTGTGCTCCAGGCTGGATAAAGCCCCTCAGCCTCTCTTCACACAGCCCCTTACCCAGCCCTTGACTATCCTGGTGGCCACCCCTGCACTTATTCCAGTTTATTGATGTCTTTCTTTTTCTTGGGATCCCCAAACTGGACACAGCACCTCAGATGAAGTCACAGAATTGGGGGATAATGTGGAAAGAATAAGTATAAAGAGCAGAGAAATTGTTCAGAAAATAAAGGTAATGTTGCCTATTTTATCTATTTATGACCCACAGTAGCTGGGAATTTATTTTGTGATAGACATGACCTGACTTGCTCTTGAATCCAGAAAGAGAAAACCATATGTGATTCTGCCAAGAGGAGAATATCAAGCTCAAGAGCTATTCCTCCCATGAAGCATTATAATTCCAATTATAAAGACATATTTTGATTTCCACTTCAAAATATATAAATGCACTCTCTGCCCTCTGTACACCAAAAATAAGAACTCAGAGTGCCACAGATTTTTTCTAAATCATGTCTTTAAATAGTATTAGGCCACTACAATATCAGTCTAGTTTTGCTGATGGATGCTTAATGGTTTTGGCTCATGATTACACTTCCAATGCCAGGATAAGTCAATAGGATTAGGCCCATTATGTCTCTCACATCTCTGTTCTGCACAGTTCAACTTCAATAAAATATATTTAAAGGGTATTTACCTGTCTCTGAGGGGTGGTGTAAGGATAAATTCAGCAGTATTCCCACAGCAGACTGAAAATATATCTGAAATTTTCAAAGCCACCTAGCGGATTTTGATGTACCGTTCCCATTAATGTCAGTGGGAAGAGAATATCTCAGAAATCTCAGCTGTAAAGCACTGCAATACATGAAGAATAATGGCAAACACAAAATTTAAGTAGGGAGCATAAGAAGATATACCTAAATCAGTGTTCCACATAGACGTTTTATTTCTAACTTTTATGTCCTTATACGGGCTAAAGGAAATGAAATCAGTAAAATGTGAGTCATCTTTTCTAATTACCCTGTTAAAATAAAAACCAATCAAAATTATTTTTGGAGAACAAATGTAATGATTGCCTCATTAATATTCTCTCTTTTCCTCAGGATGACCACACTTACTTCATGTTTTTATTAAATTAGGGGATTCTAGAACCAATTGCACAAATTGGCCTAATCCCCTTAGCAATGATCCTATACACTATATTTGGGAGATTCTGCAATTTGCTACTTGACAGGAAAGAACTTCCTAAGACATTAGATTTGCTCTTTTTTGAGAGGTCTGGCTACTGTTTTAAAATAACCTGGGGAGCTGAAACTCTTGCTTTCTGTAAAATAATTTCCCAGCAAGGACAGCAGAGAAGAAAGAAGCAGCAAGTGGGGGAAAAAACGCAACAAACCAAACACCAAAAAACAAACAAACAAAAAATCCATGTTGGTTTCAAAGCGGGTACGTGTATGGCAGAGAAAAAGAGACAGTGAGAAGGCTCTGCTGATGGATTCCAGGGGTGAAGAACACAGTCCCCTTCTTGGAATGACAGGAATTTCCAGGAAATTACTGGAAAACCCCGGGAAGCTGTGCAACATATAAGCCTGCAGCTCTTGCCATATAACTCCCTTTCCAGGAAAAAATCTGTGGGGTAACAACAGATTGCAAGTGATGTGAAAGGAAAATTCTCATTTAGGAGTATTTCATTCTAAATCTCTAGTGTGAAAAGGCCACTTGAGTCACAAAGTAATGGAGAAACAGGTTTCTAAAGTAGACTTTAAGCAGTAATCCTTAATATATTCTACTGCATTTGGAAATGTTTTGTAGACTCACAAGCATAAAGATTAAGTAATTTGGAAACAAGGCTCCCATTACCTTACAGATTAATTGAATAATGATTTATTTTAATAGGTGTTTATATCCTAATTCACAGAGTTTATGAAGATTTGGATTCCCTCCAAAGTTGCTCATCCCTCCACACAATTAATTTCAGAGAGTTTAATAATTGCACTCTGATGACTTTTTACCAATAGCTCCCTTAGAACCTCAGAAAAAGCTGAAATGGTAACACAAAAATGAAACTATCTTAAAAAAAAAAAAAAGCAAACAACATTTTATAACATTTTCAGAAGCAGAAATATCTCTTGCAATTTTTTTCTGGTAAATGCAGCTCCTCTGAATGAATCTGCTTAAATCAACTGAACTATCAGAAGCAATAAAAATCCATAACAAAAGAAAAGATAATGCAGTGGTAAAGGAGAACATTTTCAGCTCATCACTGAGAAACCATTAGCAAATTAAAAAAAAATTAATGGAAGATTATTTTCAAGTAATAACCATTAATCTTAACTCACTAAATGTTAACACACTCCCTGTTTTTCAACTCCTTGAAAGCTTAATTCAGATGTGAGTGTAACCAGGACCCTTAAGAATGGTGTAATGCTATTATTGGGAGCCTTTTGGCTTCCATCAGAATAGGAGGGATGTGAATCCACACAAATGGAATAGGAAAACCTAAGTAAAAGATTAACAAATGAACCTGGATGGTCCCAAAATAATAAGAATTCTGGTGGTCTGAAGAAACATGGGAAAATGTGCACTGCAAATCATCTTTAGATTTTAGCTGTATTTCAGAGTGCTGCCTTTTTCAAAAACTAAGAATGAGCTAATTTGAATACAGATGCTAAAAATATTCATTAACAGTAGTTATTTTTTATTTACAAAACTTAAGACCAGACTCAGCTGAGGCTGAACAACTCATAAGACTGCTCATAGGGCACTGAGAATAAATCAATGGGGTGTGAAACTGGTTTAGTGAATTATGCTTTGGGATTTTTTCCTTTAGTCCCTTTTCTGAAACATTATATATTGATCATTGACAAAAGCAAGATACAAACCCAATAGATGAACACCTTTTTGAGAAGGTGTCAAAAACCAGGCGCTAAGTGGGACTCAGGCTGGTCTTGGAAAATGGATGTGGCTCAAACTGAACACAAAATTGCAAATGATGACTATTTTCCCCTGTGATTGAATTGCTGAGTATAAAATGGGTCACCAATCTACTCCAGTCTTCCTCAACAATAATGTAGAGGTAGCCTGGAGTGCTGGCACCAAAAACAGTGAGGAAATGTTACATATGGTAGGGGAAGAGTGTGACCTAAGGGTCCAAATGGCTGTGAAAATGTCCAAGACACCAGGCTAGAGTAATAATTATGATTTCCACATAAAAGGTAATCTCACTGATTTAGAAGATGGCTCCTGCCTCTGTTGTTAATTCAGGTACTTTGTGTCTGGTACTTGCCTTCTAGGGGTACTCTTATTGCTTTCTTGGCTGAAATACCTATTTCCAGTGAAAAATCTCCTCAGCGTACCTGAGGGACAAGGATCTGCTACAGCAGGCACATTTTGATAATAGGAACTCTCAGGAAGACAAATGATGCTGTGGTCCCAAAGCGTTCAAATCCACAAAAGTCCAGTTGATATACCCAGGGCAGAGTTAGCAGTGACGAGTCTAGAGGAAACTGCAGTAGGTTTTAAGTCATTCAACAGCTCCTTTGAATGCTGACCTTTGAGGGGAAAGATACACCCAATCAGGCTGTGCAAACCAGGAGCTCCAGAGCCATCCTACATCAAGATGTCCAGTAGAGAGGAGATATAAATCCTATTAAAAGTTTTGAGAGACTGAAAAAGTCTATTCAGAAGACCCTGCTCATGAAAAATGACCATGATTAATGCCAACACCATGCCCATGGTTTCCAAGGATATAAGTAAAGAATCCAAAGGGATTAGCCCTGCCTCACAGCCATAGTGCTGGCATGTCTGAGGAGTTCCAACAGTGCAAATGGTCCCAGAGCATGAGTGAATGCCATTAACTCAATTAGTAATTGATGACAGGCACTTAAAACTCCAGACTGTGTTAAAGCTGATCGTTAATTATTATCATAGCAATGCCTGGGTGGGGAAAGGTGTGAGGGAGCTGCTAATTCAAAGGATCTGGCAAGAGGCAACTGGAGCCAGCTATTCTCCCACCTCCACATCATATAGAACCCTCTGTGCTTGCAGAGTCCTCCCTAAATCACCTTGGCTCATTTATACTCTGAACAAGTCTTTTGGGTGAAAAAAATAGGGAGGTCACTCCTTCCTCTTTCCCTTCCCTTCCCTTCCCT
>WBNO01031277.1:0-10593 GCA_013400575.1 Peucedramus taeniatus
GCCCCGCCCTGGGGAGCGCTGCCGGTGCCAGACCGGCTGCTGCCACCCGCTCGCACCACACAGCCGCTCTCTTTCTTGCCTCTTAAAGTGCCTACAAGAGGTTCAGTGAACTGCTGCCAAAGGAGGAGAGGGAGAAGGCCTGCTCCGCGCGGGTTCCCAAGAGCCAGATCCTGACGCTGCCGGAGCTGCGGGTATGGTGCCTGGCACATGTGGGACACTGCTGCTCCCGGGTTAGGGCCCCGAGCACCCAGCACGGCCTTCTGTGCCAGTGCTCTGTCCTCTGCCGTGCCAATAAAGAGCTTCCTTGTCCTCGCCGAGCAGCTGAGGATCCCAGGGATCCCCGCTGTGCCACAAGGGACCTGCTCATCCCTGCTGCACGGGGCTGCACTCTGGGAGGCACACAGCACGGGCCTGACCGTGCCATGGGCGATGGAGCGGGGGCAGAGCTCGCCTGCCGGAGCAGCAGCCACAGCCAAAGTGTGCCTGATGGAGCCGTGCCCTGCCTGAGCCATTCCCGTGTCTGCAGGCTAACCCCTTCCAGCACCGCATCTGCCACGTGTTCTCAACCTCAGACGCCGGGGATGACAGCATGTCCTTTGAAGACTTCCTTGATATGCTGAGCGTCTTCAGCGATTCTGCCACCTCTGACATCAAATCCCACTATGCCTTCCGCATCTTTGGTAAGGCTGGGGACGGGTGCTGTGTTCTGGGATCCCTGCACCTTGAGGAAGCGGGAGCAGGGTGATGAGTCCATGTTCAGGAGGGCTGGCAATGCCCTTGGAGCACCCACGGGGATGGTGGCTTTAGGAACTCCCTGTGGGAACAGCTGGTTTGGCAGGGTGAGGTGCATGGAGTGGCACAGTGCCGGTGCCTGTGACTCTCTGGGGTCACTGCGGCCCTGCCAAAACCTACCTCATCTCTCCCCACAGACTTTGATGAGGATGGGACTCTGGACAGGAACGACCTGGAGCAACTGGTGAACTGCCTGACGGGGCAGGGCGAGGAGTCCCGGCTGAGCAGCGCAGAGATGGAGCAGCTCATCCAAAACGTGAGGCCCGCTGGCCAGGGCAGGGGCACTGCACGGCCCCAGGCACAGAGCTCACCGCTCACCTTGCCCCACAGATCCTGGAGGAGTCTGACATCGACAAGGACGGCACCATCAACATCTCCGAGTTCCAGCACGTCGTCTCGCGCTCCCCGGACTTTGCCAGGTGCGGTGGTGCCCAGAGGCTGCCTGGGGGTTCAGCACTGGCACAGGGGCACGGCTCGTGCTGGCAGGAGGGCAGGGCTGCCCTGTATGGCAGAGGGGCCTGCATCCCCTGCTGGCTCTGCAGAGCCTCCCCCACACCGGGATTCTGGTCCCTGTGGCGCTGGGTGCTTGTAAACCCTTTGTGTCACCTAGCAAGCAGCTGCAGATCCTCTCATATCTCTTGCAGCTCCTTCAAGATTGTCCTGTGAGCCCCGTGGCTGTCCAGCAGTGCTCCTCCAGCACTCCTCCAGTTCCTGCAGCTCTTTGTGGGCTCAGCCATTTCCTCTTTCAAGGAGCACAGGCCCGGCCCCTCAATGGCCCAGCTGTGCTGCAGTGCCTTGGGCAGGAACCCTCCTGCTCCCCTCTCAGGTGCCTGCTTGGCAGCAGGCGGTCCCAGGAATCTGCCTCTCCTGCAGCCCTTCTGCTGTCCTAGCACTAGAATTTGAATCCTTATGCATTCCAAGGGCAGCTCTGCAGCTGAGGGAGGAAGAGCTGCTCCTGCCTGGGGCCACTCTGCACCAGCACAGCCCCTCTCTGCCCTCAGGACCAATTCCTACCTTGTGCCTTCCAGCAGTGGGCAGGGAGCTGCCTCCCCTGCCAGCCTCCTCCTGCCTCTCCTGTCTTTCTGGGAGCCTCCCTGCTGCCACATGGATCCATTTCTCTGAGCAATAACCGAATGTGGATCCTCTGAGCAATAACCAAAAAGTGGATCATTTTTCACAAGCAATAACTCAAATGGGGGTGCTTTCTGTGAGCTGTCAGCCAAGTGTCACTGTACAGGTGCCACCCCACAGCAGAGCTGTCCCCCCACGGCTGTGCTCAGAGCCTGCCCTCCTCCTCCTCCTCCTCCTCCTCCTCCCTTTGTGTCTTTGCCCTCTTCTGGCTCCAGCCAGCAGCTGCTCTGCTGCCCGGCCTCTTCCTCCCCCAGTCCCTGTGAGGACACAATTAAAGGGCTCCGGTTTCACCCTTGCTCTTTGCTGCCTTTGTCCTGCCGTGGGACGGGTGCCACCAGGGTGTTGGGGACATGGGCTCCTGCCAGGGCTCTCTGCCCGTGTGCCAGCCGCCGCTCCGGGGGATGGCTTCCACGTCCTGCTCCACGACAGCCCTTTGCTGGGCCACCTCCTTCCCTCCCTCCTCCACACTGGGATCCTTCTGGGCAGCACAAAGAGCTCAAGGCCGGAGGCAGTGAGGGGAGCCCTAGGCAGCGAGTGGCACCATCCCTGCAGGCAGCAGCAGGGTCCTTTGTCCTCGTTCAGGATCCTCTCTGCCCCTCAGCCAGTGGCCCTGCCAGGACTGGGGGGACTGGTGTGGGGCCCGGGGCCCGGCTGGCCCCGCAGAGCCCGAGCTGTGGCAAAGCAGCTGACTGCTCTCAGGGCTCTGGTGTGGCTCTTTCTCACAGCGTGGCTCCTGCTCCTGGCTCTGCCAGCCCTTCCAGCTCGCTGCCCCATGGTGCTGACAGTATCTGCCCGCCGAGGCCGGTGCCCCTACAGCCCCAGGGCTGTGTCTGTTGGCAGCTCACCAGCCAACGCCTCCAGTGGCTTTTTTGATGTCCCAGAACAGGCTGTGCAGGAAGTTCAGTGCATGGGTCCCGCTGGGAGCAAGGCAGTGCTGGTCCCTCGGGGGAATCCTGCCTGGACACGCCATCTCTGTGTGGTGCTCACCACTTCCCCAGCCCTGTGCTGGCACTGCCGCTGCTTCCCAGTTGTGTGAGGGCTCAAAAGCAGCACTGGCTGCAGTCCCAGGCCTCGCCCTCAGCCACCACAGAGTCAGGTCCTGCTGGCAAAGTGCCCAGGGCCAGCCCACAGCAGGGTGGGACGGGGACATGATGCTCCCTGGCAGTGGGATGTGGGCAGTGGGTCCCACGTGCAGCACAACACTGTGGTCCTGGGAAGGGGGCTGTCACAGCCTCTCTCCTGCTGGGGGCTGCCCTCCTCCTGGCCCCAGCCACCAAATTTTCTTACTCCTGGTCACCTCCGCCTTCTCCCATTTCTCATGGTGCCAGGATGGCATCACCCCATCGCTCTGTGCTCCCCCACCCTCCCTGCACCACACTGCCACGGCACAGGCTCCAGGCACGGCCCCAGGGCAGCCCAGTGACAGCCTGCCAGTAGGTCACAGGGACACAGCCAGTGTCCCTGCAGGGCCCCGCATGCCCTGGCCCAGTGCTCAGCCAAGCACAGGAGGAGGGGACTCCCCGCAGCCGATGGCCAGCACGGTCCTCTGGCCCCCTCTGAAGCATGGGCAGATCTTCCTCTGAGTGCGGTGAGAGCCAGACGTGGCTGCTCTCCACGGGGCCGTGGGGATGGTTCTGGCCCAGGAAGGCACTCAGCCCTGCCGCACACGTGTCTGAAGGCTTTATATAAAAACGAGACGTTTCCGCACACGCACGTGGGGCCGCGGGGGTGTCCCTGCCCACCCAGCGCAGGGGAAGCTGTTCCCAGCTCCCCTTCCCCGACACAATTCACATTTTCCACGTATCAAAAACGAACCAAGCACAGACACACAGCACATGCCGCGGGGCTGGCCCTGCCCAGCCGCACGCGCGGCCCCGCGGGGCGTCACAGTGAGGTGGGCACGAGGGGTCTGCGGCCGCCCCCTCCTGCCCTCTGCATAGAGGGGGTCAGGGCCCGGCAGAGCCCGCTCCAGCAGCCTGAGCCACCAACCGTGTCTATCCCTGCAGCAGGGACGCCGGGCTGGAGCCGTCCTGCAGGTCCCTGGAAGGCATGAGGCACCCCTCACACCCACAGGTACCGAGGCGGTGCCCAGGGAGCCCGCGAGGGTCTAGACCCCCCGGCCGGTGGGTGCTGCCGCAGAGGGTGGGTGCCAGGCTCTGGGCATGCACACACAGACAACACGGACCCTGGCAGTGGTGCATGGTCCAGCGAGGCTCAGCAGAGCAGAGGCAGTTGTGGTTGAGGGCTCGGCTCTCATCCCTGTCACACCACCGAGTCCTGGATCTCGGAGCCCAGGCGCACCCGGGGTCTTTGGCAGGCAGGAGACACCTCCACGAAGCTGTCACGGACGTGGAGAGGCCTCTTCTCTGACTCAGAGAAGGTGCGTGGGGGTCCTGGGGGCTCATGCACGGGAGTACTGACGATGTAGTTGTCCTGCAGGGCCTGGTAGCCCTTGTGCTCAGGAGCCGTGCTGGGCAGGCTGCTGCCATTCAGGGGCAGGCTCTCCACTGGCTTGCGGGGCGGCTTCTGGTGCCTGCTGGGGTCGCCGGGCTCCAGCAGGGCCTTCATGCCGTCACGGTGCCGGTGCAGGACAAAGAAGGCCAGCACGAGGACGGCAGCAGCAAAGAGCACACACATCACCAGGAACTCGGTCCAGTAGGTCTTGCCATCCAGCCGTGCTGCAGCGCTGCCCACCGCTGAGGTGCTCCGGGATGTGCTGACCGTCTCCAGGGTGTCACGGCCAGCAGCCACCTTCCTGCCAGAGTTCGCCGGCCCAAGGGCTGGCTCCTGCACGCCCACGCAGTAGCTGGCCATCAGCTTGCGGAACCCCTCCTCCAGTGACCAGCACTCATAGGTGCCTGCCCGCTCCGGGCTGCCCACCAGGATGAGGGCCCCGTCGGGCAGCACCAGGTAGGAGGCGTTGACGGGTGCCCCATTGTGCAGCCAGAGCCGCGAGGCCAGGTTGGAGAGCAGCCGGCACGGCAGCGGCCGCACGGCGTTGGGAGGGAGCTGGATCTGCTGGCACGGGGAGCCTGAGGCTGCGGAGAGAACCCACGGGAACATCAGCGAGGGGACCCCAGCTGTGGGCAGGGGCCGACGGGAGCGTGGTGGAGCAGGAGCCTGGGATGCGGGGGAGCCCCCGGGACACGCGGTCACACAGCAGCACCAGCGGGAGCTCACCTGGGGGCAGGAGGATGCGGGGACGGGGCTGGGAGGCGTTGGCCTGCTGGCAGAGCCGCTCCGTGTCAGCATCCTCGATGTCCTGTGCCCAGAGCCTGGGAACAGAGAGAGGGCAGGGCAGCGGGGTGCCGTGGGGTGGAGGGGGATGGCAGAGGAGGCAGCACTTACTGTGGGTGTGCCGGGGGATGTGGGGGGACCCTGCGGCAGGCACCCCAGCTCCAGGCACAGAAGGGGTCCCGTGCCAGCACACACTCCCCGCAGCTGCGGTACAGGCTGCAGTTGGCAAAAGGCACCTGGGCCACTGCTGTGTAGGTGGCTGTGTAGACAAGGCCCTGCGGAAGGGGACACGCTGGGGTCAGCGGGGTGGGCTCCTGCACACCCCTGCCTTCCCAGGTTTGTCCCCCGGCCACAAACAGGACCTGCCCCGAGCAGGCTGAGCCCCCAGTGCCCCCCTCGCCCCGGCTCCTGCCTGGTCCTGGTCCAGCAGCAGCTGGAGGATGGGCTGCCCGTCAGGGAAGAGGTGGATCTCCTCAACGATGTGCACGCCGTGGTTCACCCGCACAGCCTTGTGCAGCCGCCCGTCGTCTGCAAACAGAGGGGCTGTGCTGAACGGGGCCAGGATGCAGGGCACACGCCCTGCCCCGCCACAGCCCGCCCGCACCCACCCGTGCCCAGGAACAGGACGTCGTAGGTGCCGTGCAGGCCCTGCGCGCGGTGCACGCCGATCTGCTGGTAGCGCCGCTGGCTCTGCAGCAGCAGCGGCTGGCTGCGCACGGGGCTGTCCATCAGGAAGTGGTCCTTGATGAAGTTCAGCACCCGATCTGGCATCTGCAGCGATGAATTGATCTTCAGGTGCCGTGTGTGGCTGGTGATGCACTGCAGGGAAAGGAAGGGGCTCAGAAGGGCTTGGGGAAGCGGCTGGGTACCATGCTGTGGCAGCCGTTGGGACCAGGAGCGCGGTGGGGCACTGCTGTGTCCTGTGCTCGGGCAGGTGCCAAGGGGCCACCTACCGTGCCTGGCCGGGGCTCTGGCACGGGGCTGGTGTCCGTGTACCACTGCTGTGTTTCCCGGTTCACCTCCTTGTAGAGCCCGCCGAAGGCACGCTGCACGCTGCGCATGGGGAAGGCGCACACGGCCGAGCTGCCCAGTCCACCCTTGTTCCTGGTGAGGACGGGCAGAGCCCGCGGCAAGATCAGGCCCTGGCTCTGCCAAACCTGCCGTGCTGCCCTGGGTCCCCACCACTCACCACTGCGAGGTGAAGACACCGTAGAAGAGCGTCTCCCTCCAGCGCAGCTCACCCGGGGTGAGCACAAAGATGTCCTGCAGCACGTTGAAGGGGAAGCCATCCTCGGGGTGTGAGCAGAGCAGCTGTGCCTTCAGGAAGGTTGTCCAGCGCCGCTGCAGCACACGCTCCCCGCCCTGGTCCCCCTGCGTGGCACAGCGGGTCAGGGTGCGACGCCACGGCCGCAGGGCACCCCACGTGCTGAGAGAACGGGGCGGGGGTCCAGGCACCACGGGGTGGAGACATGCAGGATAGCCCCACATCCCCCCCATCTCAGCAGTGAGTCGCACCCCAGGCACAGCCCCCACACGCCCCTGCTGCCTCGTGCCCACCTTGCACACGCGTGCGATGCGGGAGACGATGGTGTTCTCAAAGTAGTCAAACTCCTTCCCGGTCTCGCTGAAGAAGAAGTAGACCTTGTCGTCGTCGCCCTCAGGGTTGCCGGCAGGGAGGCTCTCCCGCAGGTAGGCTGAGCCCACGAACGCTGGGTCTGGGGGCACAAAGCACCCTCAGCACCACTGGCCCCATCCCTTGCCTCCCACGCTGCAGGGGAGAGGGACCCCGAGCAGCCGTGCCAGCCCCAGCACTCACCCTGCAGCCAGTTGAGGGAGTTCTCGGTCTTGAGGGCGATGCGGCTCTCCTGGCTGCGGGAGATGGTCGGCTCATTGCCCTGGAAGTTGCTGACGGTCCCGGCGTAGAGCTCGCCGTCTGCCAAAGACACGTTCCTGCTGGGACCCGCCACGCGCCACCAGCACGGCCCCGCGTCCCCCTGGGGTCTGTGACAGCCCGGCCTGGGCTCGGCTCGGCCGGGCACACGCAGGGAGGGGACGCCCAGGGAGGAGGGCAAAGATCCCAGGGCACTGCAGGGAGGGTGAAGGCTCCGGGGTGGCACAGGGAGGGCAAGGGTCCCGAGGCAGCGCAGGGAGGAAGGGCGAGGGTGCCTTACCGACCATGACAGCAGTGGAGCGGTACTCAGGGTCAAAGGGGCAGCGTCCCTTCCCGTCCTCCAGCACCACCTTCCCCGACGCGTCCCGCTCCAGGCTGAAGTGCTGCACGTTCTGCAGCAGGACGAGGCTGTGAGCCTGCAGCCCTCGTCCCAGTGCCGAGGACCCCCCTGCAGGGCCCTGACAGCATGGGGGGACCTGCAGGGGACCCTGCTCCTGTACTCACGATGTAGGCGCAGGCTGGGCTGAAGGCGCAGGTCCCACAGGTGTACAGGTGGGTGCTGTTCAGCTGCAGCAGCAGCTTGATGTAGTTGTGACAGTCCCTCTGTGGGGGTCAGAGGATCCAGCTCAGCCCTTGGCTCACCTGTTTCACCCACACCCACCCTGCACAGGGCATTGCCCACACCCCCCACAGCCCCCAATGCCGCTGGCAATGGGGCTCACCTGGGGGTCCTTGCCCTTGAACACACACTGCCTCTTCTTCTCCTCATCTGCACTCCATAGCAGCTGTGGAGAAGGGACAGTCACTGGGAGCCCCCCCCCATCCCTGGCTGGTCCACCCACGCCCTCCTTGGGCTTGTTCATAGCAACCACATCCTGCCCACCTCAAACATCCTGCTCTGGGCAGGTGCTCCTGAACGCACGATGGCTCACACAGACCCAAAATGCTGGTGGGGAGCAGATCCCCTGCGCTCCAGCTAGCTGGGTGCCCCCTCCCTCCCCAAGGGCTGCCCAGCCCATCCCTGGGCTCACCCTACGAACTGGGGAGCTGGGCTGAAAGTTGCTGGTGTTGAGGGTGAGGAGCATTTCTCGTGCCCCCAGGTAGAGGGTCCCACCATCCGGGCTCAGCAGCAGGGCTGTGTAGTTGGACACCCCAGGTGCCTCAAAGCGCCGCACGACTCTCTCGGCCGAGTCTGGGGGGCAAGAGTGACAGGCATCAGCCTCGTGCTGGCACCTGACCCCAGCAGCCTGCACCACGGCTGCTCCTGGCCCCTCTGCCCAGCCCCTTGGCCATGCCACCCACCCGGAGCAGCCAGGCTGGCTGTGCCTGTCACACGTGGCCCCACGCACCGCAGTGAACTGCGCAGGGCCGCGCTACGGCCGCATCCTGGCCCCGAGGATGCCACAACAGCCCTGCCTAGTGCTGGGGCAGCTGCCCAGCCACGTCCAGCCCTAGAGCCCAGCCCTGCAGCACGGGAGGCTCAGCCCAGCCCAGCCCAGGCCCACAGGGACCCCAGCCTCACTGCGGGGGGAGATGAGTGCTGGGAGCATCCTCCTGCCCCAGCCCGCAGGGCTCAGCCTCTGCCAGACACAGGGCTCAGCCCGTGCTGCCCACACTGGCCCGTGGGGCTCGGCCCGTGCCGGACACGGGCCAGTGGCCATGCTGAGTCAGGGAGCGCCCGTCCCGTCCCGTCCTGTCCCGCGTGGGTGGCCTGGCCCCGGAAGCCCTTCCTCTCCTACAGCCGCTCTGAATCAGATGGGCCTGGCTGAGTGAGCGGGACACGTCGGGCTGACTCACTCTGCCAACTCCCTGACCCTCTGGGGACTCCCTGACCTGCCCCCGCCCCCTGCCTGCTCCCAGAGTCCCACCAGGACAGCCCCAGAGCTCCTGCCAGGCCCTGCCTGGTCAGAGTCAACGTGAGGGACCGAGGAGCTGTGGGGCAATGGTGCTGTGGGGTGGGACCCCTTGCTCTCACCCCCCTTTGCTCCACAAACCCCAGGTGCCTCTAGATGGGGCAGCGTCTCCCCCACTCCGGGGGCTCAGCTGTGCCCAGCACCAGCCCAGCTCCCACAGCGGTGCAGAGAGGAGGAAGCTGATGCCCCAGGGCATCCTCCTGTGAGGAGTCCTGCACCCTCGTGGCGGGGTGATGCCACCCGTGGTGGGCACGGCAGCCGAGGGGCAGCGGGGCCCCTGTGCCTTGCAGAGCTGTGCCGACATGGGGAGCTAGCTGCTGGTGTGGCTGCCAGGGACCTGTCAGGACAAGACCTGCTTCTTCCAGACAAACCTGCTGCAGGCACATCCAGTGCTCCCAGGGGAGCAGCTCCCAGCTCCTCCCTCCCACCAACCGCAGCCCCACGTGGCCTCGCTCCACGGGAGCCACCACCGGACACACACCGGCCACCGGCCCTTGCTCCCCGCCCAGCTCCTCCCGCCTCGCTGGGCTCCGGGCCGGGATCTCCAGGCACTGCCGCTGCTGCAGCCCCACGGCCCCCACAGGTGTGCAGAGCACGGGGCAGAACCGGTCTGTGCAGGCAGGGCCAGGCAGCGTGGCTCAACACGGCACAGCACGGCATGGCACGATGCCGAGCTGGTTGTCTCACTGGGTCCCAGCCTCCTGTCCAGCTCAGCAGGTCCCACATCTGCTGGAGCCACCACGGCCGTGGCCAGCGGTCATGGGAGCGTGTGGTGGGGCCACATCTACACCAGAGAGCTGCAGCACGCTGCGCCAGGAGCGCTCGCAGCTGCCCAAACCACGGCACCCTCCCAGCACAGGACGGGATGGGCTCTGCGGGCCGGCAGCAGCTGGATCCAGCCTCCTCCTGGCAGCACAGCCCTGGGTGGCTCCCCCACACGGCACAGCGGCCAGGGCTCAGCCCCGGCGGCGTGCCCACGGCTGGCCCAGCCTGTGCCAGCTGCTGGGGGGCTCTGCAGGGCAGGAGGGGGCTGCAACCAGGCCCCCACTTGTCACAGTTCTGCCTGGCCTAGCACCCTCCCGGATATCCTTCCCTAGCCCCTGCCCAGTGCAGCCCCCAGCGCTCTGGGGCCACGCAGCTGACAAGAGCCTGCAGAGGGGCTCAGAGCACAGTAAGGGGCTGCGGCGTGTCCCCCACCCCAGGGACATACTGAGCAGGGAGGGAGCCCACGGGCAGAGCCCCCGGCCCAGCCCATCAGTAGGAACAGGGCCGGCCCCGCTGCCCTGCTCGCGGCCCCGGGTGCCCCCCACACCCACCCTCGGTGCGGGTCTGGACAGGGGCTGGCGTCCCGCACCCCGCAGCATCCCCGGGGCTCTGCCGCGGCCCTTGCTCCGTGTCCCGCTGACAGAGGGTTCCCCGTGTCCCGGGGAGCTGGCGGGGCTGTCACACGGCGTTTCCACGCGGCGCGGGGAACCCGGGGGACGCGGGGCGCTCCGCCGCCCCGGGGGAGACGCCAGCCGGAGCCCTCGGTGGGGGCCGACTCCCTTCCCCGGTGCCGGCGGACCCTCACCCACCGAACGTCAACGGACACTCACCGTAGGGCAGGCTGACCCGCGGGACAGGCTCCGG
>WBNO01031277.1:18780-43697 GCA_013400575.1 Peucedramus taeniatus
TGTGGGGACCCCCTCTCGCCCCGGGGCTGTGCCTCCACCGGCCGGGACTGCTCCGGACCGCGGGGGCCGGCTCGGATTCTTTTGGGGGGCGGTGTCTGAAGCGGGATCCGCACTCGCGTACCGGCGGGCCTCTGCGGACCCACGCCGCTGTTTGGAGCTGGGTCTGGTGCTGCGGGGCTTGGTCCCGGTTCTGCGGGGGGTTTCACAGGTGACTTTGGTCCCAGGGGAATTTGGTCCCGGTTCCTCGTGGCGTTTTGCGCTCCAGCTCGTACCTGGTCCGAGCCTGGCGGGGGGGGTCGCTCAAGGTCCCGGGCCAGCGCGGGGTGTTGCCCCACAGGAGGGTTCGCTCCTGGTCCTGGCACCGCGCAGAGTTTTGTTGCCTATCAATGCTCAGGTCCCACTCAGGAAGGGTCACCTCTGCTCTGGGTAGCACATGCGGTTTTACAGCCTGACCCACAGGCAAGTTTGGCAGCCAGAGGGGTTTAGTCCTGGTCCAGGATCCACACAGGGATTTGCACCTCGGTTTTTGTCTGAGTCTGGCCCCAGAGGACTGCACCTGCTCCTGGTTCTGGTCCCATTCTTGATCTCACTGATCCCGGCTTGCACGTGGGTCCCACTCTGGAAGGAATGTGTCCCTATCCCTGTCCCCTCACATGGTGGGTTTTGCACTCTGACCCCACTCCAGCAGTGGCGAGTGCGGAGTGTTCCCTTCCCTGGCCCAGACTCCAGCGGGGCTTGCCACTGACCTGTACCCGTCCCTGAGCCAGGGTAGCACCCACCCCTGGCTGGACGGAGCTGTGTGGTCCCCACAGGATGCCCTGGCCCCACACAGGGGTGTGGAGCTTTGGGACGAGGGGTGCAGCCCTTACACCCCCTCACTGCTCTCCAGATGCCGACAAGCGGATCAAGGTGGCAAACCCAGTGGTGGAGATGGACGGGGACGAGATGACCCGGATCATCTGGGCCTTCATTAAGGAGAAGGTGATGGGGTCCTGCCCCAGGAACGGGCGGGTGTGCCGCGAGGGGAGGGGGGGGTTGTACGGGGAACCGGCGATCCCTGTGCTGCCCTCTGTCTGTCCCTCCCGCCTCCGTCCCTCTGTCTGCAGGAAGCAGGTCGTAAAATCGGCACAACTACCAGGAGGGCCTTGAAGTGAGGCGGTTCCGGGCAGCGGGAGCTGTCTCACGCAGGCAGGCCTGTTCAGGGCAGGGGGGATCATCCTGCTCAGCAGAACCATCTTGGGCAGGGGGAACCATCTTGGGCAGGCAGCCAGGCTGGGCCGGGATGGGTGCCAGGGCTGGCCGTGCCCTGGTGCTGCTCCCCCGGCACCTCGCACTGTCCCCCATTCTGACGCTCTCCTGGCCCCTCAGCTCATCCTGCCCAACGTGGATGTCCAGCTAAAATACTTCGACCTGGGGCTGCCGCATCGGGACAAGACGGATGACCAGGTCACCATTGACTCGGCACTGGCCACCCAGAAGTACAGCGTGGCTGTCAAGTGTGCCACTATCACGCCTGATGAAGCCAGGGTGGAAGGTGGGCAGGGCAAGGGGCCGAGCTCCCGTCGCAGTGGGGGGTGCTGGCAGCTCCGTGGGGTGCTGAGCCTCCTGTCTGCGCCCCTTGGGGTCAGCGGTGCCTTCCCACTGCCAGCTCAGGTTTCCGGTGGGTTGGGGGCTGCACCACACTCAGTGCTGTGCCCCTCTCCCCACCCTGGGCACTCATGGGTGCTGTGGGGACCCCATGGGCCTGGGGACACACTGACCTCTGACTTGTGCCAGCCATGATCTCATGCTGGCTGTCCCTCCCCT
Source organism: Peucedramus taeniatus (assembly GCA_013400575.1). Lineage (NCBI taxonomy): Eukaryota > Metazoa > Chordata > Aves > Passeriformes > Fringillidae > Peucedramus > Peucedramus taeniatus. Next base: position 20,587 of record WBNO01031277.1, read on the forward strand.
TGCAGCAGGGTCTGGCAGCAGCCTGTGGCACAGTGGAGCTGGGTGCTGGCAGGAGCCATGTGCTTCAGGGGGGCACGGGGGGTCATTCAGGGGTCCCATCTGCATGCCCCACAGAGTTCAAGCTGAAGAAGATGTGGAAGAGCCCCAATGGCACCATCCGAAACATCCTGGGGGGGACGGTGTTCCGGGAGCCCATCATCTGCAAGAACATTCCTCGCCTGGTGCCCGGCTGGACCAAGCCCATCACCATTGGCCGCCATGCCCACGGTGACCAGGTGAGCCAGCGGTGACCGGGTGACCCAGCGCGGGGCCGGCAGCCTGTGGCTGGCCAGCAGCTGCCCCAGCCCCTGCCTGACGCTCTGCCTGGCCCCCACAGTACAAAGCCACCGACTTCGTGGTGAGCAAGTCGGGGACGTTCAAGATGGTGTTCACGCCAAAGGACGGCAGCGGGTCCAAGGAGTGGGAGGTGTTCAACTTCCCCGGCGGCGGTGTGGGCATGGGCATGTACAACACGGACGAGGTACTGGAGGGGCTCAGGGGGCCCCCTTGCCACGCTGGGGGGTGCCAGGCTGAGGGCCAGGGTCCCACGGGGCTCGCGCGCTTCCCTTGCAGTCCATCTCCGGCTTTGCGCACAGCTGCTTCCAGTACGCCATCCAGAAGAAGTGGCCGCTCTACCTGAGCACCAAGAACACCATCCTCAAGGCCTACGACGGGCGCTTCAAGGACATCTTCCAGGAGATCTTCGATAAGTATGGAGCGGGGGGGTCTGGGCTGTCCTGGGGGCACTGGCAGTGAGACCCTCATGGGGTGAGCACGGCTGACCCCTGGCCCGTGCTCCCAGGCACTACAAGACGGAGTTTGACAAGCTGAAGATCTGGTACGAGCACCGCCTCATCGACGACATGGTTGCCCAGATGCTGAAATCCTCCGGCGGCTTTGTCTGGGCCTGCAAGAACTATGATGGGGATGTCCAGTCAGACATCCTGGCCCAAGGTGGAGCAGGGCAGGGCGTGGTGGACTCTGCATCATCCCCCCTGCGAGCTGTCCTGACCCCTGTCCCACCGCAGGGTTCGGCTCCCTGGGCTTGATGACCTCTGTCCTGGTGTGTCCGGATGGGAAGACCATTGAGGCCGAGGCCGCCCATGGCACTGTCACCCGCCACTACCGGGAGCACCAGAAGGTGGGCAGGGCCTGCGGGCAGGGCCTGTGAGCAGAGCCTGTGCCAGGCTGCCCACGGCGTGGTGTCCACACCAGCCAGCTGACCGCTCTGTCTGCGCAGGGACGCCCCACCAGCACCAACCCCATTGCCAGCATCTTCGCCTGGACACGCGGCCTGGAGCACCGCGGCAAGCTGGACACTAACCCCGACCTCGTCAAGTGAGCAGGGGGTGGGTGGGGATCCCGGTCAGGGTCCCTGCCAGGGGAGCAGCTGCCCTGGTCACAGTCGTGGCAGGGCCCGTGGCACCAGCTGTGCAAACTGTCCCCCAAACTGTCCCCAGGTTTGCGCAGACGCTGGAGAAGGTTTGTGTGGACACAGTGGAGAGCGGGACCATGACCAAGGACCTTGCTGGCTGCATCCATGGCCTTGCCAAGTACGGGGGGCTCTCAGGGCAGAGCAGGGGGGCAGCCACCTGCACTAGGGCAGCGTGGCTGGACGGGTGACTGTGCGGGTGGGGTGACCCTGTAGGGTGGCCACAAGAACAGCGTAGTGACCACAAGGATGGGCTGGTCCTGCAGGGCAGCCTCAAGGGTAGGAAAGTGACCAGGAGCTGGTCACAGGTAGCTGCTGGCCTCTCTGGACAGTGCCCAGGGACTCGGGATGGCTTTTGACAACGGACTGGGTTGGGCAGGGGCCACATCCTGGACACAGGGCTGTGGAGCCTGTGGGAGGAGGGGGGCAGGGACCCCCACCAATCCCTGTCTGTCTCCCCAGTGTGAAGCTGAATGAACACTTTGTGAACACTACCGACTTCCTCGATGCCATCAAGAACAACCTGGACAAGGCTCTGGGCAAGAAATAGGAGACAGCCTCTCCATCTCTGGGATGGATGGGGCTGGGAGGGCCCAGTGCCCCCCCCCAGCTCCTCAGCACAGCTCAGGAACGGTTGAATAATTTTTCTACAGTTTTCTTAAGAGTGTTTTTAAAGCCTTTGTAGCAGGGGAGTGTAGGGGTGGGGGGGCATGTGGGGGTGTGCCTGTCCTGCCCTGATTCATGTACCCCACAACTGTGGTGCCATTAAATATCTCCCCAGCCATGGCACATCACCTGGCACAGCTTTGCATGCGGGCACGGGGGGCAGCCAGAGCCCTCAGCTCAGCCTTGCCAGCCTGGGGGGGCCGTGCACCCCAGCATTTTGGCACTGGCCTGAGGTTACCATATAGGGGTCCCCAGCCCTGTCGTGCTGAGGAAGGGTCGGGGCTGTGGCCATCTCCATCCTGCCCCAAGGCTGGCTGACAGTGGGCAGCAGGGTAGTAGGCACAGATCCACCCCAGGGCTTTTGGGGATGGGGCAGATGCTGCTCAGCCACTGACAGAAAGTGTGGGGGGTGTGTGGGGCCAGCACAGGTGTCCCAGGGCCTGTGCCCTGGCTGGTCCCCAGGTCCTGATGCCTGCCAGGACCCGACCCAGCTCTGGGTACTCCTGGGGGGTGGTGCTGTGGGTGCTGCGAGTCCTCTGCCCCACAGCAGAGAGTGAAGAGCCCAGAGAGTGCTCCCAGCCTCAGCCCTGCCCCAGCTGCTTCCCTGACACATCCCTGGGCATGGAGGAGGCAAACCCCACCCCACAGGCTGCCCCAGTGAGAGCCTTTCCTGCAGCCCCAGAGCAGCTGGGGGCAAGGGGGGGGTGCCAGGTCCTTCGTGGGGGCTCTGCCCAGGACCCCCCTCTGGTGCTCAGCCCCTCACAACCCCCTCTCCCCACACAGACCACACAGCTTACACGGGTTTACAAAGCACATTGGTTGAAGGGAACTGAACTCAGTGAAAAGATAAAACCAACCACGCGGCACATCTGAAAAAAATAAATTACTTTCAAAATACCATCATTTGCTGGGGCTGGGCTGGGTTTGCCTCCCCCGGATCCACCGCTGGCTGCAGCTCCAGACCCGGAGCTGTGGGCGCTGACTGCGCCCCGAGCTTCTATGAAAATACTCTGTTCTGCATCCCAGGGCCTGGCACAGGGCTGAGAGCCCCGGGGGGAGTGGAAAATGCAAACCCACCTCCTCATGTGGGCAGGGGCTTCTGCCCGTCAGGGGAACCCCTGTGCAGAGAGGGGGGACCCAGGAGGTAGAATAATTAGTGATGCTCATCATCTTGCTCCACAGCAGCCCCTTCCATCCTTACTCATTCAGTGATCTGCTGGGTCATGTCTCCCCTGCCTGCAGCTTCAAGTCACCAGGTGCAGGGTGCAGGCAGGGGCAGGGGGGCAGCAACAGAGCCAAGGCAGGTCCAGCAAAGTCTTCTGGACATCCCTGTGTTCTCCAAGCCCAGTGGAAGCCACCTCTCCAGCTCTGGGGGGCCTGGCTGGGTGCGGCAGCCCCTCTTAACCCCACCAAGCCCCCACAGCCCCACCAGCCTGGGCTACAACATGTTGTAGTAGGCCATCTCCTTCATGGCCTGCTCGGCCAGCGTGTGCTCGTCCGGGGGGTTGCCCACGGCCCCGTAGCCGTAAGAGTTCTCCTCCTCGAAGTCATCCATCTCCTGCTGGCCATCCAGCTCGGTGTGATCAGCCCCAGCCAGCTCCATCATGGCATCTAGGAGGCAGCACAGGGACCCGCAGTGAAGGACCCGTGGGGAGGGCTGGGGCCAGCAGCTCCCCCCTCCCCGGGTCCGGAGCCCAAAACTCCCCAGGAGCCACAGCCCTGCTCGATCTGGGCCGCTCGTGGGGGCAGCCCTTGGGTGAGAAGATGGGAACCTGCCCCAGCCAGCACGGCCCAGCCCAGCCCCAGGGCCAGGGGCAGCCACGATGCCAGGGACCCACCTTGGCTGTCCAGGCTGATGTCCATCACCCCGTGCTTGACCTTCATGTGCCGGCTGAGGTTGCCCTTGAGGTTGAACTTGCTGGAGCAGTAGGGGCACTTGAAGGGCTTGCTGCCGGCGTGCAGGTGCATGTGGCCCAGCAGGTTGTACATGCGGTTGAAGGACTTGCCGCAGACCTGCCGGCAGCAAGCCCACGGTCACCCCACGGCTGGCAGGGGCTCTGCAGCACAGACCCGGCCCCCAGGGTGCCCCGGGGCTCCCACCAAGAGTGACGGGGCTGCTGCCCTCCTGCAGTCCCTCCTGGCTCCTGCCAAGAACAGAGGGGCTCCCTCCCTCTCCCGCTCTGTGTGGGGGGCTGGCCATGCAGTGTTGGTGCTGCTGGGAGCTCCAGAGCATCCAGCTGATCAGACAGAGGCACTGGTGGTCATTCAGCAGCAGCAATGCTCCCATCACAGCTTGGAGCAGGTATTCCATGCCCAAGCCAGCAGGGGAGGCATCACAAAGCTGCTCCCATGCCCAAGGGCTCAGCCTGGCCAGATTGCTGGGGCCACAGCACAGCAGGACCTGCGCTCTCCCATCCCCAGCTGCAGCAGCCCCCAGTCCTACCTTGCACTTGAACGGTTTCACGGGTGAGTGCACGATCATGTGGGTCTTGAGGGTCTGCTTCTGCACGAAGGTCTTGAAGCAGATGTGGCACTGGTAGGGCCGGACGCTGGTGTGGATCAGCATGTGCCGCTTCATGTTGGCCTGCAGGGTGAACTCCCGCCCGCACACCTCGCACTTGAACTCCTTCACGCCCTGCCGGGGGGGGGAGAGCTGTGGGCCGGGGGGGAGCTTGGGCAGAGCCCCAGGGACACACGAGGGGTGCCAAGAGAGAGAGGGGGTGGGCATGGGGTGGGCTCCTTGTGCTGAGCACAGCACGCGGTGTATCTGAGAGCCCAGCACCGTGCAGGGGCTGTGTGTGGGGGCTGGACAGGCTCTGTAAGTGCAGCTGAGTGCCAGCTCTGCTCTGGGGCTCAGCCCAATTGCTCCTCATAAACGAGCCCGAGGAAAAGGGCAAACACCCACACACAGCCTGCCCAGAGGGGCTGTGACAGCTCCTGGACAATGGTTACCCTGCAGCAGGTCTGAAACTCCCTCCCTGAGGAAGGGAACCCCCAGAAGGGCAGGGGCTGGGTCCCACAGACCCCCTCACCATGTGCCAGTGACCCCAGCTAATGCCAGCCACAGGTGCTACTGCCCACTTGCACCACCCACCTCCTCCCAAGACTGGGCACTGGGACACTCCTGTCCCCCAGCACCTACATCCAGAGCTGGCACCTCTCTGGGCATGATGAGGGCAGCACGCCGGAGGACCCTGCACCCTTACCTTGTGCGTGAGCGAGTGCTGCTTGAGGTGGTGGATCTGGCTGAACTCCATGCCGCACTCGGTGCAGACAAAGGGCCGGACGTTCTGGTGCTTCAGCATGTGGTTCTGCAGCTGGCTGCGGTAGTGGAAGGACTTGCTGCACTCCAGGCACTGGTAGAGCGTGGGGCCCTGGTGCGTGGCCAGGTGCCGCTTCAGCTGGGTGAGCGTGGAGAAGTCCAGCCCGCACTCCACGCACACGTGGCAGCGCCCGCTCTCGTGCTTCACCTCGTGCGCCTTCAGCTCGCTGGGGTAGGCGAAGCCGCGGCCGCAGAAGCGGCAGCTGTAGGGCTTGATGTCGGTGTGCAGCAGCATGTGCCGCTTCAGGTGGCTGGTCTGAGTGAAGGCCTTGCTGCACACCCCGCACTTGTGGGGCCGCGTGCCCTGGTGGGTCAGCAGGTGGGTCTGCAGGTGGCTGGGCTGCTTGAACAGCTTGTTGCAGTGCGGGCAGGAGTGGGGCTTGATGCCGTTGTGGCCCAGGATGTGTGTGACCAGGTTGTACTTGGAGGTGTAGGACTTCTCGCACATGCGGCACTGCCAGCGCTTCTGGCGGTCCCCCGCCTCCACCAGGTAGGAGTCATCGATCTGCACGTTGATGTCCAGCCGGTCCAGCTGCGCCTTCCTGCTGTGCTCGCTGGTGCCGCCGGCCGCCTCCAGCTCCCCCGGCTCCTGCCAGCCGCAGCCCTGCTCGCTCTTCACCTGCTCGGGGNGCCGCAGGCGCCGCGGCTTCCTGCTGAAGGTGCCCAGGTCGATCATCCTCACTGCCCCGCTCTGCACCGCCGGCTCCTGGCTGGGCTCGGGGGGCTGGGGCGCGCAGCCCTGTTGCCCCTCGCCCTCCTCATCCTCAGGCACGTCGTATGGTGGCTCAGCCTCCACCTCTGCCTTCTCGCTCTTGACCTTGGGCATCAGCCTCACAGGCGGCCTCTTCCTCCTCCGGGCATGCTTCTCCAGGGAGGAGTCTGCTTCCAGGGCGTCCTCGTCCTGCCCATCCCCGGGCGCCTGCTCCTCGCCCTCAGGCTCCCCCGGCTCCCCGGTGGCGTTGTCCAGCTGCTCCCCGGCCAGCCCCGGGAAGAAGCCAGCAGGGGTGACGGTGGCCCCGAGCAGCTCATTGTCGGACACCAGGCCCAGCACGGCGGCCTGCGCCAGGGACAGCACCACCACGGCGTCCGTCTGCGTCCCGCACTCGCTGAACCGATCCATGGCTCGCCGCCGGCCTACGCTGTCATGGCTGAGGGGGCAGAGACACGGCCTGAGCCCCCGGCACCCCACCACAGGCACTGCGCACGGGGGCTCAGCCCCGCCGTCACCTCCTTCCTTGGCGAGCCCCAGACCCACACGGGACATGCCAGCGCGGGTCCCCAGCACCACCCACCCCAGGATGTGAGGACACAGTGGCCCCAGGGCTTTCCACTGTAGGGCTGGGGCGAGGAGGGAAGCTGGGATCCGTGCCCACTGTCAGCCTCTCCGGATGGGCTGTTAGTTCCTGGGGATGGGGTTTGGCTGCCTGTGTGCCTCAGGCTCCTAGAGTGACTCCAGGGACAGTCTGGGGACTGGTCACAGCTCAGTGTGGCTCTGAGCTCCGGCAGGAGCAGCAACAGCACAGGGAGCATGAGGGACAGGGCCCAGAGGCACCAGCACCACCGGGACACAGCCTGCCCGGCCCAGGCAGAGCTGAGCTGGCTCAGCCCCGGTGGTGGCACACTCCCCCTGGGCTCCCAGCGCCAGCACTGCTCCCTCCCCCAGCGGGGACAGCCAGGAGCTGCCGCTTCCTCCCGCTGAACGAGTGTTCTCCTAAATACAATTATTCCTGCAGCTACAACAAAGAGATCTTGCGGGGGAGGTAAAACTGGGATAAATTCTGAGCCAGATCCTGTCACGGTCCCAGGAGAACCCCAGAGTATGAGGAGATGGTGGGATGAACCTCCCCTTTGGAGAAGGGGAAGCCCACAGTGCAGCCAGCTCGGCTGGAGGGACCCTGAGCATGGCTGGGGACACTGGCCTCTCTGTGCTGCCCGCTCCTGCCCACCCCAAAAGCGTCCCCTCATGCCAGAGCCCTGCACACCCAAACACGGCCACAGCACATGGCACGGGGAGGAGGATGGCATGGCGGGGAAGGTCAAAACCAGCGTGAGAAAAGACAGAGAAGGGGAGCAACACCCACCACAGGGGCTTGGCTGCCCGCAGCCCTGGGGCACCGGGTCCCTCCTCAGTTCCCTGCACCACGGGGCCGGCACTGGCCACAGCGCTGCTGGCCCTTGGCCCAGGGTCAGATAGAGCCGCGAGGGGACCCTGCCCTCAGGTTCCCCGAGCCAGGGGAAGGGCTCGGCCAAGCACCCCTGCCCTGCCCGGGCACCCCGGGGAGCAGCGGGCAGGGACAGGGGGGAGGAGATGCAGAGGAAGAGGATGGGAGAAGGAGGGAAGGAAGGGGATGAGGGAGGACTAGTGCGGAGGCAGCGAAACAAAGCAAGGAGTGGGGGAGGGCGGCGGCGGGAAGAGGAGGAGGGCTGGGAGGAAGAAGAGGGATCGGGCAGGAGGCGGCAGCTGGCGTGCACGGAACAGCCCCGGGGCCGCACCCCGACAGCCGGGACCCCCTCCCCTGGGACCCCCCAGCTGCCCTCTGCGGGCAGAGAGAGGGGACACGGCACAGGGGACAGGGGACCCCGCTGCTCTCCCCACCAGCCCAGCACGGCAGAGGGACCAGCGGCCCCCCAGCATGGTGCTGGGTCTCTGCCCCCCAAAACAAACACCACGAGATGAGAACAACGCACCCACACGTTCCCCAGAGCAGGACCAGGGGGTCTCACAACCACCCCAAAACAGAGGCTTTTAGGGGAAAGCGAGTTCCTGCTCTGGGCACCGGGAAAGGGGACGAGCTCCCCTCCTCAGCAGGAAAGCCGAAGCCTTGTGCTGCACAAACCTCTCTGCCCGTGTCTCCATCGCGGGCCCCGGCACTCGGTGCGGGATCTGCGTTCCGGGAGCCGCAGCTGCACCAACAGCGGGAGCGGGGCACGGGCAGCTGCTGCACTGCCCGCTCTCGCTTCCCGGGGCTGGCCAGGGCAGCTGCAAACACCATTTCCCAAACGCCGGCGGCGAGGTGGGGTCACGCACTGCAGCTGCCCCGGGGAACGGCCAGCAGGGCGCTGCCAGCCCGCCCGTGCTCCGCCAGCCCCGACACTGCAGCCCCGACACAGCCCCGGGCACGGCCCAGAGGAGCCGCAGCAGAGCCGGCCCGGGCTGGGGCACGCAGAGCCCCGAGCACCGCAGGGAGCCCTGTCCCCGGCAGGGACCCCAGCACCACAGGGACTCCTGACCCCAGCAGGGACACCAGCACGGCAGGGACCCCTGACCCCAGCAGGGACACCTGACCCCGGCAGGGACCCCAGCACCGCAGGGACCCCTGTCCCCAGCAGGGACACCTGTCCCGGCAGGGACACCAGCACGGCAGGGACCNGCAGGGAGCCCTGTCCCCGGCAGGGACCCCAGCACCACAGGGACCCCTGAGCCCAATAGGGACCCCAGCACCACAGGGACTCCTGACCCCAGCAGGGACACCAGCACCGCAGGGACCCCTGTCCCAGCAGGGACACCAGCACGGCAGGACCCCTGTCCCAGCAGGGACACCAGCACCGCAGGGACCCCTGTCCCCGGCAGGGACCCCTGTCCCAGCAGGGACACCAGCACGGCAGGGACCCCTGACCCCAACAGGGACCCCAGCACGGCAGGGACCCCTGTCCCGGCAGGGACCCCAGCACCGCAGCAACCCCTGTCCCGGCAGGGACCCCTGTCTGTCCCCAGCAGGGACCCCTGTCTGTCCCCAGCAGGGACCCCAGCACCTCCTCCGGCTCCTCCTCCTGCCCAGCCCGGACCTGTGTCTGTCCCCGCAGGTCTCACCCCCACGCTCAGGGTCCCTCTGCAGTGCTGCTGCTGGGATCCGAACCCTCCTCCAGCCTCAATCACCTGTAGTTTCCAAGGCCAGCCCTTTGGGCCAGGCTCGGGTCCCTCGGGCTCGTTTCCCGATGCAGACCCTCGCCCGCCATCCTTGTCCCCCCTGGGGGGTGACACAGCCACGCTTGCAATGTCCCCTCTGCCAGTGGCACGAGCTCCCAGTCCACCCATCCACCTCCAGCACCGCAGGACGGATGCACCTGGGGCCAGCAGTGTGGCTGCTGTCCCTGAGCCTTTGGGGTTGTGAAATTTGGGGTTCTTTCATCATTTCTCCTCCCACTCTAAGGTTTCGTTTTGGTGCAATCTCTCCTCCCATCTTTCCCAACACATCTGGGAAGATCCAGGCTCTGCCCTGGCACATCCTGCAGACCCTGCCCTGGCTGCCCCCTCAGAGCCTCCACCAGCTCCTCACTCACCACCCGGTCACTTACAGTAGGTTTTTTTCATGGCTTTCACTTCTTTGTGCTATTTTACTTCTGTTTTCCTCTCTTGCTCCACGATTAGCCCCCCACATACTCACTTCTCTCTGGGTCCCTGTGGCAGCAGCATCTGCACAACAGGTTCTCCACTCCCAGCACATTTCTTGCTGGATTCCAGATTTTCCAGCCACCAGGCTAAGCCTGTGGACACATTTCCCTTCCCTTTGCTGTTTTACCTCCCTCAGTCTCACCCACCTGCCCAGTCCTTGTGGCCCCCCACCACTCTAGAATAAGAGCCTGGTGAATCCTCATTTGGGCAGCATGGAAACATCACATCAGAAGCCTCACCTTTGCACCCACAGCTCTGCCTGCAACACCTGAGACCCAGGAGGGTCTGAGCTAAAGGAGCAGCCACAGCCTGAGCCAGCCAAGGCACAGGAGCAGCTCTGGGAGGGAGCACGGCCCCAGCTGCCCCCACAGAGGTGTGTGGGACCCCCGTTTGCCACCTGGCTCCACTCCCAGCTCCCCTCACCAGCCCAGAGGCAGCAGCACTCACCAGCTCTCACCCAGCCATTCCTGCAGGGAAGGCAGGCCCAGCTACCCCAAATCCAGAGGCTTTGGGGGCCTGATTTACTTCTCAGCTGATTTACTTCTCAGCAGGCTGCAGAGCCCACCCTGCTGCCACTGCTGTGTCTCAGCTCAGCCCGTCAGGGCAAGTGCAGCCACCTGAGCAGGAGCCAGAGCCCAGCTGGCACCAGTTTCAGTCACCTGACCCCCTGCAGGTTCCTGACAAGCCTGGTGCCACGGCAAAGAGGACATTCAGGACTTGCTGCTGGCTATCCCCCCTGCAGGACCCTGCTGCAGCCCCTCTGCTCCCAGTGCCCGCGGGTCCTGGGGGGTTCCCTGGGCACAGATGTGGTGCTGCAGACCTTGGGAAAAGCTCCCGAGGCACAGGATCGAGCCCCAGCACAAAGTGAGACCCTGGGCATTCGGGGTTCTCACTGGGGAAGGAGGGAGTAAAACTGCTCAAGACTTCTTACCAGAAAATGGCTGATAATGGATCTGATATTTGTGAGAAAACCTTTGATTTTATTTTCCTTTCTTTCTCAAAAGCTGCCTTCATTTAAATTTAATAAAGGGGAAAACAGGCTTTCATCTTGCCTGCAGATTTCACATAAAGCTGCTCAACCCCCCACAATTCCAAACAGAAAAATGTTGTTTTCCTGAAAATCACAACTCAAATTATTCTTAAGCCTGACCCAGCATGTCTGTCCTGCACCAGCCCAAGGATTTGGGGGTCCCTCGGCTGCACTGCCAGGCCCTGGCTCTGTGTTGGTGATGTGTGCCAGGGGCTGACCCACAGAGTGGTTCTACACACCGTGGCAGAACCAAAACTGGCACTTCTTACCCCAGACCTGACCCCGATACAGAGGAACTGCTGTAAAAATGAGCCAGAGCTCTGAGAAACGGGCAGGAGCCACAGAAAACAAACACCTGTTTAAATTCAGTGTCTCCACACTGGGTACTGTCAAACCACATCTTAAAGGAAAACTTTTGTTCTGAGGAAAACTTCTGCAGGAAAAAGAAAGCTCCACTGTCAGGGGATCAGAGAGCCACAATCCCAGCTGGTGACAGACGTGGCATCACACGTGTCACTGAGGTGTTCCTGGGGGGAGGAAGAGCAGCCTTTGGGGGCTTTGGCCTCACAAAACAAAGGACACAGCCTGGGGTTTGCAGAGGGATGTTGATAATGTTTTCAGTGAGAGCAGGTGGAAAACCAAGCTGGGGAAAGGGAGGCCCTGGGAGAGACAAGGGCTCATGGAGGAAAGGGTGTTACCAGAGCACATCAAACCCTCCCCAGCCTCTTCAGGGGTACTCCTCTGAAAACATTCCATGTAACTGGGATGTTCTCACTCTGATCACTGTGTCCATCAATCACAGGTAAATATTTACCCCTTTGAAAATGTATGGTTATTGGCAAACTCTGACTGGGAGGGAAAAGGGAATGGTTCCAAATAACCAGAGATGCTGCAGAACTAAAGTGTGATGAGCACAGAGCTGCCTGGATCCTCCATCACCTGCCCAGGGATCTGGGGTCCTGCTCTGGCACGCGGGGGGAATGGGCCAGGCTGAGGGCAGCAGCAGGGGCTGCAGCTGCTCCCTGCAGAGGGACAGAGCTGCCATCCCAAATGCTCCCCCAGCACACAGGCACCTGTGCTGAGCTGTGACATGCCACTCCTGCTTCCTGTTCTGCTGGAAATCCCCTTTTCCCTCCTTCTGACACTGAGGCTTTATCCCTCTGCTCCTCCATCTCTCTTCTCCTCTGTCCCTCCAACCCTCCCTCCCTCTGCTCTTCCGTCCCTCTGTTCTTCCATCCCTCTGCTCCTCCATCCCTCTGCTCTTCCATCCCTCTGTTCCTCCATCCCTCACTCCTCCTTCCCTCTGTTCCTCCATCCCTCTGTTCTTCCATCCCTCTGCTCCTCCATCCCTCTGTTCCTCCATCCCTCTGCTCCTCCATCCCTCTATTCCTCCATCCCTCACTCCTCCATCCCTCTGCTCCTCCATCCCTCTGTTCCTCCATCCCTCTGTTCCTCCATCCCTCACTCCTCCATCCCTCTGTTCCTCCATCCCTCACTCCTCCATCCCTCTATTCCTCCATCCCTCTGTTCCTCCATCCCTCTGTTCCTCCATCCCTCGCTCCCCACCCCCAGTATCCTCTGCTCCTCCATCCCTCCAGTTGCTCCCTCATTCTTCCCGTTTCCCTGGCAACGCCCATCTCGCGCCGAGATCTGTCCCCTCTCTCCCTCTTATCTTTCTCCTCTCTCTTTCATCTCTCTCCTAATCTCCCTCTCCATGCTGAACCCCTGTCCTTTGCTTCCTTTCTCTCTCTCTCCCATTTCATCTCCTCCAATGCCTTCTCTATCTCAGGGTTACAATTATTTGAATCCCCCTTTAAAGGGAGGATCTGTTTCATTAACCACGGGGCCCTGGCCCTGCTCCCACCCTCGCGCAGCCCGCACGCCTGGCACGGACCCCTGCCCACACCCCAAAGTGCCTCTTGGCCGAGGACAGTGGTCTGAGTGCCCTGCCACCCCTTCTCCAGCTCCTGACAGCCCTGACCTGACCTCCAGCCCCTCTGGCCCTGTCTGGGCTTTCCCAGAAAAGACTGGACCAGGTGATCCCTGAGGCGCCTCCAGATCTGGGATTCTGTGCCTCCATGACCCTAACACAGCCAGCACAGGAGTCAGCAGCTCCTGTGCCACAGCCCACCCTCAAACTGTGTTACAGCAAAACAAGGGAGACTACAATTCCTGTGGAGAAGGTGTTTCCTGAAAACCAGAGTCCTGATTGCACCCGTTTGGGCAAAGATGGGAGCAAGGCTACTCCGGGCTCTGTGGCCAGTGGAAGGGGCCTGGCTCTGGCTCGGGGTCACTCCCACGGGACTCCTGTGTCGTGGCACAGCAGAGCAGGCCCGTGGCCACCAGCGCTGTCCCTGCTCTGGGAGGGCTCTTCAGGGAGCTTTGTATGGGCTGAGCCAGAGCAAATGCTGGAGCCAGCGTTCTGCTCTAGCCAGGGGTGCTCTGTGAGCAGTCAAAGGTGCACCAAAACTGCACCAAAACCTCACCAAAGCTGCACCAAAACCTCACCAAAACCTCACCAAAGCTGCACCAAAGCTGCACCAAAGCTGCACCAAAGCCACCAATGCTTCATGCCCAGAGTGGTGCCCAGGCAGGCAGCATTTTGGAAGGGGATTCTTCTTGGCCCCACCTGCCTTCCCAAGGAGCTCCTGCTGCTGTGCCACAGGGCTCAGCATCTCCTCCCTGGCAGAGCAAACTGATCATGCCTCAGGCCTGATCTTCCAGCCCTTGTGCCCTCCCAGCCCTCCCGGAGCACGGCACAGGGGAGTGGTGACAGCGAGCTCCGGTGGCACTGGAGCAGTGACCCAGCCTCATCTGCTGAGCGAGGGCAGAGCCTTCCTCAGAGCCAGCAGAACCCCTGGGGCCTTGTGGAGGTGTGAGAGCCCTCCTGTCCCTCCTGTCCCTCCTCTGGGGACGGGCCTGAGCCTGGCCCTCGTGTCCCTCTGGTCTGAGCGCAGTGACTGACCACGGCCCAGGGGCACCTGGCACTGCCCTGTCCTGGCACATCCCACGTGTCCCCGCTGCCTGAGCCCTTTGGAACAAACACCCCCCTCCATTCCCACCCCCGTGTGTGCAGGTGTGTGCTGCAGCAGAGAGGTCCAGCACCGGCCTTTAGAGATTATGGTCACGTCATCCCTCAAAATGCTGCTGCTCCTGAGCCCAGAGGCAGGAAGAGCTTTAAATCAGGTAACTGCTGTGGGGTGAGCTGAGGGAGAGGGGCTGCTGCTGCCTGCACCCCCTGGCAGCACCGAGCCCGGAGCCCTGGTGCTCCTGGGGCTTGTCAGGGTTTGGGACCGGCAGCCAAGGGGCTCTGCCGGGAGCAGGGAGGGCCCCCAGCCCTGCTGCTGTCCCAGCCCGGCTTCAAAGGCTCCACACAGAACCCTCGCTCTGCCTCGGAAAACAATTTCTGCTTTTAAATGAAATAAACAGGGAAAGAAAAGACTTTCAAGTTCCTCCTTGCTGTAACGGCTTCTCCCCGGCACAGTCCCTTTCCTCTCCGAAAATAGCCGAGCTATTCAAAAGAGATGCGAGAAGAAAAAAGGGAACTGAATAGAGGAAAAGGGAAAGAAAAAAATGGAGCCCCAAGGGGGTGGAGAAAAACAGAATGAAAAGACAGCAAAAGTAAAGAAAAGGGATGAAAAATAAAGGAGGGGGAAGAGAGAGACAGACAGAGGAGCTTTGAAAAGAAAGAATGCTGCCAGCCTGAATACAGGGAGCAGGAAAAAAGGGCCCTGAAAAGAAAGAGCCGGCTGGAATGACCTCTCATTCAGGGCTGTGCCAATCACCGCCGCGATGGAAATCCTTTCTTCTTCCCTGCATTCTCTCTCTTTCCAGCGGGGGCAGAGGGAAGAGGAAGAAAGGGGAGCTAATTCTCAGCATAGCAGAAAATAAATCTGCTCTTTGCGAAGACCCTGAAAGGCGCCGAGGCGCTGACAAACCCGCTCCAGCACTCACACACACAGATGGAAAGGACAGAAAGGAAAAGGGACTCAGCAATGGGACTACCCTCACCACCTCACTGTTCCTCTGCAAAAGGAAGGAGCAAACAGCCCAAGCAAACAAACCCGCAGGAACAAGTGTGAATTCGGGCCAACCCCTAAAGCTTGCGGGGAAAGGTCAGGGATGGTTGTGGCAGAGGCAAACCCGGGGCCCTGCTGCTGTGCTGGGTCCTGCAGGGAGCACAGGGCAAAGGGTGGGTGCAGCCCCTTTTGCCCTGCAAGCCCCAAACCTGCCAGCACCCAGCCTTGCTTGGAAAGATCCAACAGGGCTCCCACCGGGGTCTGTGAGTGCCAGCACTGCCCCTGTTCCTTTGGCATCTTCAGCAGTGGCAGGGGTTAACAGAGCCCTGTGTGTGGAGATGGACCAAAGTGCCCAAAGAGCCCAAAATGAACCAAGGTGCAGGGCGAGAGCAGTGCTGGGGTGTGGGACCAAGGGAGGTGACACCCAGGGGAGATGGAGCCCACCAGGGCTCTGGGACAGAGGCACCAGGCACCCTGGTGTTCTACAGAGACCCTGGTGTGATGCCACCCAACCCCAAAGCTGAGGGCCAGAGGAATGTCCCGAGCCCATGTGGCATCACTCCTGCTGGACACAGCTCCTGCTCAGCATCCCCAGGCCCAGGGTTAATCATAAACTGCTGGGACTTTGGGGCACAGCCATAAACGAGGCCAGAGGTCCGAGGGGACAACACACAGGCAGGAGGAGTGCAGGAATCCTGGTGTGTGTGACCCAGCTGGCTGTAAAAGGGGAAAACCAACCCAAAACGGCACAAATGGGAGATGTCTGTCACCCTAAAGGGAACAAAGGGATGGGAAAGAGCTGCTCAGGTGCAAGGGAAGATCCCCACAGTGGAAGGGTCTCACTCAAGGCTGTTACTTTCGAGAGCATTGCTGCCCTTATGCTCGGGAACAGTTTTAGTCCAGTTCTGATACTGCCACGTGTGGAGCCCGTCCATCCTGCAGGACGGTGGCTCCTGGGCTCCTGTCCCTGTCCCCCCCGGCTCTGTCCCGTGCTGGACTGCAGGGACAGAGAAATGGAACACGGGGCCGGCCCAGATCCCTTCATGGCACCGGCAGCGAGCTGAGGGCAGCGAGGAGGGCGAATGTCCCCGAGCACGAGTGGCTGTGCTGACAGATCCAGCGTGCCACGAGCCCTGGGAGCACCCCGAGCCCTGGGAGCACCCCGAGCCCTGGGAGCACCCCAAGCCCTGGGAGCACCCCGAGCCCTGGGAGCACCCCGAGCCCTGCGCCCGGGCAGACGCTGCCCCTCAGAGCCCAGCCCCAGCCCCAGGCACGCAGGGAGCCCCAGCACAGGCACAAACAGCTCCCCACTGCCCTCCTGCAGCCTATCCCAGGCAGGAGGCGAGGGCTGGGGCTGCTCTGCGGGGCTGGGCTGCCCAGGGGACACGGTGCCCCCGCAGCCGGGCATCGGCCAGCTCGGCCACCATGCCCTGCTGAGCCCGCTGCGGGGCTGGGCACCAGGGAATCACAGCTGAGGGGCTCTAATTTGGGTGTGATAATTAATGCTCAGCTGGGTAACCTTCCACGGGTGCCTGTGCTGGGGCTGAGGGCGGGGGACACTTCGTGTGTCCCCTCAGCTCCAGCTCCTGAGCCTGTTCTGCCTTGGAGAAACGGCCCCTGTGTGCCACAGCCCCCGGGACAGCCCCGAGCACAGCACCAGCACCCCTGGGCTGGCTCAGGGATGGGAAGGTCCCCGTGAGCGAGGCACAGCTGAACCTGCCTGGGGGACACCAACCTCCAGCTCTGGGGCTCAGGAATCACCTCTGGCACAAGGAACCAGCTGCAGAGCTCAGCCCACACAGCCCGGCCCCAAACATGGTGGGTGCCATTGCCCCAGACACAGTGACTGCCATTCCTACAGCCCCAAACACAGTGAGTGCCATTCCTACAGCCCCAGACACAGTGAGTGCCATTCCTACAGCCCCAGACACGGTGGGTGCCATTGCCACAGCCCCAGACACAGTGAGTGCCATTGCCACAGCCCCAAACACAGTGAGTGCCATTCCTACAGCCCCAAACACAGTGAGTGCCATTGCCACAGCTCCAAGGTGAACACAGGGGAGGGAACCAGAGCTCTCCACCATGGCAGGAGGAGGTATGGGCAGGAGCTGGGGAGCACTGAGCCCCCTTCCACCCACAGCAGGCCCTGGACCAGGCCCTGGAGTGTCCCACTCCCAGTTTTCCAACAACAGGGCTCTTTGACGTGTCCCACCATTACAGGAACAAACCCAGCTGCACAGCTGCCAATACCACTTCTACTTTCAGATCCCCAAGGTGGGAAACGTTTCAGATCCTTTTCTGCACAGCTGAGCAGGTCAGGGACGAGTGTTTGGGAGGCTGGGTTGGACAGATGGAGCAGGAGGCACCGGACAAAGGTCCCTGCTGGAGGCAGCTCATGAATTCCCAGCTCAGGACTGACCCAAGCCGGGTGTGGGAGACACAGATCCCCTCATGGCCCAAAGCCAGCTGTGCCTGCTGCCCCACAGCAGCAGCCTGTCTGTGTGGCCAATGCCTCTGAGACCCACAGCAGCAGAGGACTCGGCTGCTTTTCCAGGGGAGGGCAGAGGTGTCTGCTCCGGGGATGCCACGCTGGCTGCACGCTGCTGCCAGCTCACAGGGCCGGGGTGAAACGCAATTCCTGCTTACTGCACGTGTGCTCTTGTGTGTCACCATGCTGTGACAGCTCCTGCAGCACTCCTGACCCTGGGCAGAGGCCAGGATTTGATACAGAAATACACATATTTACCTTTGGAGAAGGAGTTGAAAGAGTGGGGTCCGGCTCTGTCCGGAGCCTGTCGGTGGCTGAGAGGTGACAGGAGTGGCTGAGAGGTGACAGGGAGTGGCTGAGAGGTGACAGGGACAGCACCTGGCACCCTGGAGCACTGCCCAGGGCCCTGCAGCTCGGGGCTGTCCCTTCCTGCAATCTGAGCCAATGCTGGATGGAGCTGGCCTGGGAGCTGCAGGGGACACTGGGGATGCCCAGGGCTGTGGGGTGATGTGGGGAGATGCAGGGGGCAGAAGCCTCTCGTGAGCAGGAGGGTGGGGAGATCTGCACCATTTGCCCATCCTAATTAGTATTTCCCAAGGTCTGAGTGAGGCTGGGCTGTCTCTGCCTTGGTTCTGGCAGCTCTGGCTCGCCCTGGGGTCTGTGCCACTTGCCCTCCCCGTTCCCATCCCAATCTGCAGGACCCCTGTACTTTGTGTCCTTCCTCCTCACGGCCAGAAAGTCCCATGAACCCTCACAGTACTCAGCTGTTGAAATAATTTCCTTGTATGTGTGCCTTGCTGATAACCACAAAGCCAAACCAAAGCACGGGAGCCCCCATAAGTCAGGGCCAGCCCTGGGCAGGCCGTGGGCCAGCTGGGCTCTGCAGGGTGGCCAAGGCAGGCGGGGATGGGTGGCAGGGATGGAGCAGAGACTCAGCGCTCGGGTGGGGGACACTCGTCCCATTCTGCCCACGGTTCTGCCTCTGGGAAAGCATTGTTTCTCCAGAGGGCACCCCTGGCCCGAGGTCAGAGCTCCTCTGAGGGGCACTAGCTCCCCTGAGCCATGGGCACATGTGAGCCAGGGCTGGAATCACAGAATCACAGAATCACTAGGGCTGAAAAACCCTCTGAGATGGTGGAGTCCAACTGTTCCCAGCACTGCCAAGGCCACCACTGAAACATTCCCCAGGTGCCACGTCCACACAGCATCTGAACACTTCTAGGGCTGGTGACTTTGAGCACAGCAAGCACAGAGTGGCCCCAGCAAGGACAAAGTGATGGCTCTGGAGCAAAGCGAGGGCAGAGCCAGCAGGGCAGGTCCTCTGTGCCTGGCAGGGGTGACTCTCAGCCAGCTCAATAAATGAACAAAGAATCGACTGCCATGGAGCAGGCAGGTGTTGGAGTCGGGAGTTTAAGATGCCTACATTTTGGATGGCAGAGGGGTCAGGATTCAGAGGAGAAAGTCCTTTGTGAGGAAGGAGACCCTCACAATCCCTGTGGACTGCCTGGGAAGGGAAGCAGCTCCCTGGAACATCCATCCTAACCACAAAACCAATTCTTCCCAACAGCAGCCACCAGCCAGGCTGGTCCTGAGCATCCCCAATCCACCCAGCCAGTCCAGGGTGTCCCTGATCCTCCTGGCCAGTCCAGGGTGTCCCTGATCCTCCTGGTCATGTGCAGCATCCCTTGGGGATGTTGGGATGAGCAGGCCAGGCTGCTCTGAGGCTTCTGTGATCTCAAAGGTCCTGTCAAACCAAAACGGTTCCATGGTTCCGAGTTCTCCCTTCAGAGCAGCCCATCATGGATTGGACAAAGGGAAACCTCCCACCTCTGTTCTCCAGCTTGCTCATGGATTCCAGTCCTGAGCCCAGAGGAACTGGCAGCTGCCCAGTCCCCAGTTTGACCCCCAGGCCAGGGGCTGGTGCTGCAGGACATGGGGAGGGCCCTGGCATGGTGGGCGTGGGAACAGACCGGAGGTGAGGGAAGGGAAAAGCAGCCAGGGAACACACCAGGATTAAAACTTGAAATCAAAAGAAGGGGAGAGACAGAGCCGGTTAAACCGGGATAACATGGTGAGGAACAGGGTGCCAGGAGAGAGGCAGAGAGGGGAGAACGGCCTGACACCACAGAGAATGGGCATGAGACAACGCTGCTGCTGAGAAACAGGAAAGATAAATTTAGAGGCAGTGGTGAGCACTCTTCCTCTGGAAGCTGTGCCTGTCCTTCCTCCCCCTCTTCTCCTTGTCCAGGTCACCCCCAGCACGGGCAGGACGCGGGCTCCAGCCTGGTGTGGCCGTGATAGCCCAGCTGTGCCCAGGGGGGACCCCGGCCCTGCTGGGGGCTGGGGGCAGCGAGGGCTCCGTGCAGAGCACAAGCAGCCCCCCGGTCCCCTCCTGGCTCCTGGCTGCCAGCCACAGTCCCCAGGAAATTCCTGTTCTGCAGCTCCGGGCTCAGCACGTGGGGTGTGCGCTGCCAGGCACCGAGGCAGGTCCCCACGGAGAGAAGTGGAAGTGAAACAATGAGCACGGCTGGTGCTGCTTCCTCACCCTGCTCCTCCCGAGCGGGCAGCGCCGCCCGGCTGGCTCTGCTCTCTGCCAGACCCTGCCCGGGCCAGGGGCTGCACAGGACACGGCTGCAGGAAGGCCTTAGGGCTGCTTCCAGCCCAAAGGGGCTCCGAGAGAGCTGGAGAGGGACTCTGGACCTGGAGTGCCAGGAAGAGTGGCATCACACTGACAGTGGGCAGGGAATTGGCACAGGTTGCCCAGAGAAGCTGTGGCTGCCCCATCCCCGTTGGTCCAGCTGGATGGGGCTTGGAGCAACCTGGTGCTGAAACTCCAGGGCCACAAGATGTACCCTGTCCTAGCAGACCCCCCTGCCTCTCACAGCCACGGTGTTCCCCAGCACCCCCTTATCCCTGGGTTATTCCTGGAGCCAATCTGGAGAAGATTCACATGAACTTTCTGCAAGTTTGGCTTTGCTCTGCACAACAGAGACACTGGTCACTTTTCCTTTAGCTAAAAACTGAAACTTTGCAGGAAACATTGTCCAAACACTCTGAGGACCAGGAGGTGACAGCACAGGGACACTGCAGAGCTGCCCACAGGTGCTGACATATTGTTCCTGTTAATTTTCACTAGAAATACTCCAGCGTCATTTAAACAACAGATGGACAGCTGCAAGGAAAGGCCAGGAAAAGTCAAAAACGTGTTTGTCCCCTTTCGTTTAAAGTTTGGGAAAGAAAGTTCATCATCGCTTGTTCCCTTTGGGGGGAGAGCCCTGCTCCTCTGTTGAGCAGAGCAGCCTCCCCATGTCCAAACAGCCCCAAATACACAAACACAGACCTCCCCCCACAGCTCAGCAGGGGCACCTCCTTCCCCACTGCCACACCGCATTTCACTGTGCTTTGGGCAGAAACTGGCACTGAGGGAAAGCCGTGCTGGGCACGGGCTGTGCCAGCTCTTCTGCCACACCAACCCCACTGCGACCTGCAGCCACTGGCCAGGGTGAGAAGGAGGGTGTGCAGGGGGCTGAGGAGAAAAGGTGGGACAGAGGAACAAAGGGAGAACACTTGTCACTGATGGTGGTGTCTGTCCCCAAGGCCAAGCCCTTTGGGAAGGGCTCAGCGGGGACCATGACTCATCCTGAGGACTGCAGGCACAGGCAGCACAAAGGATGGGACTGGGCACTGCTGGCACACCTCACCCCGGCCACCCTGCAGCATCCTTCCAGCCCCACCGCGCCACCTCCGTGGCACAAGTGCCTGAACAGGTATTTGGGGCATTCCAGCAGCTGGCACCTGAGCCCAGACAGGTGGACTCTGAGCCAGGGACGGGAGGGGGCTTGGGAAACCACATCTGGGAGCGGGTGGCAGAGGGCAAAAAAACCAGCAGGAAGCCCCCTTGGCACAAGGCTGCCCCTCATCCTCGCCCTGGCTCTGGCCTGGCAGCCCCCAGGGACATGCCCAGAGACTGGGCTGAGCTGGAGCTGACTTCTCCACCAGGAATTACTAAAATAAAGGAGCACAGGCAGCCTCCCTCTCATGGGTTGTGATGCTGGCATGCTCCTGGCAGTACCAACCCACTGCTTTGCAGATTCCTCAGTATTCCAGACTGAGAGCAAAGCTGGACAGTGCCTGTGCTCCTCCCTCTCCCACCACGGTCCCCAAACTAGTTGATAAATTAAAATGGCCCAACAAAACCGCCCAAAACAAACACTTTCTCGGGGGTTAAACCAAGCCCAAAATGCCAGCATGACGAGCCCTGACCCGCACCACCAGAGATGCTCCACTCCCCCTGCTGCAGGGACCCTGCCTGACCCTGTGAGTCACCCCCAGGCTGGGTGGGAATGTCCTGGGCTGCAGCAGAGCTTCAGCTCCTCTTTCCCGTTTTGGAGGGACACAGTGTGACCCATGAAGGAGGCACTGATGCAGAGCTGCTTGCAGGAGAGGGGCTGGGCCCAGGCGAGAGGGATGTGCCTGTTCCAGGATGCCTCTGCAGTGAGGGTATTATCACCCAGGGTGGCAGCAGGGCACGGTCACAGCCTGGCCAGCGCTGCCCCAGCTGCTGCTCCCCACGGCCAGCCAGGGCCTGGGCACCCTGCGACCTCCAGGGAGAACTGAGGAACCCAGAACCAGCCCAGGCTGGTGCCTCCCAGCGACCTCTCGGGGTCCCCTGAGAGCCATGCCAGGAGCCTGCCTCCAAGTGAGATGGATTTGTTCATCCTGAACAGCCACAGGACCCAGCTGCGCCCTGTGGGAAACACCTGGGCCCACAGCTCGCAGGGGCCAGTTCAGACCTGGGCTAGAGGGGCACCCGGGGCAAACCTGGGAGCAGGCTGGGCAGCAGGGTGGTGTGGGGAGGAGAATGGTGTGGGGAGCAGAGTGGTGTGGGGAGGAGAGTGAGGTGTGGGGAGGAGAGTGAGGTGTGGGGAGGAGAGTGAGGTGTGGGGAGGAGAGTGAGGTGTGGGGCACTGGAGCAGGGTGTGGGGTCAGAGCAGGGTGTGGGGCACAGGACTGTGGTGTGGGGCACAGGAGCAGGGTGTGGGGCACAGGACTGTGGTGTGGGGTCAGAGCAGGGTGTGGGTGTGTGAGGCTGATGGAGCTGCAGGCTTTGGACCTGGGGTGGGGTCAGGCTCAGCCCAGTGCAGGTCAGGCTCTGGGCTGCCCCTACTCTCCCTGGTCACCCTTCCCTTCCTACACAGCTGCTCACAGGAAAAATCCTAATGCTTGACTAATTAATGAATTATAACTAATTTATCCTTGACGCTCTGTTATGACCAGAGCTCAGGAGGGCTTTCACTCAGCTCCCCTCAGTCCCTTGTTTGGGTGCACAACTCCAAGGCCCCCCAGCGCTCACGGAGCCCCCAGGGAGCACGGGGGGGTCCCACAGGGGATGTGCCGGGGTGAGGGAGAAGGAGGAGGAGGAGGAGAAGGAGGAGAAGGAGGAGAAAGAGAAGGAGAAGGAGAAGGAGGAGAAAGAGAAGGAGAAGGAGAAGGAGAAGGAGAAGGAGAAGGAGAAGGAGAAGGAGAAGGGACCCGCCCGGTGCGTGGCCAGCCCGCAGAGCCTCCGCGGAGCACTGTGCGGCCCGAACACGGGGGACCCCCCCCGGGCCCGCTCGCAAACACAGAAAGTCCCCAAAGTGCGGGCAGGGCAGCGGAGCCCCGGTGCGGCCCGGCCCCGGCCCCGAGCATCCTCCCCGCCGCGGGTCCCTCCCTGCGCCGCCGC
>WBNO01031278.1:0-74916 GCA_013400575.1 Peucedramus taeniatus
AAATAAATCAAAAAATCTCACTTTTCTGCCAAGCCAGTCCCCTCCGCTATAGGAATCCCATGCTTAGTACTCTCTCTTCAGAGAGTCGTAGGTTCTCAAAAATGAGAAAATGGCAGAATTTGGCTGATGCCATTTCTTAATACTGACCTATTCTGGAAGGAGTTCAATCACAGTAACGATCTCAGTATTCACCCCTGTCAGGATAAGAGAAACCTATCCTCTTTCCATTCTCTCCTCCTGTCCATTGTGAATCTCACAGCAAAGTACAACAGGACAGCAGCCAGGGTGGTTGGAAGCTGCAGTTGCTGTTAGTTGGCTAAGGAACACCTTGTCTCCTCCAACTCACTACAGCCCTCTTTCTTGTCTCATCCATCTGTTGTGCCTTGTCATTTAGACCATGAATTCCTTGGCACAAGGATCAACGTTTATGATAAATTTAATAGAATATTCCACAATGCCACAGCCTTGTCATGGGAACTAAACATAGTTATTAATTAGACCATCCTTCTCTCAAAGACTTGGCTGATATTTTTTCATGCTGGGAAACTAATGGCATTCATTTGTTATCTCTTTGAGGCAATCCTGTTTATTTACTTGATTGCTTACAAAGATTCCCAATTCCCAGAAGACAAGAGAAACATCAGGAGGCAGCTCCCATACTCAGGAGCCCCTTGCTTACTGTGGAAGGGTTGCAGAACAACCTAAGAATCTGAGAAGTTCCTGGCCATCCAGGTCTAAGAATTATTTACAAAATACAAAATATCCAAACAGTGTATCGGGCATTTCATAACCCTTCCTTTTGACAGCTGGGCTAGTCATACCATCTTTAGTCTGCATCTGGCAAATCATGTCTTGACTTTCTCTGAAAGCTACATCCATGCTGCTTCTCTCTTTTCTGCCTGCCTTTTATACAGGCAACATCACCATAGGATTTGGGTATGAGTTCATGGTAACAGAGTACACCCAGACAGTGCAATTTAGCAACGCAAAAGTCACATAACGGCAACCTACAAAACAGGTCCAGACATCTGAGTATGTGACATTCCATAGCTGAATTCTCACAAAGCCCATTAATTTTAAGATATTTTCCTGAAGATAAGTAGGGACTTTTTGCTCAGTTAAGTGCTGATGAATATGAGAGTAAAATATAAAACTAGCTGTGTACAATTTTAGAGAATTTATAGAAGCCTGGGATTCCCAGGTTCTATCCACTCCAAAAGAACTTCCCTACTAGCATTGACCTTCCACTGACCCATTTGCAAGACTGCTGCTGTTACACTAGACCTGTATTCCTGCATTACAGAGAGTGCAGTGTGGAGTTGGAAGTGTAGTGTAGGAGATGGGCATGTACTGATACTGGAGACCTCAAGGTTATGAACAACTGACCCAGTGGTCAGATAAAAAAATGCAGAACTGCAGCTGGCAAAACTGAAGGGTAACAAAGAGATCAAAAACAAGAATCCAGCATATGTGAACCATGCCACATATGGTAAATTGGAATGTGATGTGAAAAGACAGACCAAGAGATAGGAAGGCGTAAAATTGCATTAGCAAACATAAAAATGAACCAAAGTAGTTCCTAAAGTGAGGAAGAATCCCCATCAACACTATACTGCTCCTGAGAAAGGATTTGGGATGTGCTGCTCTACAGTTCATTTTATATTAAAGAACTGCTTGTTACTCCTAGATGTAAATACAACAATCATGCAGAGTTGTACCACAGAAATATATGAAAGTAAAACAAACTCACCATAGCCTGATTTCTAAGGTTTAAGGACAAAGCCTGTTTGATGAGCCTCAGTCCTGAGTCCTTGCAAACTCACACAGAAACCTGTAGCTTGTTAGTAGGAATGATGATACTGTATTTAGTAGGCTGTAGCTCTACAGGTTCCTTGTTTCATACATTCAAAGTCATGGAAAACTAATCTTATGCAAGTTTTAACAGAAGCATATCCATGTACCTGGGGGTGCCCCAGCAATTTTAGGCCCAGAAGTTAAGCAGTAACCAACTTCTGAGTTTTGGGCAGGACCAGCATGGCTTCCATGCATAGGCTGTATAATATGACCTGCAGCAAATTGTGCTTGAACTGTGCATCTGGACAATCTTAATCCTCACAAGTAAACCAGAAGCACCCCAAAATGACCCCCAGAGCAATCACAGCGTGTCCCACAGAAGAGAGACTAACAGCCTGGAGAACTGTTACCCCCCACCTCTGAACTCCTCTCCCAGCCATCTCTTCATTCACTTCTCTGTGATCTATCACTGTGATGGCTGTCCTCTGGCTCTTGGCCAGAAGAAAGATTTGTTACATGCCCCATCAGTTCAGAGAAGTTGTTGTGCTGCTGAATGCTGCTTTGGTTTGTCCTGCACTTTGTAACACAGGAAGTTTTCTCCTTACACCATCTCTGGGTATTTGCATTCTTGTTGAACTCTTGGGAACAGAGAACATCTTTTCTGATCTGGACTATTCCTCACTCAACACAGTAAAAGCTTTTAAAATATTAATAACATTAATTATTATTAATAGCAAAGTTCTGTGGTTTAATGAAGGCTTTTAACTTACAGTTTAAGAAAATAGCAAGGAGGGAAAAGACAAAAAACCTCTTTTTAAAAAATAAATAGACCACAAATCAAACTTTTTCAGTAGCTATGCTGATTATCCTTCTGACTTTAAGACTCTAAGCTGAACAGGGTTTGACCATTTGGGTCAAACTTAAAATTTACAGGTCTAAATTAAAAGCTAAACAAGGATCTTTCTCCATTATCCAAGGAAGTAAGGGTTTAAAGACTTATTAGTCAGGATTAGTCAAGAATTGACGTTGGGGGTTTTATTATTCTAATTAGGCACAGGAAAATTCCTATTCCATTTTGTAATTAAAACAATACACATTCTACCACCTAATTATATTTGACATTTTCAAGGTGTTGGGTGCCGAAGTCTATAATTACAGAAATGCTGCTGCCTTAAGCAGAACACTCCATAAATATTCATATATTAAATAGTCAGTTATACTGTTTAGAAGACTTTAGAAACATTTGCCTTTTCCTTTTTATAAATGTTAGAATTTTAGAAGACACATTTTATATTTGTAGTTTTAAAAAGATGGGAAGAAAAATGTCCTCTGGGATCTGACATACTGTATATACAAATTGACTACAGACCTATTCATTAGTATTGTAAGCAGTTATGTCAGAGGTTCATAATCCTTTAGAATTATATCTTTTCTTTAGCAGAATGGATAATTACAGTCAAAAATAACATGGAAGTCCTGTACTGAAGTCATAAGACAGTAAAATGCAATTCCTTAAATCCTTTGATTTTTTAATTTATAATAGAGTCACAGCTTACATACAGTAGTTTTAAGAAAAAAAGTTATTTACTACCTTTTATTTTAGTGTTCCACAATAAAATACCCCTTCAAACACTGCCTATTTTTTATAGTTGAATACTGCCATTTAAAAGAGTTGCCTGCCTAAAAATACTGTGATCCAAGTAGAGTTTGCCTTGAGGTTAATGCGGAAGTTACTGCTTAAGGAGAGACTCTCCCTCCCTAATATTGGAGAAATGCTGAAGATGAAACTGGGAATGCAAGGTGTTCCAGGAGTGGGCCTGCTCTGTGTTTCCATTCTGGGAAATTAACCTTTGGGGACGTCTTGATAAAAGGGCATAATTTCTCAAAAGAAGGGACAATAGGTATCTGCTTGTTTTGTCCATTTAGCCCACTGGAATAAGTTTGTGTCCTGTTGTAAGGTGGTTTGCCCAATGGGACATGGATCCTGACTAAGTCATTAAGTATGACTTTCAAATACTTATTAATAAATGACCTTGCAAATGTTTCAAGAGTTAAATGTACAGAAGGGAAGTTGAGACCTCAAATGCTGTGCAGAATTTCAATGTCCTAGCAAGAGCAGCACACAGTGCAAGCTCCCTGCACACCAGGACAAGGTACACTGTGGCAGCCTTTGGGTCTGGAGGCCCCTTATCCCAATAAGCAGGGTCTCTGTACAGGCAGGTGTTGAGTGAAGGGCACCCAGTTCTACAACAATCTAAATTAATCCCAGAGTATGAAGAGTTCAGGGACGTCCTATTTCATCCTGCACATTTATGTAAGACTGGAACCAGTCTAACCCATGTTGATGAATCATGCATGCTTACATTATGGTCAATCAGGCTGCATTCAGCACAAAGTGGGGATTTTATATATAAAAATATATTAAAAAAAAAAAAAAATATATATATATATATATGTATTATATCATGCATCCTGCTAAAGAACTGGACTTCTACTTCTTCCTGTGATGGGCAAGAAGCAGAACTTCATTTAGTGACATTGTATGTAATTATTTCATACATATATACATATCTCTGTCTGATTATATAACAGTTTTATATTATGTATTCATATAATATGTATTACATATTGTGCATGTTATATGCTGTACGTGATATGTATGTATGGTATAGTATGTGAGTGCAAATATGTATGTGTTTGGGTTATATACATATATAGACACATATGCACACTATTTACTGAAGCAGACTTCCTAGATGCCTGATCTTATTTCTGTAATGCTCACAGCACTTAAGGATGCCCATCCACATTTGCTCCCTTTGTACACAATCACAGCCTCTATACTCTGTGACATTACAATGCAATCAACCTGAACGCAGATATAATGAGACAAGCAACATTGTTCCATTCACCATCCTCTTCAGATTCTGCTTGGAAACTTTGAAGACAAAACTCACCCTTTCCAAATGAGCACATCAAAGATAAGCTGTTTTTTTTAAAACAAAAATTCATATAAAAAGATGTTTTGATTAAATGTAGCTGGAACCCTCCTTCTTTAAACACCCAGAATTACATTTTGTGAACAAAGAGCCTGAATTTTATAAGCTCAATGCTTAAAAAATCAGAAAATTGCCTGTTAATGCAAGAAACCATTGTCCCTTTGCCATGTATAGCAGATTTTATTCATCATTTTCCCCAGATGCGTATGGATCCCATTTTACCTCTGCTTTTACATTGTATTGTAGAATGGAATGAATGACAATGATTTTAAACAATCAGTTGTCTTTTTAAATGTGAACTGAGCATTGCAAAAATAATATAAGTATGCTCTGTAGCATCCCATGAACTCTCCCACCTTGGTCAATTCCCAAGCCCTCGGTTCTGGCAATAGCAGTATCATAGAGTCAAGTCCTCCTGGGGGAGAAAAGACAGACTCCCAAATGGACTTCTGTGGTGCAACTTCCTTTAGTTTCTCCTTTCCCTGTCCCTTCTCTGGATTGGTATCCCTGATGGCCATCCCCCATTTCCCTGGCAACCAAACCCCTCTGCCCCGCCCTTAGCTCCGCCCCCCACCCCTTCCCCTTCTTAAGCTCCTGTTCCATTTAGTTGTCCTCTTTCTACGCTGGTTTCCCTCTAGCCACGTATGAAATACCTTGCTGGAATAAAAGCTTGCAGAAAGTGGCTTTCCTGCCTCTATCGCTGAGCCAGTTGCAGTGAATGTTGAGTGGAGGCTTGACTGCGTTGCCTGAATGTTAACTCAACTTGCTTTTCTACAGGAGAGGTTTGCTGGGGACAAGAAATAGGCAGCAGCTCCTACCATTCTAACACCCACACTTTTAATGCTCAAATGTCCTTCTTTTAGGACAGTTGCTGTTTCTCATAATCTCAGGTGCTGTTAACCATAAGTACCTTCATTGCAGTACAGAACCAGAGGGACTCCTTGCATCTCAGTGGCAGAGCAGGAAGTTGTTCTAATACTGCCTTGTTCGTGAAAGACTCTGGAAAACAACAAACAAGAAGTTTTTCTGAGTGTTTAGTAAGGAGGATGCAGAGAATAATCACATCCTGCTGGTCACCTCTGAATGCCCCAATGCATGTCTGCCAGGGCAGCAGGGCTGCTCTCTTTGTTCACTTATAAACCAACAGCTTTAAAATGCCTTTTTTCTATATTTTCTCTTAAATTACTTCCTTCCACAGAGATTTAGTGGCTGATCCTGTGCTTTAAGGAGCTCAGTGAGCTGAGGTGAATTTGGACTCCCAGAAGGGCCAACTCTGCTTTTAATAAATTAGTGGAAGTAACTGCAAAGGGTTAGATAACTAAATAGCTAGAGGATAAAAGAACTGTGAACCATAGTCATCAAGGTTCTAAACAGACTGAGTCTTGCCAAAGTTAATTGCTTTTTTGGTAGAATTGCAAAATGGATATGCATTATCACATATTTAGATTCTAGGGAAGGACTGAATACTGGTTTTCATTAACTATTACTTTGAAACTTAATGCAAAATGGCTTTGATGTAAAGACTGTCATACATGACAGAGAGTTGCTAAAGGACCAAAAAGGGTGATTGATGAACAGCAGAGTGCTGAGGTCCCACATGGGAGACTGCAGTCCTGATATTTTCCTTAAAACAAAAAAATAAAGTTTATCTATTAATGATTCATAGATCAAAAGGCTAAATTATATGTGCTAAAGATTGGACTGGGTGTTTTGACTAGCTTGGTAGACAGCAGGGTTATTGATATAAACTGAACAGTACCATATCTCCAGAGAATTAATTATTTAGAGATAGTAAAAGAGGCATGACAA
Source organism: Peucedramus taeniatus (assembly GCA_013400575.1). Classification (NCBI taxonomy): domain Eukaryota; kingdom Metazoa; phylum Chordata; class Aves; order Passeriformes; family Fringillidae; genus Peucedramus; species Peucedramus taeniatus. The sequence goes on from WBNO01031278.1 coordinate 6,603, forward strand.
GGAGCAGTGAGATATAAACAACAGACATCAAAGAGATTTATTAACAGACTATGTTGTCTTTGCAAAAGCATTGCTATTCCATTTCCAAACAGTAATTTGTTGCTTTCTTCTCTTCTAGTTGCCCATATTGGCATCTTCTGTTGTTAGCCTCTATTTTCTTGAACTTACTGATGTCTTCAAGCCAGTTCACTCTGGATTTAATTGCTATGACAAGAGTCTGAGTATGCCGTACATTGAACCTACACAAGAGTCTGTTCCCTTCTTGATGTTGCTTAGTCTGGTTTTTGCTGGACCATCAGTTACGGTGAGTTTAAAGTGCTAATGTCACTTAATAAAGATTTTGAACAGAGTTTCAGTTGGTATAAAGAAAATAGCTCCTTTGGTTTCAGTCAGGCTGTAGAGTTTCATGCAGATTAGTTTCCTTAGGATTTTAAATTCATGTTTCATTCTTTCGTAACAAAAGGAGATAGACTCCTTAGAATATTCCCTGTAGCACTTCATCTACTCTCACTGTCTTGATGGTGGACTTTAATGTTAAGAAACAGCATCTACAGTTGGATGAGAATAGTTTGAATCATTCTGTTACACTGTACAAATATTTGAACTTTTACAGACAGGGCATCTCCATACTCTCAGATACATCAAAAATCATCAAAAATGCAATTTTTTTTTTGAATGCAAGCCTTTCACAGCCCTGAACTTGCCACTTTTGTTAGAACTAGCTTTATTCAGAGAGAAGGCATATCCATCTTGTCAGTGAACTCAATTACATTTTCCAAAAAAGCACTGAAATTCCTCTAAATTATAAGTTAGTCATTAAGAGCAGGCAAAAGTGGGCTGGTTTAATCATTCACCCAAAGGGAGGAGATGATTTCAACAGAACAGAAATATCCTGTCAGAATGAGCAGCTGGGTCAGTATTTTACAGAAAAGAAAAGTAGAAATTGTCTTTTTTATATACATAAAAGATAATTCATTTTGTCTGATTTTAGTAGTTCAGATAGGAGCCTTATTCTCATACCACTCCTGTCTGGCAAATGGAGAGAGAAATTCACCTTGAGTGGGTGATTCTATGCACCTAAAAAACATGATCAACCTTTTGAAAGGATCTCTTCTTCCCCCTGACAGCAATGACTACGCATCTCAGGCACTTCTTGAAGGCCAGCTGCAAATATAACTCTGCTTCTAGCTCCTCTTAATTTCCTTAAATTCAATAAGTTAATTCTTTTTATTATACTATCCAGTTTACAGTTTCAAAATCTACAAAATGTGATGCCTGTATAAAAATTATCAAGTGCTGTTCTCTCTTTGCTTTCCAAAATATTTTTTCTTTGTCTTTTTTTTTTAACTGAACAGTTCTTACTGCATTTGATTTCTGTTGCTTTAGAAACCATTTCTGAAGGATTTTGCACAACCAGCAAGCTAAAAATTATACCTTTAGGAACTGGGAGCTAAAACTCTAAGTGATCCTGGTGCAAATGATTGTTGCAAACAGCAAATACTGTGATAAAAGCAGAATGCTAGTATTGGGGTTTAGCTGTGTTTCTTAAGTGTTTCTGATGAGAACAAACTGGACTTTTCTGAAACAGCTATAGAAGAAATCTGTCTAGGCTTACTTGGGCCACAGTAGGTGGGAAAACCTGGCTTTTACTTGAGAGAGTTTATGTTAAGCCTAGGTAATATCAAACACCTTAAATCAGGATAAAGGATGCTTCTTTCATTATATAGTATTTGTTAAGGGCTTTGATTATAAAACTCAGTTCTTTCATCATTGCATGGAATTTTGCAGTAGAAAATGTTATTCTTGCTTGAATCATTCTACCAGCAGATTAATCAGAAGCATGCCATGTGAGGAACTCAAATCCATACTTGAGCATGCCTATAAAAAAGAAAGTTTCGTAAAGAAAGGAAATTCCAAAGTTTCAAAGTACAACTGACTAAAAGCTGTAAGCCTTAGGAAGGTGTAGTTCATTTGTATTGATGTGAGCGTGAATGTGATGCCTGTGTTAGTTAGAGGCTGGGCAGTGACAGTGCAAAATATACAACCTCCTTCAGTTTCACCAAAGGCATTGACTCCTTATTCCTCAATACCACTTTGGAATTAAGGAACCAGGGGACATTTTTGTCCAATCCTTCCCGTTTTCTTTGGAAAAATAGGCCAGTGAAGCTCAGTGTAAAAAGATTACATTTGTGCCATTGTCATATTGTAGAGTTTAGTATTTTGTAAATTAGTTTTCATAAACATTTCAATTGATTACACACTTTATAAAACCTATAAAAGATAGAAAAAAAAACATGAGCTGTGTGAGGAATTGAGGATCTCCAGTAATGTTGCATATCCTGGCCTCTGTCCCCACTTCAGGGACTTGCTGCAGTATGAGGCAGAAGATCATCAAGATGCAATAAAATACAGGTTAAGCCACATTTTAAATATTACCAAAGAGTGTATATATAAGAAAAAAAAAGTGTGCTTGGGGAACAAGACAAGCAAATTCCAGTGTCAGTCCCTCTTTAAAATCTTATATAAATATTATAAAAGGATTTTTTCTATGTTATTTTTGTTGATATAATAGTTTTCCCAAGACTGGAGAACATATATAAATCTATTCACTTTAGAATAATTTTTTATACAAAAGAAACGCTAACATTTTATGACTTATTTTCCCAAGCCATTATTATGCAAGGATCTGTTTGGCTTTGGGGCTTTGCGTTTTGGTTTTTCTCTTTGGGCTTTTTTTCTCATTATTAGTAAGTAGCAAATGCATTTAAACAGGTCTGTTCTGTAGCCCTGAAGGGTCACAGAAAATAACTACCTCTATTATTGACATATGTCTCATAGCTTGTGGCATAGATGAAATTTAGTGTATGTATTCAAAAACTGCAGGAGACTTCAGTGTGAAACACCTGGACTTGAAGAAATTATCAGGATAGATATTTTATGTCTGGAACATAGATAAACCTGAATGGCAGAATGATTTCAATTTGCTTCAAAGAACTCAGAATCTGATCCTCTGATAGATTTTCTCTCCAGTTAGTCATTCAGAAATGTTAGGACCAGTTATTTAATCACATCAGTGAAGGTTCTAACTCTTATCAGCCACTGACTAAAAACCTGCTTAGAGGTACCAATGTCCTTTCCAACAGAGATCACTAGGACATCAGATCACATTGATTTGGGAAACCAGTTCTCAAGGAGAGAAATTCACTGCTGGCAGTTTCACTCCTACTGCCTTGTTCTACTCTGGGAGATTTTCTCTATGGAAATGCCAACCTCTGAATTTTCCTTGACACAGGCCTTGTTTTTTGCTGTATCACACATCCATCTGTATGGGGTTTTCCGTGTACCAGACATTCCCTAGAACTTGGCTAAAAACTACTGGAGTTTTTCTGAGTTTTAAGTCTGGAATACTCCTGGTTTCTCTGGGAAGTTTCAGCAATAAATTGATCAAATGTAGACAGAAAATAGTGGCCATAGTTCTCAGCTAATTAGAATTCCTTAAATAACCTTTGGCTTTTCCATGTCATAAGAGAACTTTCACTACTTTGATCTTCCTGGTCAAGAAATTTAAATTTATTAAAACTAGCTAATGAAGAGACTAAGCTTTTCCACTTTACCTACCTTTTCCTAGGGTGGAGGTGTTAGTATAGACAAATAACACTGGTAATTACAGCAGATCCAGTATAATTCAGATGCTTTGGCATTGCATTGCATTGTAAGCTTTGTGCATTGCACGGATTAGTATTCAATGCAGCTGTGGATAGGCAAAGTGAATCTTCTTTTGCTGGTGAGAACTGCCTCATTAATTGCAATATTTCAGTACAACCCTTACTCTGAACTCTGTACAAATCCTGTACAGAATTCAAAACAGTTACACTACTGAACAAGGAAAACAATAAAATCTGAGACTGCAAATGTATAAATGTAAAATTTATATTCTTCCTTTTATAAACTCTTGTCTAGGGTCTTAGTCATCATTGTTTTGCTTGGTCTGGTGTGAGGGACCTTAAGGACAGAACTTTTTCTGCTGCTGTGGATCAGGTTAAAACCCAAGCCAAATTAAACAAATACAGAATAACAGGCTGTCACATAATTAGAAGCTGCTCGGGATTGCTAGACCTGTGGCCAAGAATGAATGCTAAAACCACTTCAGGAGCACAAAGATATTGCAGTGGCTCTGGATTATTTTAGAGGCAATATACTACTTTTTTATTGTAGAAGCATCAAGTTTCAGGTGTAGATCAAGGCCTGGATACCACTGAGCAATATATACTCTATGCCATTTGCATTTAATTTCAGGGCCATCTTCTTGCCTGCCCTCATTCAGGCTAAGTTGCATTACTTTATGTTCACATATTGATATAAATCTTTTAAAGTTGAGTGCATGTCAGTGGATGACATTGGTTGTGTTACAGTTATATTGCAGCCCTTTAAATTCAATCAGGATCTTCTGAGTAAGTGCTACATTCAATTTAATGGCTCCTTTGTCATTGCAGATAATGATAGGAGAAGGAATTCTCTACTGTTGCCTGTCCAAAAGAAGAAATGGAATTGGAACAGAGGCCAATATTAATGCAGGAGGATGCAACTTCAATTCTTTTCTTAGAAGAGCTGTCAGATTTGTTGGTGGGTTTCAATTGTTACTCACAAAAAAGAACTTTCCACATACATTCAGTTTTCACCATGCAGGTTTGCTTCTCTGAAACAGCCTTTCACGGTGCAGAGCTGTCACTAGCATAGATCTTCTGCTAGAAAACATGAGAAGAAACTCAGACTGCAACAGAGCAGCCCCATACTCAGTAATGCAGCATCTACGCTCTCCATTTTCCCTTTCCTCTCCTGTACTCTTGTCAGTATTTCTAAAAGAGTAATTTTTTTTTCCTTCCCTGCCCACCTCGATCTGGCTGCTTTTTAATGATTTCAGTGTATAGCTTCCCCTGCCTGTCTTCAGTGCATCATAAGGATTCAACCCACCTGTCACAGTATTCAGCATGACAGGGAAAACTTGTCAGAAACTCTCAGTAGGTTTGACATTCTTTTTCTGGAATGTGTTTATCTGCCTCTCAAAAAGGGCTAGAATCTGGCAAGTTAAATAATAGAGGAACACGTTGAATTCTTTCATTTTACTTTGTTTTAATTGTCATTTATGAAAAACTCTACTCTGAAAGGCAACTGGACTTTGATCCTCTTCTTACAGTTAATTTCCTCTCCCAATGAGTGGCTAAAGAAAAGGTTTCCTCTGTTTCAGAAATCTTTTAGAGAAGGCAGCCTAGGCAAAGACAACCAGCAGGACAGCAGACTGAAAACCTGGTAGGACAACCATTCCCTGGGTTTTGGTAGTCTGGCAAACAGGAAGGTAGTGACAAGTGAAGTTATGCAATGTGTGACCAGTAAATCTTCATAAGAGCAGCAGTGAGGAAGAAAGCAGAGGCTTTGTGGATTACACCATGAGCAAGGAGGACTGTAAATATACTCCTCGTCCACTTCTCCTGTTTGGTATCACCAAGGAAACAAAGATACATGAATTTCATCCCAAATTCCCACTTTGAATTTGAAGGCTTTTTTGCATTTTAATGGCTTTAATATTCTTTCAATTTTAGGATGAAAAATAAATTTATCTCTATGAATAAAAGTAGAGAATTATAGGTAAATCTTTAGAAGAAGAGCCATTGAAAATGTTCAGTAAAGCAATTGCATTATTTCAATTGCCTTGTGAATTTGACATTATTGATCAGTCTGAAGCATTGATCCCTTATGAAATAGACTTAAATATTTGGATTAGTGACAGGGGCACAATACTCAAGAAACATCAGAGGTTTGAAGGTAGCCAAAGTTATCACTGACTGGTGATTCTGTGATGGCAAAAAGAGAACAGGTCTTCAGAGCAATGATCTAATGGGCAGTTCTCCATATTACTAAAAACCTGTCTTCCAGTGGGAAACTCCAAGGACTGGATAAGCACATATGCTCTCCTCAAATAGTTGGCTACTCTTTAATCAACTCAGAAAAATTCTTTCCAAACTGAAGCAGCTCCAGTGGAGCTCTCTATGATGAAAAGATGTTGGACAACATCACGACATTAAAACAAAATTTTAAGTATCAACAGGAAGAAAACAAGCATAAACTATCCTAATTTTTATTGTAAATAATTCAGCTTTTAAAAGAATTGAGCTTTTCAGTAAGCTTTTGTTCTGTATTTAAATTCTCTTTTTCTGCATTTAAATTCCCTCAGGTCCAATAAAAAAGCCATCAGAGCTCTGTTGAATGTTGTTTGCACAATTAATCAACCTAATTAATGCATTTAATATAATTAACAAGCTCTGTTGATTTCTTTCCTAGGTGTTCATGTATTTGGTCTTTGTGCAACTGCTCTTGTTACTGATATTATACAGCTATCAACAGGATATCAGGCACCATATTTCCTGACTGTTTGCAAGCCTAACTATACATCCTTAAACGTATCTTGCTCAGAGAATTCATATGTTGTGGAAGATATTTGCTCAGGAGCTGATCTCAATATTATCAATGCTGGAAGGTTGGTTCTGTTCTTCATTGTGTACATTTTTAAGTATTCATTTTATCGTTTATTTTCTGTTCCAGTTTCAAGATTTTTTTTTTCCTAGTTAAAGTCTGAATGAGTTAAAGGTGAATGCATAAATGTCTTTTTAGTGATGTTCAATTTTCTCCATAAAGGTATTAGTCTAGCAGTGGGCTTTGGAAGACCTTGTCAGGTTCCAAAGCACCGTCATTAGCAGCTGTTCTGCCCCCTCAAAGGAGGTAATTTCCTATACAATTGTCACTATGTATAGCTTCTACTGCTTTTGGAAGTGGTATGTGGGTAAGTTCCCTGTAACAGGCAGGGAGAGAACTCTCCCACGTGTTTGGTCTGAGATCTCTGTATAACATACATTACAGCTGAGGTCTTTGGGCGTTGTTGGACAAGTCTGTTTTCTGTTTCTCTAATTATTTTTTTTTATATAAACAGCATTGAAAAAAATCTCTTGTTTAGAGGAAATACCACAATCATACAAAGCTGTGTGTTCCCAAACCTCTCTTTTCTTGCATGGTATTTCTAACTAATTTTGTATCTCTTTCCCCATAACCATTTGCTGTTACTGGGGTATTGCCAGTGAAGCCTGATGCTTGCAAGCAGTGTCTTGCAACTGCATGTTGTCCCAGGGAAATCAGGACATGATTACATAGGAACAGGCAGAAAAATTTTCACAATTACGTATCATTCATTTCTTTATCTGAAATATGATGTGTACTGCTTTGAATTGACTGCCTGTAGCCATTCCAAAATCACCAATCACTCCTAAGTTTAAATACCATCACTTCTAAAAAACCAGTGAAATTAGTTGTAACATATTAAGAATAATCAATCAGGTTTTCGGTATTTCTGTTTCCCTAGAAAAACAACCATATATTGATATCTCAAAGTTATTCCCATCATAGAAGATACATTTGGCTATCTATAATATTCTGGCACCACCCACAATTTCTCCTTAATTCAATTTTATTGCATTTTTCCTTTATTAAGTTGTTGTTTCCTTATTCCAGTCTCAACTTTACCATAGCAAGCAGCACTTGCTACTGGTTCTTTAGTAGCATTTGCTACTTCCTTCAGTCACCTATATAGAAACTATGGTATAACTCCTACAGTACAGGAGGTTAATTTGACTTCAATAATTTCAGTTTGGAAGGAACTTGTTCTGAGTTTGCTAATGGCCTTCACTTTTGATTTGTACTTCCCAGAAACTTTGGCTCCAAAAATTTGCCTCTGTAGTCCTGTATGAAAAGCATAGAGAGGAGCAATAATTATCCAACTTATTACATCAAATAATTTTTCTGCAACATCCCCAAATGTCCAATGGTTCCTATTGTCCCTCTATTCCTCTGTTATCTTCACAGAGCCTTTTCAGTCACTTTTGTTCAGCTTTTTAGTGAGGTCTCTGTCCTCTGTCATCTCTGATGTTCTGACTCAGTGTGACTCTCTCTCTCAGTAGGACTCTTATTGTTGTTCTCCCTCTACACATCCTCATGCATGAGCATTTAGTGATACACTGTCATCAGAGCTCAGGACATGTTTTCTTTGAGACTTTTGTTCACCTTTTCAATACAGAGCCATACAAAAAGGCTACATATTTTTAGCTGGAGTTATTTTCATTTGAGATTCAAAGATAATAAATAGAGGAACAAAAGCAGTGGCACCATTAGAGAGTACAGAGAGTGTATTTAGTCTGTGTTTGCCCTGAAAGCATGTGAATAGAAAAGAGAATAAAGAGAACATTGACTGTGCCATTGTGACACACCTTATATACTATAAAAATGCCATCAAATTAAGGTTAAGTGATAGAAAAGTTTATAGACTCAAATATACATATGCTCCATATATACTCAGCTCCACAGAGACTCCAAATAGATTTATAGGTTTATCATTAAAACCTGCACAGGGTAAAGGAGTTGATTAGCTATTATAAACATTTACCTTATTTTTTTTTTCATGTCTTTATTCCCCTGTTCTCAACCCTGAGCTTGTTCTGCAGGAATACTATTTGTGAAAGACTTGTTCAGGGAGGTTAAAAATAAAGTAAGATGAAGAAAAATTTAGGTCTGTCTTTAGAAATGCAAAAGAAGCCATGCAGATTTCATCTTGGCCAGAATCATGAACCCGCTGGAGCCATAGGCTCCAATTCAGGTAAGCAGAGTGCATTCACACTGAACTACATGCACAGTTTAAAGTGCCAATTAATTATGTAAAACAGACAAGGCAAAATGCATAGGAAAGAAATTCAGAAAGCAGACTCTACTGCTTTGCAGAACAAATGTCTTTCTAAAGTTAAAGAATTGTGTTTCAGTCTTTGCTATTTTAAACTAGCTCACTCAGGTGTTGCTAGGAAATTGAGTGTACGTGAAGCCCGGTTAGGGTGGCAAGACCCATCTGTGAAGCCAAATTATAGTTTAAGTATTTATCCCAAGCTGAGCTTTCTCAGGTGAAAGTTGCTGTTGTGACTGCAAGGTGGACATACTCTTCTACACCAAGACATGCAGCATGTTACATTACATATCTATACCATTGTAAAGAGAGAAATCTTCACTGTATCTGACTCATTCCTAGAGCTCAGAGGTCATAGACTTTTTTTAGGTTTTCTGTGATCTAGATGTCCACTGTAGAACAGATATTACTGAATTCAAACCCAGCTTTTTTGCTCTCTGCTATGTAAAAAACTCTTTCGCATTCACATCACTTTTCTTTAGTTATTTTTAGAGAATTGAAATGGTCCAGTCCACATCATTCAAGTCTCCAGGTTTTCAATGGGAGCAGAAGGCCCTCAGCAATTTCAAGAGCAGTCCTGATATCGCCTACTGTCTCAGAGTTTGGACATGTTTTCATTTACTCTCTTTCTCTGGCCATGAAGAAGAGGCCCAGTAATTCTTAAAATACCCTCCCTATGTTGTTGTGCTTCATTAGCTTCTGTCATGATTTAAAGTGCTGATTTTTTTTTTTTTAATAAACCTATAGATACAGGTTTAAGTGTTTATACATCTACATAAACATGTAGTTTGCCTCTTTCTGAGAAAAATGTCACCCAATGACAAATGTTACCGATAGATCACATATTGCTTAGGAAGTGTAAGATGGCTGTACCACCCAGTGTTTTTTTCAATGAGCACTAGCACTGTGCATTTGAACTGAGAAGTATAATTTGAGTGTCCTTCCTTGGCAGAAAGTCATTCCCTTCTCAACATGCAACCCTGGCAGCCTTTGCAGCAGTGTATGTTTCGGTGAGTAACCAACTCTGTTCAGTTTCATTTATACAAGACAAAAGTCAAAAAGTAATTTGCTGTATATTGTAAAATTATGTGTTGCCTGGGTATTATGGATGGATGGATGGATGGATGGATGGATGGATGGATGGATGGATGGATGGATGGATGGATGGATGGATGGATGTTTTTACCGTATCAATTTGAAAGCAAAATAAAACTACTAATAAAGCTGGTTTTATTGTAGCTGTTAAAGAATAAGGAAAAGATTCAAATTCTTCATATCCTTTGTTAAGAAGCAAACAAAAGGGTTATGTTAATGTTTGATGCCTCATACTATCCTCATATAAAATGCAGTGTTTATCTGTCTTAGAGAGTGATATTTTACCTTACCAGTCAAATTAACTGTTAACGTATGCTGCCTTATCCTTGTTGCTGTCTTCACTCGATTTGCTGCTTCTAAGCTTGAGGCATTAAGGGCCATACATTCATGTGATGTAGCTTGATTTCACCTCCAGAGATTCACAGCATAGAGGAAATGGCACAATCACTCCCAAAGGCCTTCAAGGTGTTACTGCAAAGCAAGTGAATAAAACCCATCAGTCATTAGCAGAGAATTGTGGGACATCCTGCAGCAGTCACAGATGATTTTGCACTTCTGAGCAGTAACATTTCTTCAGTATGGCCCACAGTGTCTGTGCTATAGACAACTTACTTGAAGTTTAAAAAGTAATTCCTTCACCTATGCAGTAAAAATCAGAGGGAAAGAACCAGTAACGACCAGTTAATGACATTAGGTAATAGTATTGTGCATGTACTGGCAGTTTGCCAGTATTTGTTCTGCCCAGAGAAAGGCCAGAATTTGGAATAACACTGATGAACCACCTCCACTTAATTTTTGTGACCTCCCTGATACTATGGCCCTCAGCTGAGAAATGGCTCTCTAAAGCATCTGGTGGCAGCTTTTGTTGGAACAGGTTATTGCGTTCATCTGGCATGACATCTGGCTTCTGTAGTTCACAAGTGGTGGCTCCTTAGTCACATTTATAGAACATTTAGGTGCTGATTTAGAACAGTATTGAGGCATAAAACACTTATCCTAATTGATGTCAATTAGCAACACTGCCTATATTTCTGGAAATCCATTCCTTGTGATTTCAGATCTTTCTGCAGAAAGTGAGCAAATTTTAACATGGCTGCAAAGTAAAATTAAATTTATTACTTGTAATATTACTATGTACTAGTGATCTGTATATAAAAGAAAGACTGAATGTAAGAAATTAAAATCCTCTCAGGTATATTTAAGTTTCTTCAACTGCTTCTTTATTTGTTTCTTTTTCAAGATGTACTTCAATTCTACATTAACAGACTCCTCAAAACTTCTTAAACCACTCTTGGTCTTTGCCTTTATCATCTGTGGAATTATATGCGGTCTGACTCGTATCACCCAGTATAAGAATCATCCAGTTGATGTTTACTGTGGCTTTCTCATAGGAGGAGGAATTGCTCTCTATTTGGTAAATATAATAGTCATGGTTAAGTTTTAAAAAATTAAACTTATAAGGCTGGAATAAAAGTACTGGTTATTTTTATGAAAACTTTTCATCATGCTCACATGCCATAAGTATAAATAAAGTCAGTATGTGTTGAAGATGGTGAATTAGGGAAAATGACTTTAAAAGCAAACAGGAAAAAGCAAACAAGTATTTCAATGTTTTGAAATTTTGAAAAACTTGAAAAACAAAAAATTGAAAAATTGAAACAAAGTAGTTCCATAACAGTGCATAAAGTGGAATATAATAATCTGGCATTGTATACAGAAACGGTTCTAACTTTATGTGCTTTATTAAATACTTTTAAATACTCATCTTTTCTAATCCACACTTAAAAGCATAATACAAGAAAAATATTTGATTAATTGGTATTTGTTGCTGACCTGAGTTGATACTGACAGTGTCTGCTTTATGATCTCAAAAAATTATTGAATTAGTATGAGCAACTCATCTGAGTGAATTTCTGAGTCTGCAGGAAATTAAAGGCAATATTATATACTTGTCATTCTTAGGAGTTCTTAGGAAAACCATGCAGGGGGAAAAGGATGGTCAAATCAGGTTCCTGTGCTTTTCCTTTGTACTGTGTCAAAAGAGATGGAACACCTTTGAAGGGTCCTGTAAGGAAGCATGTAGGTCATATCTGTCAGTAGGAAGCTCATCAAGCACTTGCTTTTGCTTGCTGCTCTCAGTATGTCTCCAGCAGGAATCTGCTGCCCTGGCTGCTCAGAGAGCAACACAGGTGCCTGGGAGCAATCAGAGCTTCTGCTGTCACCACTGCTTAAGTGGGGGCAGGTGAATAGAAGAGTCTTAACAGGCAGTGGGATGGTTTTAACCCTAAGAAGTCAATGATGAATTTTACTATAGTAGTAAAATAAGTTCAGTTCCTGACCCCCTTTTTCCTGTGCTAACATAATCTGATGTGCCTTCTGATGGTCTGCAAAGGTGATGGCTTTCACAGTGGCAGAAAAAACAGCAGTAAGGGTAATAACAGAAACCCCATGAGCTACTAAAGTCAGTTTCTATGATTGCACTGTGAGCGGAAAAGAGTTCTGCTGAGAATATTATTTAAAATTATTCTCTGTTGTAGATTTACCTAAATGGAGCTGTTGTCCCCAGGTTTGAAATACACAAACAAGTATGCTTTGTTAGGTCTTCATATACTATTGTGTGACACCATACAGCAGAGGGTATGTTTTCCTGGATAAGCAGTGCTCAGTAAATCTGCCCTCAAAACTACACACCAGTAGGAGGATGGGGAGGAGAAATAAAGTGAAACTACAAATAATTCTGAAAGGAGTATAAAGAAGAAGTAACTCAAGTGATTGAGTCAGATATTTGACCCTCTCACAAAATACTCTCAGTGGAGTCTTTTTAAAATGACAGCATTTTACAGTGAATCTACTGATTAGGAAAATGTTTTATAAGTAAATATTATTAAAGTTCCGCACAGCTTGGGAAGCAATTGATTAAAAGTTTATATTTTTTTCTATGATGTAGATATTGTATTACATGGTTATTGTGCAGTAAAAAGGGCAGAATCTGCTAACAGCAGAGAACAACTCAAGCTGTAACAAGATTCAGTAAATCAGATAGACGGTAGTATAGTTGTAAAATAGCTTTGTCTAAAAGACTGCAAACATCTATTTTGCTATTTCTCTAACAAAACATTATTTCTGTAGCTATATCTGTTGCTTGATAAAAGTAAGAAAGCCCATAGAGGCTAAATCCTTACCTCAACTATTTATTACCATGAATAATATGCCCTAGTGAGACTACTTCATACATACCTAGAGGTACCAGATTGAGGACAGAATTTGTGCCAAGGCTATACTAGTGAGAAAACATACTAGTATGCTTACTTGCATACCCATCAGTTTAGCTGGAGCAATTATGTCACTGAATTCTATTTAAAAGCAAAAGAATGTAATTAAAGTACCTTAAAATGTGTCCTTTTTAACTTTCTTAACTGACTGTTGATGCTTCTGTCCAAATATCAGGGCCTGTATGCTGTGGGGAACTTCTTACCAAGTGACGAGAATGTGTTTCACCCAAATTTTCACAGAGAACCTCTAAGGTCATTGACAGACCTCAGTCAAGATGCAAACAGGATCCTGCCAGGGAAAAATGGCAGCAGCAGCGATGGCATTGTCTCTCACCGTACAGAAAGTATCTTGAATAGAAACCACAGAGATTCAGGCTCTCTGACCAATCTCAAGAGAGCAAATGCTGATGTAGAAATAATAACACCACGAAGCCCAATGGGAAAGGAAAACATGGTTACGTTCAGCAACACTTTGCCAAGAGTCAACACACCATCCTTGGAAGATCCAGCAAGACGCAATGCAACAATACATGCATCAATGGATTCTGCCCGTTCCAAACAGCTGCTGTCCCAGTGGAAGAACAAGAATGAAAGTCGAAAGCTGTCCCTGCAAGTAATAGAGACTGAATCTGGCCAGTCACCACCAAGGGCTATCGAAATGAGGTCAAGCTCAGAACCCTCCAGAGTGGGTGTAAATGGTGATCATCATGGCCCAACTAGCCAATACCTGAAAATCCAACCTGGCAGTGTTCCAGGTTGTAACAACTCAGGTCTTACTGGCGGACCAAGGGTCTCTATTCAGTCCCGTCCTGGCTCATCCCAGCTAGTACACATTCCTGAAGAGACTCAGGAGAACGTGAACACATCACCCAAAAGTAGTTCAGCTAGAGCTAAATGGCTGAAAGCTGCTGAGAAGAGTGTTGCATGCAGGAGCAATAGCCAGCCAAGAATCATGCAAGTAATAGCCATGTCTAAGCAGCAAGGAGTGCTTCAGGGCAGTCCAAAGAGTTCGGAGGGAAGCACGGTGACCTGTACAGGAGCCATCAGATACAAAACCTTGACAGACCATGAGCCAAGTAGCATTGTTAGAGTTGAGGCCCATCCAGAAAATAATAGACCTGTAATTCAGATGCCATCAGAAGGTGAAGGAAGTGGGTCATGGAAATGGAAGGGTCCTGAAAAAGTCACTCTTCGTCAAACATACGAGCTAAATGATCTTAACAGAGACTCTGAGAGCTGTGACTCCTTAAAAGACAGTTATGGGTCAGGTGACAGGAAAAGAAGCAACATAGATAACACTGAGCATCACCATCATGGAATCACTACGATAAGAGTCACACCAGTGGAGGGAAGTGAGATTGGCTCAGAGACTCTGTCCATTTCTTCCAGCCGGGACTCAACACTTCGAAGAAAAGGTAACATCATTTTAATCCCTGAGAGAGGGAGCAGTCCAGAGAACACCAGAAACATCTTCTATAAAGGCACATCCCCCACACGAGCATACAAGGACTGAGAGGAGACATATCAGCTGGTCCATACCACCACAAAGTAAACACATCTTGACACAGGTTCTGCTCCCTTTGTTTTGAGCTGATATTTACCTTTATGTGCCAAATTATTGATCAGCAGCCCTGCATTGCTGATGTGCAATGGGCATAAGCCTGTGAAAAGTATGTGGTGGGGGTAAAAGCACAATGCCAGAACTAATGTGAAACATTTTCATGCAACTTGTTTCTTCAGATTCAAAACATTTATCTGAGGGTGATGATGTCAATTAAAAGAATGGTCTTGAACACAGACACTGTATTTCCTGAATGTGCCAACTTTTTATTTTATATTTGTGTCCAAAATTGACTGACTTTTTCACAGCAAAGGCTGTATCAGTGGTATATATTCACCTTTGCAGAATTTGCACCAAATCTTTAATACAGGATGGTGCTGATGATAACTTTACATGTTTTTAAAAATTGCATAATTATTAGACTCTGCAAACATGACATATTGATGTGCAGTTACTTTACGAATAATATTGCTAATACTATGATGATGCTGGCTGCATTAATTTAGCATAGGAAATATTTACAGCTTTGTTATAGTGGATCTGTCACATTCAAAGATTGCAAAGGTTTTGTGTAGTTCTTTAAGATGTCTACTGCAACAAAAAATGTGTGGGTGACATTCCATTAGAATGGAATGACTATCTATTTTGAATAGTTTTGCTGCTACTGCTCAACTTTTGTTTAAGAACAGGTGCTACTAATGAAGAGGCTGCTTCTTAGTGGGCTAACTTGTAGAATTGTTTTAAATTACATTTTTAAGGGGTCTTATCAAGTACTACAAGTGATTCAGATTTTACATTTTTAAACTTCTTATTCTGTCCTTCAGCGACCCTTCCATTTTTCTATTAGTTTTTAAACAAATAATGCAGGTCACCAATAACTGCAAGATGTGCAAATGTGAAAGGTGAGCCATGAGTAAATAAAAAACAGATGGCAACTTTCCTGACCAGCTTCCAAGGAGACAGGAATTAATATCATAGCTCACACTTAGAAGCAGTCATTCACCTCACTTGCTTAGTATGCCACAAGAACAATCACAAGTTTCACCCCAATCACCATCATGTAGGGGATTTGTGCTTCACTTTAAAGAATGGAATGCCTTGGTATTGCAGAATCACTGAACAAGTTTTGCATTGTGCCACTACTGCAGTTCACCTCTCTTGAGACACCCTCCAGAGCCTTCTTTTAAGCATGATTTTTTCCCACCACTGCCACTTAACAATATAAAAGGTCTCTGCACCTGAGAGAAAATGAATTCTTTTAGTAAACTGAGCTTTGGATATAATGAAAAAACTTGCCTGCTAAAAATCTCCAAAAATTACTGAAAGGATAAGCTCTGAAAGGAATAAACATGGCATGTCCTAAAATGGACCTGCTAGAAGAAATGCCTCATTTCATTTGTCTCTGACTTAAACCCTGAAGGAAGCCAGGGGCAGTGCTCACCCACTGCAGCTCTTCATTCTCTTCTATTTCTACCTGAAAGAGAGCTACTCTCAGACACCTGCCCTCTCCCCTGCCAGGAGGGGAAGTAGAGGCTTAGCAGTCCTCTACTGAGTAAGAAGTAGAAGATCAGGTCTGTTCTCTGGCTTCTTGAGAGAAGTGTTTTGGTCTAAGTCCTCTTCTCATTTAGGGTATCAGAGAACCAGATACATTCTCTATAGTCAGAACCTGTCTACAGACCCTACCCCACAGAACTCTAAGGAAAAGCCCACCCTACCCCAGCCAAGTAGGAGATAGTAGAAAGAACCATCCTGTTCAAGAAGATAAACAGCACAACACAAACATAGACCAAAAAAACCCCAACAACAACAAAAAACCAAACAACAAAACAGAAACCCAAAAAAAAGACTTCCAAACCAAAACAAAATCCCAAACCCAGCCCAAAACCTAAGTAGTTTAACAAGTATGAGGATGGTGTTTGAGAGTCAATGGAAAGCTTTGTATGTACTTCCCAGTTTTACAGGTGCTCCAGGCTTAGCTGAATGCTTGCTGTCAAGCCAACTGTGCCAAGCAATGCTTCCCTCACCTGCCCATCACCCAGTGCTGTGGAAGAGTGTCAGTCCTTAAGGAAATCACCACACTCTTTCTGTTATTGATACAAGATGCCCCCACACTTAAGATGATTGGGAGAAAGTATTCTGCAGGTTGCATGTAAGAAGCTACCCAGTAGGGTTGCAGCATATTGTGTATGTTAAAAGCACTGTATGTTGAGGACACGCTTTAAGGCACATCAGCTGGGAAAAATAATCGTAGATACCAGGAGAAAAAGAAAAAAAAGTAATTTTTTTAGAAATAAGTTCTCAGATGCTAGTATTTACAAGTCAGGATTTGTTTTTTCTTTTCAAAAGGATGTAGTCCTTGGTATTTAATATGAAATTTTGTACAAGATTCCTAGGAATTAAAAACACTTGGACTGTCATGAACAAAACCCTTTGGATTTAGTTTAGTCTAGGTACAGGGTAAAGGATGTAGGATTAGCTTTAAAGTAATGGGTAAGACACAAACACTGTTGGCCTATCAGTGCAGGGAAATAAGATGCAATCATTTGTTAGTTTGTAAGTGCAGGGGAAAAGAACGTTAGTAGATGAACCTGGAAATAAAGGAAAATTGAAATGGAGAATAATGGCAATAAAGCAAAGATTAGAAAACGTTCCCTCTGGCAATTTAGCTGTTTTGGAAACAGCAGGATTCCTGGTGGGAATGTTTGTTCTTTATTCCTTGGTTTTAGTCAGATATATATTGGCATGTATGTTGCTTTTATTACTCTAAAACTTGCTGCACTATTTCAAGTGCAGTGTGATATTTTTCCTAAAGTTTCCTATTTCTTAAGAAAAGATTTTAAAGCTCTTGTGTAATCATTGAAATTATGTTCTATACATAAATATTGATATATTCTTTTTTACTCAAAGTGCCAAAGGCTACTGTTTTTAATAATGGCTTATCAAATTATATTACGTTAGAGAGCAGAAATGTAATAATATATACATTGGAACTCAGACCTCTGCATGTATATTTGATAAGGAGCCTTTTGTAAAATTACTCTTTGTTTACATTCCACTGGTACCTTAATTTAAAATTAATCAAATAAATTGACAGGTGACATCTTCTTAGTGTTCTGATTTTCTTACTTGCTAACAGGCACGAATTTCTTTGTTAGGCTGTGCTTTACTGAGAAAAGAAAGTACTTAAAATAAAATATGTTTTTAAATGAGAATTCTCTATATAAAGTATTGTGTTTAATAAAATGTTATGCCATGTTTTCAAATGGAAAATAATTTGTAAATTGCTATAAATGTATTTTGTTAAATAAGTACAGATCAATGCTACTGTGTGAGTTTATTGTGCTAACATCATGAAATAAAGATAAAACTCCTCATTGATGTTTGTTTATCTCTGTGGTGAAGCAAAGTCTCACTCTCCCCTGAATTATTTTTCAATATTAGGTATCTTATGATGTGTAAAAGTGGTCATCGGTGAGAAACCTTAAGACCTTGCACAGTGGTAAGAATTTGTAAGGAACAGTGTCCAATAAAACTTTTCTCGAACCTATAAACATTTTACAAAAAAAAAAAACTAAGTGAATTGGGAACTTCAAGCCATGTGAGGATGTGCCTGCTCATTCTCAATCATGCCGCACCTGCTGCATTGCTAAGCTCCTAATGCCCCTAAACCACCTTGCTAGTGTTGGATAGAGCTGCCAGACATGGTGAGGCCAACCTTGGATTTGTGAATGAGAACAGGGCAGGTGTCAGAGGCAAATCTGACAGGATAGGCTCTCCTTAGGGGAAGAAGTTAGGATGCAGGAGTCAGCAGGTGTCATACACCCTTTGCTGGCAACAGTGAAAAACCTTATGTGTAACAGCACACTCTGAAAAGCAGTCTTACCTAGAAGGCACACAAGGTAGTGTGGTAAGCAAACAGCAAAGACTGTCTCCAAGCCTGTCTTGAAACACCCTGAAATGGCAGCAGCAGGGCCCAGGTGCCTGGGGTGGAAGACACAGCTGTAGCTGAGACATGCACTGACATTGCCAATGGCCTAATTAAGGACCACAGAGAGCAGCAGAGCCCCTGCAGTGCATGGCAGCGGAGCAAACTGACTCTGAGAAGCTTTCCCAAGTGTGCCTGGGCCTTTGTGCAGGCTGTCCCTTTGTACCTGTGTGTCCTTGGAGCAGATAACGTGCTGCAGCTGGGGGACACTGGGCAGCTGCTGTCACTGCTGACTGCAGCCAGGCAGTGCAGTGCTGAGTGGTACAACAACATGTCATATGTCACATGTGTCGTGATCCACGCCAAGGCACATAGGGTGGACTGACATCGCCTCAAGCTGTGGTGCAAATCTGGGTCACTTGGCAACCCCTGTACCATGACTTCCATGACAACTTAAGATGGGAGCCCTCAGGCAAAAAAGAATCAAAAATCAGTATGTTGTCGCTCAAAGAAAGGGAAGAGTCTGTACAGTTATGATACTGTTCCCTCTGTGGTGACAGAAAGCACTTTCTTCTTGTGGCTGGGCTGAAGAATGTCCTGCCCCCACAGCATAAGCAGCCAGTTTCAGGAGAGGCCTCTCCTTTGACCCACAGCAGATGCTGCTGTGGCAGTGCATTATATGCCCTGAGTGAGGCTGTGCGAAGCATAAGGGCTGTGGCCCAAGGTTAAGGTGTCCCACCCTCTGGGACATGTGTTGGTAGCCTGGGAAAGCTACAGGTAGTGATGGGTGGTATGGCTGAGAGAAACCCTGTGAAGAGATGCAAGAGAGAAAAACAGACTAGGGTAGGACTGCTGAAAGCTATGTGATGCAAATCTGATGAGTTTCCCCTGGGAATGGTCCCTTCCATGGATCACAAAGGGGCCTAAACAATTAGTTCAAACATTTTAAAGGGCACATTTTAAACATCTGAATTTAGGTTAAAAACAAAGTCCCCATCTGAAGGGTATCTTTGATGTAGAGATTATATCATAAAACTTCATCTAAGATGAGAAAGTACCTCTATTAACAAACCCTGTCACATTCTCTTAGACCATTCTGGTTACAGCAAGAGTGTCACTAATTTAAGAGAGCTCACTGTGATCTAGATTGACAACTAAATGTGATCATGCAAAGGGGTTTACAAAGGTATGATTGATTAAACTGAAACTTAAATCTATTTTGTGCTGGATTTTATAAGACCTTCAGAAGCCTTGATGTAAGTCACGTAAGACAAGACTGTACCAGAATCAGTTTGGTATAGATTTATGAAGACCTTTTATGTGACAGATCTGTGCACACCTAATTTGGCAGGAACATTTTAAAGGCATTAGAACACTTGTTCATAAAGTCATGAATAAAATCTTTTTACAAACTTTAAAGCACAGAAGTATCAAACATGGGATAAAACTTGCAGGTGTCTCCATACTCCACATTCAAAATGAGAGTAAGGGAACTCCAGCTGTATACATGTGCATACAAACACACACAACACAAAGTTAACATGTTCAAGCCAGGGTTTAGAAGGAGACAGCTAAACCTACAATTTAAGTCAAGGAACAAATTGTGGCAAGGCTGCAAATACTCTCTCTAAACTTTTTCTGCTTTGCCTGCAGTAATCTCTTCAGGTGTTCCAAATATGCATATAGACATAATTTAATTATACCTCCCATATATGAAATCTGTGATTTTGCCATAAAGGATAACACAAAGCTAAGAACTTATCCATAACCAAAGCAAGTCTTCTCAGTCCTAGAAAGCACTTCTCATGTTCAAGGGGAAAAAAATTATCCCCCCTCAAAACCTCTCCCTACCTTCAAAGACCAGGTGTCATTCAGCTTTTTCTTACTCCATTACTTTTCCAGTGCTGCTCAGAAAGAAATGGGAGTCATGGGGATTTGCGGATCTGTCAAATCTCTGCAGCTACTAAATGATGCATAAGGAAAAGCTCTGCTCTCTCCTCAAATCATTCAGAGGAGACTGGAGCATATCTGAGTACAATGTGATCCTGTTTCTGTTCCTGCTTCAAACAGAGTTTATGGATTATGATGTCTGTTCCTACCCCATGCTGGGGCCAGAAGACTATCTCTGCTATGTGAATAACATCACACAACTGGGAGCAATAGCTTTGCTCAGTTTCACCTGTAAACTATATTACTATGCTTTGTAAACAATAGACATATTTGAATTTTCTCTAAAATTAGCTATAATGTTTTCAATTAGTACAGGCTAGGTTTATGAAAGTTCTCAGTATGCATTGTTTTGGTGTTCTTTCATGTACATATTGGTGTGATATTCTTTGCTTGAGCTACATAACTGATCCTGTGGGCCAATCACCCTGAAATTTGTTTGCCTTAGTCAAGGAAAGGTGTAGATACTTACCAGAGTCCAGGTGTACACTTTTTTCATAGAGCATCAGCAGGAGCTGAAAACTTGTGCAGGGTATTAGTTGCAGCCTCCTCTGATACGTCTTGAATTCCTGTAGCATTTGAGACAATTATCTTTGCTCTTATAAGAGCGGAGAGTGTTCACAGAAGTGATTCCAACATCCTGTATCTCCCAACACTGACTATGAACCAGCCTGGCAGGGAATAGTTGCAGGCTTTGGCCACTTCTGGGCTTTAGTTTCCTGAGAACTACTCTGGGTATGATGACAAACTAATGCCTTGGCTTATTACCAAAGAATGAGCATAAAAACTGAAGAGAAGCACGCAGTTTAAATGGTCAGGACAGCTTCATATGGCACATTCTGGCTGGTAACACAAAATAAATGTGCTGTGAGCTCTGTATGCCTAACAGATTGCAGACTTGTCTAACCTGCTAAACCAAGGCAGACTGTTGAAAGAGGTTTCTTAAAACACTTTTATTTTTAATGAGATTTATGAAAGAGTTTTCCATTCACCTTATTTTATGATACAAGTAGAAGAATTCAGATATAAGTTTAAAAGCCCCAAAACTTATATCTTACCCAAGAAAAAAAGTGAGTCAGGAGAAAGTTGAAGATGCTATACAAAAGGGAAGAGTAAGCAGCACTGAAAGAACAAAATCATAATTTTTAGATTTGCATGTGATTTTTATCAAGCAGTGTAGGCAGCTAATCATTGCTTTCTTAATTCCTCTTCAGTTATTCATCAAATAAATGAAGACTGGGTCACTGCAACACAATTAATTTCCTCCATATTTAAGATACAAAATGTGCCTAGTTTACAAAGCCCTGAGCTCTTGTCATTGAGAAGAGTAAGAGGTGGAACCAAAGGAACTGATGAGAGTATATCTTAATCTGTGAAGTGATACAGAATCTACATGGATACTTTATGATATTCAAGATCAACATTTTTGAAAATTACAAGAGTAGCTAATCTAGCACTGGACATGCAGCTAACACAACCAAAATACTTCAGAACCTCTGAAGGCACATATCACCAGTGAAGCTCACTAAGTGGAGTTGTAGCAAGGACGGTGAGTTGGACAGGATCAGTTGTATGCCACTAAACCATGTTAGACTGTATAAACAGTCTGTTGTTATAAAGGAAAACATGTAGAGAGACACAGCAAGAGATCTGCTGCCATAGAAACAGATGTAGCTGCTAGATGTGCTGCATCATTGCTACACTGAGGAAAAACCATGGATCAGCAGTATACCACAGACTGCATCTAACATGCTTTGTTCAATCAGAATTTAAAACCTGAAACAGATAAATGATGATCAGTTATTATTATAGCTGCACAGGCTTAGCATACTTTTGTCACTGTAGGACACGGAACAAACTACATGGCAGCAGCTCTTTTCAAGGCAAAAACAACTTTTTTATTAAAATCTGACTCCAATTTATATGTTCCTAAGTGCCAGTGTCATTGGAGGGTGACAGTGCCACCTCCTCAATGCCACTGGGCAACCCAACAGTCCATCAAGTTGCTCGTCCCCCATAAAGGAATGAAAACAATAAGTTATTTACATAAAGTGTGTGAGAAAGTTCTGTACAAGAATGTCAACATCAGAAGGCTTTAGAAAAACTTGAAAAATCAGGGCGACATACTTTCTATCAGGACTTAACAACTAGTGGAAAACTGGACAAGAAAAACTAAAAAATTAAGGAATAAATATCACTCAGAAGCTTTAATCTTATGTTCATAGTGCTTTGCATTTTTAGAAAAATGAAAAATGCTATAGTGACTGATCATGTTGTATACAGACATTGCTCCTATAGCAGAGTGCTTTACTTTTGCAGTGTTTGTTCCTATTTGCTAACAAATTAAGTTAAAATTCCATCTTTCTAATCCATCTCTCCTATTCCAGTTGATGATACTTTCTTTTACCTAAGGAATCCAACTGCCAGAACCACACACTGCAAGAGTGCCCATTCCATCTTCTATTACACCCAGTCTTGTTCCAGCCTTGTAGAGACTTAACCAGCCTGTTTCACCTACAGTGCAACTGCTTTATGTGGAATCAATGAACATTTCTAACAAATAAAAATAAGCTGCTGTCTAAATAACTGCAGAAACAGGACTTTAGAGTTTACTTTTAGAAAAAATTGTAATGACAACAGTTCAAGGCTGAAATGTTATTTCTCTGTAGTCAGTATCTCATTATTCATAATTCTTTAGAAAAGTGCAAATATATTTCTGCTTTTATTTTATGGCAACATGGAGCTTTGGATTATCCAGACAGAGTTTAGCACTGATATATAGCTGATAAATTAAATTCTGAGTCCACCTGATTCTCACTTCTTAAAAGATTGGACTACATAAAAGAAAGAAGTCGCATAATAAATCACAGGCAGAGATGTAATATCTGTTATGTGTATTACATTTAGGGCACAAGAATGACATTTGGTAGATGCCATAATCTCCTGCAACTGCATTAATCTTTACTGAGTGCTGCCAGTTTCTGGTAGAATTCTGATGTTATCATTTAAATAGGAAAAAAAATTGAATGTTGGAAATGTATTCAGTTTTTCTCTTTTCCGTGAGACAAAAATAAAGTGCTCCATTTAAATGCACTCCTACATGGTTTTCACTGCATAATGGTACTCTGTGGCAGCAGCTTGCACAGTAATGCTGCTTTCTACTAAAAAGTATGAATTGACCTTATGTAAACTGCAATAATTGCTTCCTGCATTAATGAAAAGATCCTTCATTTTTCCAGAAGAGGAAATTCAATTGAATTGAGGTGCTATGAATACAGAAGTTCAGATATTTGCAATATTTATATGTCTCTGGTGCCAATACCATAGAAAAACCTATGCAAGCAGAAGCTTCTGGATATGAACATCATAGATCTATCACTTAAGCATTAAAGTGTTGAAAGTACTTTATGTCTTTTTAGCATATATTTTCCAAATACATATTTTTAGAAGTTTCACTGAGCATCTAGTGGATTATGCTGTCTCTTCACTAAACACAAACTTCAAATCTATGTCTTCCACTACCAAGTGCCTGAAATGAGTCCTAAGAAAAAAAATGCTTTCATTCAGGTTGGCCTTATTTTTACTCCTTGAGAGTGTTTGGTATATATCAGAGTAAAGAGTGCTTATTAAGAAGATGAGACAAAAGGACAGAAGATTTGCATATTGTATGCTGTTTCTTTTCAAACTGTGATCTACATCACCTTTAAAAAAATTAAAACCTAGCAGTTTTTGGGACAGTGAAGAGTCAGTTACAATAAACAAGCTATCATAGTGAATGTTAACAATTTCTGGAACTCTGTGTGCTAGCTAACATAATCACTCAGTCTTTTCAGCATCTGAAGTCCACTGGAAACAAATCAATCTTGAGGAAATGTAAGCTGTCAAGATTAAATAACCTTGTATGTTTGAAAACTAGCAGGAAATCTTCTAGCTGTTGCTACAACTTACAGCTCTGCCCAGGTAAGCAATCATAATGTCAAAATATGACATACACATGGACACATATATGATTGATGAGCAGATTAAATTAATTTCTAAACAATTTTTAAAATAGAATTAAATATTCCCTTAAAATTGCCAGAATTACTTGAAGAATTACTGCTTACTGAGAGTAAGAAACCAGATGCACTATCCTTAGTATAATTGTGTAGAATTCTAAGTAGAATGTGGATTCAAATGGGCTGAGTGCAGCCCTGGCTGTCCTTGATCCAGCATAAGTGGCCTGTATGAGGCTTTGGGCTTTGAAAATTGTTAGCAGTAAGAGCCTGGGAAATTATAAACCAGGAGTAGTAGTAGCAGTAAGGTCACTGATTCACTAGCATGGACAAGAATATGGACAGAATATGAACAAGAGGGGAAGACAATGAGTTATGGAAATCTTTGCTGTCTCCAGTTTCTTCCATTCTCATTCAATGCTCTTAGAAAAGTGGAAATCCAGGTATTTTTCCATTTTATAATACCTATTACTCCTCACAGTAGTATTAATGCCATGTCCTAGTACCCTCCCTTGTTTTCTCACAAAAACTACAACTCCATACAGTAAGTTGTGCTTACCCACTTCTTTCTTTTTACCACATCATTACTTTTCTTTCTCCTTAAGAGTGTGTCTGTCCTGGAAAGTACAATCTCTCCTTGTGTTTGCCATTACACAGTGAGAAAGATCATGACAGTAAGCTGTATAGATGGCCAAAATATGTATGTTCAACGGTGACCCCAGAGGCTAATCCTGGTAGCCAGGACTCCAAGGAGGGTACTGCATCAGCCAACACAAACTGCTACACCACAGCCCATGGAGACACTCCCCAGTCCTACCGTATTGGCAGCATGAATCACTGGCAGCCTTGTGCCCCTTTGTCTACAGAAACAAAAGCTGACTGACACTTCTAGAAGGCTGATAATTTTTCAAGGTACCTATTTTTATTGCTCTTCATTCCTTCTCTCCCTTCTAAGAAAGAACAAAAACATTATATAGGAGCAAAGTACAAATAAAGTGCAGTATCATCACATTTAGCTTTCAAAGCAGGAGTGTCTTCCAAAACAGATCAAATAATCAGCAGTAATAAAGCCATCAAATCAAGCAGTGGCTAATTATTAACCCACACCAACAAACAAAAGCAGCAGCATTTTAGCTCTCTTTTTAGTGTAAAAATTCAAAACTGTGAAATGAGAAATGTTCTAGCTGGAACCTTGCAAATGTCCTAGCCCCATTTCTCACCAATCTGTCTTTCCTGCCTATCAAATCGAATTGACTGACAGGCAATTTTTACAAGCCTTTGTACTATGTAAGCTCCAGTAACTCCTTCTTTAAAAAGCCTTTCACTCCTGCTCACTGCAAGAGGTGAAAAAATGTATCCATGTGAAGAAAACAAGCAAATTTGGCAGAAAGGAATCCATCAACTGCCGTTAGCTCTACCCTTAGGTATGGCAGCTGGGATGAGCCAAAGGCCATAACTGGCAACTTTCTCATTGTTTTACTTCATCTCTTAAGAGATAGTGAGGAGATCTTATTGGCCCAATTAACATCTAAGTCCTATCAGACTATTTTAGATCAGATTAAGTTGAGATTGTTTGGACAGATGAAGATACAGAGCTAAAAATACTGAGAATGACACACTTTATGACATGAATTGGTCATTCCTTTAAGAAAAAGGAAGGATTATTTCTCTCTCCCCTTTTCCTTAGCAACCATGAAAATTTTGGGTTCTTTTTCTTTTCTAGAAGAGCCTTGATTTCAGGATTGCCAGAAAATAGAGGCATCTGCTTGTAACCAAGACATCTTCTGAACAGCACAGGACCTTCAGTTAAAGCTTTTTAGACCCTATGTCTTATTATGGAAATTATTTCAGCTAAAAGGAAATTACAAAGCCTGAGGTATGGGAAGCCTTTCATCACACCATGGAGTGCTCATATTATAATCCACCCCTAGGAGAGAACTTGCTTGACAAATACTAGAAACGGGAGCCTCTATAAGAGGACACATAATTATTTATCTGCTGATAAATTCTGACAGATCATCTTTCCTATGCAGCTTGAGTAAAAGACATAATCAGAAAGTCCTTGATCTGTTAATGGATTAATAGCACTCTAAATCCAAACTACTGTGAAAAACACTGACAGCTTTAAAATACTATTTTACATTTTATTTTTCTTTTTCAGTGAAGTAGTATCACTGAACTCTATGCATCATATTGATATTGTAGTAATAGCGTTGTAGTTTGTTTGTGTGGTTTTTATAATTTTTCACTCAATTAATGTTTAGCAGAGTTATTTTCCCAGTAAATTCAGCCTAAGCTCTCAACCAGTGCTTTTGTCAGGCTGGTTGGCCAGTGTCTCAGATAGGGTTAAAATGAATAAACATTTGTTACTTAAATGAATATACAAAATTTCTTACCAACTGCTACATTTGTTCTTTAGGTCAGAGTCATTTTGTGTCAAAAGGAAAAGCAAGCAATATTGAAGGAAAAAGGAAAAAAGAACCCTGAAACCTCCAACTATGTGCAATCCTCCCATTATGCAATCATTGCTGGAGACTCCAAACCAAGCATGTCAGCCAGTCAATTCCTAACAGGGACTGAAGAAATTTCTAGGCAAGGCACTCAGGTGACTATACAAGCACATATCATTAAACAGAACCTAGAAGTGGATACAGATACAATCTCCACAGCTTCTTTACTTCTGTCCAGACAATTTGCAGAGAGAGGAGGTGACTACTGCTGAAGAGGAATGAAAGAAGTATTCCTCCTTTTCTGCCAGACCAATTATTTTATAATCACTGTTTGCCTGAGAGTTTGGGGCCTGCTGTGGTAGTAGATCTGAAAAATCAGAATAACACATCTCTAGTGTACAAAGAGGTAATGATTTTCAAAAAATTTAAAAATGCATTAATGTCTAACAACCTGCATCCTGAAAATCTTCTACTGAATACATGGGGGGAGGTAGCAGCAAAGTAATAAACATTTTAACCATATAAGATGGTCACATTTTTTTGATATTTATAGACATACTGTGGAACAGACTAGGGTTGGGGGTTTTACCATTTTGCCATGAAATGAAACATATAAAATAAAATTAAAATGAATGCTCCATGACAGATCTCTGAAGCATAATGATGCTAAAAATAAAATGTTACCAGGGAAACCAAATGGAACTGAAATTAGTGATACGGCCTGATCTAAAGCCACTGGAAAAAAATGAGAACAGAATCAAATTACACTGAAGAAAATAAATCAAAAGTAAAACAGTCCTTCAACAGCAAAAGCTTTATTCTGATAGTATCTCTGGTTATATACCAAAACCAATATAAGGCTCCTAGTATGGCTTTTTTCAATGGTCTGAATGTCCTCATACAAGGCTCTGTGTGTGCAAGGCTCAACAACTGAGCACCAACAGACTACAAGGGGTCCCCAGCCTGCACTGCAATGATTTCTTCCTCAGCATAAGAGCTTGTAACTTGAGTCAGCTTTACATAACTAAAACTTCATCTGTTCTATCACTTATATTGGCAACTCTTCCATCTTACGTTTTTAAACTCCTTTGAGAGAAAGTTAAAAGGTGGAAAATTATTCAAGATACATTTCATTAAGAGTCTAGACACTCTAATTTCAGCAGACACACACATTTGTAAGGAGCATAGAGTCACCTACCACTCCAAACTTCTCTATTTCTGAAAATGTTAGTCTAGTGCTATAAAATGGCCAAATAGCTATTTTCAGACAGAAGACATTACTTCAGGACTAAATTATTTACAGAGAAGTACAATGACTCCAGACTTGACATCGCCATCCTACATTTGTTAATCTTATCACCAAACTCGAGCTTATTTCCTCACTTCACCCACAACTTCACTGTGGTATTGGTATAATATATCTCTGTCACAATATCCATTCTTACCCAGTGATGGCAGGAAGACTCCCCATTTGTTGCTCCTCAACTAAAAAAATCTTAATGTTTACATCCTCCATCAAAAGAGCAAAAGATTAATTCTTGCCAAAGCAACTACCTGGCAGCTGACCATTATTTTTTCTAAAATATTATTGATTGGAGTTTTTTTCTGAAATAGGACAGTGTCACAATATAGTTGATAATCAGTGATTTTTAATGGCTATTCATTTTTCTAATTTTTGGTTCTTGGTTCAGATTTCAGCTGAACAACATAGGTCCACCACACTACCTTTCTTTCAAGTGACTTCTGTCC
The DNA here is from genome assembly GCA_013400575.1 of Peucedramus taeniatus. NCBI lineage: Eukaryota > Metazoa > Chordata > Aves > Passeriformes > Fringillidae > Peucedramus > Peucedramus taeniatus. Next base: position 35,370 of record WBNO01031278.1, read on the forward strand.
TTTTAGTTATACACTGAACCCAAGGAAAGAGTGGCCTTGATGGAAGACACCAAGGTCTGCCATTGTCACAAGATGATAATATGCCATCTTCACATCAAGGCATATTAAAAAAGAAAATGAACATCTTTGGTTTTGATGGTTTTTGACATGTAAATGAGTATAGCAGTGACACTTCTATGTTTTATTTATAAGACATAAACAGAATTAATCTCGAGAGTTATTCTGAAGCATTTTGTTGAAGTAGGCGGTCTACTATCATGTTACAGAGCACAGAATAGCAACATATACCTTAAAAAGTTCACTTGGAATGGCATCAGGATTAAAATAGCAAACCTCTGGCTCGAATGATTCCCTTTACAGCTCATCTGTTACTTCAGTATGAACTGAGTTAACTTCTGTAGTAAAAACTTCTTTTTTGAAAAACAAATGGTCAGAGAAGAAGAATTTATTCAAAATGCATACATTCCCAGTTGTAGTTTAGAGTTTATATTTTTGCTACTTTTCTTGTTACTCATTTATTATTATTTTTAGATAGTATTTAAATATATAATCTCCATTAATTCAAACCTGAACTCAGTCTAAATGATGTTCAAGCATCTTGCAGACTTTTACTACCCTAAATGCAAGTGCAGCTGAATATATCAACGAAGCCAAATGGCAGCAACTGTCTAGACTCTACTCTGGAAAAGGCTACTGGAAAGGTGGCTTATCAGGAAGAAAGAGAAAATCCCATGATACCCAGGCTTTATTCTCCAAATGATTTTTTAAAATCCTATCATGCAGTACAGTGGCAAAAGGAGGCTTACTGAACCTGATAAAAGCAGATTTCTGGTTGAGATCAAAGCAAAAGTACTGTCAGAGTTGGAGTAGCTTTGCCTCTGCTGACAAGCTCACTTGATGATGGAAATCTCTCTTGTATGTTCACAAAATCTGAGGAAAAAGAGATGATTTCTGAAACAGACTGGACAGTTAGAGAAAGGCATTGGTTGCTCACTGTAAAATGCTTTCTAGGCAGCACTGTAGCAGCAGCCTGGCTGGTGGCAGGACAGACAGATGGCTGCACATCCACCTGCAGACTGAAATAATTATATCACCAAGGATTTCTGAGCTACAAACAACAGCACAATCCAAAAACAGTAAATAAAATGTACCCTCCTACAATTGTACCAACACGTTTTTCTGGATGCTTTAACTGAAATGTAAGCCTGGCAATAAAGCACCCCCAGTGTTTGTGATTACCAGCTGGCTATTACCAGAGACATACATGACTCTACATTCCTGTAAATCCAGGACTCACCACCACTCCTCAGCATTCTCAGTCTTGTAACTCAGTAAAAAAAAGCCTACAAAACTCTTATCTTTGCCACCAGCTATGGCTGATACACTCCACACACATCTGATGTACCATATTCAGATTTCCTGACATACATCAAGTTCTTTGATAATAACATTAGTTTAAATAATCCTGTGTGCTTGTGTATCTTGTAACTGGGACTGACTGGAGCTTCAAAGTGAAAATAAAAAGTGCTACAAGAATCAGTACTGGAATGGCTTGATGGAAAGAAGTATCTCAGGATATGGAAGATGAAGCAGAAATATCAATACAATGATGTAAGAAAAATCTCAACTGCTCAACAGTTCATGGTTCAGAGGGTTCTCAAACAACACCTTTGCGGTAATACACATGGCCTGTTGCAAACTGGGTTTAATGCAGCCATGTTAAAGGACTGTGATTTCCTAAACCATAGCCGTCTTTAACAAGTATCTGATTTGAACTCTTGCAAAAATATTAACTCTTCAATTTTCTGACATTTTTTTATTCAATTTATTATCATCTACAGTTTGATCATGGATAAAACCTTTCTTCTTCAAAGCATACAGCTCTGCTGCTCTTCGATTCTTGCGATTCTCTTCTAAGAAAACTGCAGCTGCCACTATGAATACATAAAGGCTTCATAAAACAGCTGTCCTTAAATGTCTCATCACACCTCTCCATAGAAAAGTATGGCATAAAGCCATATTTCTGTTTTTGTTCTTTGCATCCATGTCAGTTGCAGATTCATGAATTCATAGAGATATTTTGTGATAAACCTGATGAATCTTGTTACTCTTGCAATAACTTTCACTTCAAAGTGCAATTGCAAAGCACCCAAAAGAGAGAAACTAGAAAAATTAGCAAAGTAGACATTATATTTCTGCTTGGTTCCTAACAGTTAAAAAGGCAGACTCCTTTAGGTTTGCATCAAAATACTAATGTTAACTTCCCTTTTATATTTCCAGATGAGACCTTGTTTACAGATTCTCCTGCAGAAAGCCTCTAAAAGGCAAGCTGGGAAACACAAAACACTGAAAAGCTGACTTTTATGTCTCATTTGAAGCAGCAACACAATACTAAAAGCAGCTGAGTGCCTGAAAAATTAAGGATTTACAAGAAAATTACTTCAACCAGTTACTGTTTAAAAGATAAAGAGTGATCAAAGCATAAACTAGATTAAAAGCAAATATAGTCTGTCCATTTCTATGACTGCTAACATATAAAACTTATGCAAATTGAAGAAACAGAGCAAGTTTTGCTACAAAAATAAAGCAAATCTTTTAAATCTTGTCTAGTATTTCCCTATTAGGGATTTTTTCCCAAATTAAACAGATTTGACAGGATTCAAATCAGTTCTATTAGGAAAACATTAATGTGCCTGAAAATCTCAAACTATCCTAATCACAAATTTATAGCACGTCACTTGTTCCAAACACCCTTCTAAAATACACCAACTAATAACTTCATTGTTCATGACAATGTGTCAACAAAATTACACTTAGTAACAGAAAATAACACAGACTGCAACTGTGGGGGAATGCATGTGAATTCAACATTAGGAGGCTGTGGTGTATGCCCACCACAGGCCTTGTCCCACCCACAATGTAGGATGACCTACAGATTCAGCTTTAACCTTTCTCACATCCCTAATGAAATAAACTTAGAAATAAGGGGAGGGGACAGAAAAGGAAAATGGGGTTTGGGGGTTACCCACAGATCCTTAAAACTGGATGGAAGGTAGGGAAGGTAGTGAACACAAAATCCTCCAGTCTCCTGCTCAGATTCAGTACTAAGACTGCTAAAAGCAGTAATTTCCAAATGTATTTACAGCAACCCTGTTGGCACCTTTGTATTAAGGAAAAAGAAACAAAGAAAACAAAGGAAAAAAAAGGGTTACAAAGAGAACATACAAAGATATGCAGATTTAATGTTCTTACAGAAGTAACCTCCTAGTAACCTTCTACCTTGCTCTAGCTGACATAATCACTATTAGCTATTGTCAGTGCAATTGATTTAATGTGGGGTAACATGTCCTCCACTAATGTTATTTATGCCCTCTTTCTTCCTTTCAATTTTTTGAAGATGTTTCAGAATTGATGACACATGGCAACAATTTAATGAGACTCTTAGTATCTTCATCATAGGTTTTTACATTAAAATCACATCTGTCATGGGATTAATTTCTGCTGTTATAACTATAAAACTCAACATTTGTCATCTTTTAACTGATCTTAGTTATGATTAAAATGGTTTCCAACTTTAATTAGATGACGATAAAAATACTTCATGTGTTTTCACAACGGATTGATTGAAATCACATTTGCTTTGTCCTCTACATAGCAGAAAAACCAAAGTAAGGCATCAGTCTCATACAACTGCTGAAAAGGTTTCTCTCCTGGATGTTTTTACTTCTCTGTCCATCTATTCCATCTTCATGGCCACTAGGTTCATCCTAACCCCTTGCTTATGCTGGTAATGTCAATTACAAGAGTCTAAACCATAATTTCCAGAACACAGTCTTCAGATTAGTTGTCATTCAATACAAGGAATCAGCCATGATTTAGGGTTCCCACTTCCTAGCAAAATATTCCCACACCATAATGTGAGAATGAAGAATTCTGTCTCTTTCTCTTCAGCATACTTCATTTCTTCTTGCTTTCCAACAGTTAGTGTCACACTCAATTCATGCAAAACTTCAGATAAAACTATTCTAAACATTTCTTTCTTTTGCAAAAAATTAATAAATTTTAACTCATGCTGGTCACCTACATTATGTATTACCAAAAAAAACCCAAGACAACAAGTTTATTATATTGGGTGTGGGGAGGAGATGGGAAGGTTCACTGAAAACTTTTTCATCATTTTCTTGGGGTAGTTTCTTGTGTTCTTCCTTTACAGTTAGAATAACACATATTCTGTTTAGTTCTAAATAAAACATGCAATAAGGTATTTCTTTGGCAGACCAGACAGCTAATTTATGTAAGGAATGCAATTTGTAAAGCTTTTTAAGCACTTCCAGAAGCTCACATAGATTCTATAATATATTTCCATGGATCTCAACCATGAAGGATAGGCTAGGGCCCACATACAGGTATAAACAGGCTACTGTGAAATTATATACAGAGGTAGTCAGGCATAGACCAGAAAATGATTAATAGATAGAATTTTCTTCCATCAGTAGTAAAACTCAGAGTAGCTTCAGTTAAAGTAGTATGTCTGGAAAATCAGGACCAGAAGAGTATTCCACATCATTTAGATACCTCTCCCTGCTGATTTTTGCCTTGAAAAATGAAAGTGCAGGTGTGATTTGAGTATTTTGAACTGCTGTAGACTGTTGCCCACTCTCCTTTGTCAGAGCATGAGAGTTCATCACATGTGGTCGTTAAGCTACAGTCTCTCACCTAAAATTTAGAATTTACACAGTTGACAAGAAACTGTAGTGCCCAGGATGTAGGTGCTGATAACCAACATGTAAAGTGATTTACATTTTTTTTAAAAATCCAATTATAACTTTCTATACCATCAATTTTTTGATGGTATTGCCAAAATGAGCAAGTAATTACAATGCACAGACTCTAAACAACAAGGTAAGTGATTCTCCTTTTCCCTACACTTTGTACAGGTCCTTTCACTGTCACACAAAAGCCACCAACAGTAACTAACACAGATTTTGTATAAAATTTTCACAAATGACTGCAAAAATTACATGTTAGAAAACCAGATGCAATGTCTGTGGGAACACCAAAATTTTCAATTATTTCAGTTATAACTTCAATATTTCTCTCCAAAAATTAACATTCAAAATTGTGTCCAGTACATCGTGCAGGCAGTTATTTAGTACCCTGTCATATGAAACCTAAGCTTTGCAGAAAGAGATCTTTAGTACCATCTCTTCAGCCTTCTACAGTAAGAGCTCACAAGTGCAGTCTTTCCTGCAAACAATAACACTAAAAGCACAAGGCTGACAGCGCAGTAAGAGTAGGTCCTGTCATCTGCAATGACAGATAGTCATCAATCCACCCATCTATAATGACAGAGCCTAAAATTATTATTTTTAAAAATCATTTGGTGTTGTTAAAATGTCTTACAGAGAAGGAAACATAATTTTAAGAAACCCTTTATGTTAAGAGCCAATTAAAACAGAATTCTTTACAGTACACAACTTTTCTCAAATTCATTTGAAAAGCCAGAACTCCAAGAAAACAGATATTTTCTCTTCTGCTTTTGTGAGCCTGAAATGTGTTTTTCCTTCTCCAGAACCACAGGAGTGATCAGAGCTAAAATAATATTATATTATGCTGGCCTGTCTAGAGAACCTTGATTATTTCCATCAAAGTCACTGTGAAAAGGTACATGTAATTAACAGCCAAGCTGTTCAACATTAGTATTAAGCTACAGTGGCTTTGCTCTGATTCTTTGTCCATAAAAGAACTAACAGAAGGCCTCCAGCATGGGTCAAAGGGCATAGGATCGCCCTAATAAAATAACAAAAACTTCTAAACTAAGGAGGTGTGCTGTCTTCAGTCCAAGTTGTCACAGACAAAATATGGCATCCTAAAATATAATTGTGTTTGGGATGTATAACACTCTCTTTAACACAATGGATGGAGCAACTCCAAAATTGTCTCTGTAAAGGGAATAAAAATTCTGATCATGATTTTAATAACATTTATTTTTAGAAGAAGCAGGAGCATTACCACAATGAATAAGATAAGCCAAATTTTAGGAGCAAGGTTGAAGAAGAGAGTACTTGGGCACTTAAAAGCCAAGGTTTTAATCTCAGTTCCCTAGGAAAAAAATACTGCCCTAAAAAGCCACCAATCTATCAATGATTTCACTTACCACTGCTATCTTTCAACACAGCTTCACTAGCTATATATGTAAAGAATGTTATAAGTAATATAAGTAAAAAGTGGAGAGGGTAATTTAGATACTTTTTATCAGAAAGATAAAAATCCACAACATTACGAATACAATTTAGGCCAGCTAAAAGTCTGGAAGCCTTATTTTTCATTAACAGATACATCTAATACATACTAGGATACATAAGCTAATATGGATATTCTGATTTTGATCAGAATAAAAGAAAAACAATTACTATATTTTAGTCTATAATTAAAAATAAAATTTGAGGTTTCTGCAAATACTAGCAAATGCTGTGTTTGTGTGTGTGTGTGTGTGTGTGTGTGTGTGTGTGTGTGCCTACTACCCTTGGGGCCTTAAGTCAGGAATAAATGCACATTTAAACTAACCATAAACCATGGGATTGTAGTAATGACATTCCTACTTCAGTGTACTACCTTGCCATAAGATGTCCACGACTGCACTACACTTCTCTGTGTGGTACAATGATAATAATCTTTAACATTTCAGTATCATTAATGTTGCTTTAATACTGATACAACTTTGTACCAAAGCTCCGATATCTCAACAGAGAAGCCCACTTCCAGACATTTAACTAAGCTGAGTCTAGTTTCCCAGCCGAGAACACTCTCCACATTTTCAAGCCTGGGTTTTTGGCTGTGAGGCCAAAATTGTAAAGCACAAATGCCACATAGACACCCAGTGTCCAGCCTCTATTTAAATATCCAGCTTGGATTCACGGTGCAAGTAAAGGTATTACATTTTACCTACTAATTCTCATGAAGCATAATTTCATTTTCAAGAGCACTGGTTGCTTACACCTTCTATTGAATTTTATGAAACTATTGAATAATACTTAGTTATTTTTTAGATACCTGAATTTGCATTAATTTCAATAATAAAGAACTTCAACTAAAGAACAACAAAAAGGATTATACGAGTTGGGAAAGATCAAACACAGAAAGATTAGAATTATTTTACAAGATTTAAGTATTACAGCACCTTCCTAGCACTTAGCAACTGCACAATGATTCTAATTCCCTGCTCAAGGAACCACATAGCCTAAAGTCATGGCAGATTTGCTTTTCACAGTCGGCTGTCCCAACAAGTTCCGATGAATTAATAAAATCTCTACGTGCTGTTTCTTAAAAGAAGGTACCTATGGGCAGCTGTGAGGGTCCAGGGAACTGGGATTGAGAGATTTATGCTAATAAAAACTCACTTTAATCTTTAACACCCCTAAGTGAGGATTTACAGGAAATCCTTTCCTTAATGTTTTAATTCTAAGCCAAAAGGAACAAATTTTGATCCATGGTGTCCATGACACAAATTTAATCCACTTGGAGATCAGGATTCATCACACCTACAAAACATTAACCATGTTATGGAGTGAAACAGCAAAACTTTCATTAAATAGCATTCTTTGGCAGAAAATTCTACATCAGTCTGTCTGGGATCCTATAAGGTCTTATATTAGTTTGGTCTATTTTGAAGACATTCTATTGAAAATATAGCAAATGGACCCTGATGAATTGCTGATCTTCAATAACTTCTGTTATTCCACAAAGACAAAAAAAGCACTTCTTGAAGAAATCATCTCATTGTCACATCTCATTGTCAAAAATTGCCATAACCAATACGGCATTAGCATGGCATAGTGCCCAAGGGAGCTGTGAGAAATGGGTCTGGAGGAGACTGCCAGAACTCAGCATTGCTACATAAACTGAGCACTGTACCTCAGAAACATAAAAAAATTCTTTTAGCAGAATACATTTGGTATGTTTGACACTTTCTTGTCCTACTTCACACAACCAATCCCCTATAAAATGCTTGAGTGCTCAAGTGAATGCTTAAGTAAGAGTCTGAAGCTTCACTTTTCTCAGAAGTACCATAATTTGAAAAAAAGTGATGAAAAAATTATGACAGCTGATGGACTTTATGAACTAAACTAGCAGAGACTTTAGAGCTGATTTGTGGATGGCCTTCCATAAGTAGGTGTGTTGCAGGCCACAGTATCTAGTATGCAATACACACGAAGAATAATTCTGGCTCTTTTGTTTCCACTAGGAAGGATCTAAAAACTAAACTTGCAATTCCAGTAGTTACCTAGAAGAAAACACTGCAGGTAGTATCATGAGAAAAAGGGTTGCCTCATGGTACATGTCAAAGGTCTCCAGTACCCAGCCTGTGCCTCAGATAAGAGATACAGCAGTAGTTAATCTAGAAAATAGCTACAGTGAAAGCCTAGAGGAATTGCTCCTGTACTGTCTAAGTTGCCTGCTTAGTGCAGTCAGGTATCTCATGTGCATGGGACTGCCACATGGCCCTGCTCTCCTGTTACCTGCTGACAAGGTCCCCAAGGTTCTCAGTCTGTCAGGGTCTCCTGCTGCAGGATGCTTGCTAATCCACACAGATATATTGATTTCCTCACCTTTGGGGTTCTATCTCTACCAGACCACCCTACACTTTCTACAGCTGACAGGAAAATGCAGTTTTTTACAGTGGGGAATTCTCAGCCCCTGAGCCCCTGCCTCAAATGTGATAGCTGGGAGATTATCCCTCTCCCCTTGAACAATGCCAGAAGTCTGTGGAGATCCAACAGCCTGGCCAGCAGTTACATTAGGTGACATCCCCTTGTTCCTCAGCCCCTGTTTGCTGGTGTGTCTGATGAGGTGCACTGATCATGGATGTTGTTGAGCTGGAGACACATCTGCCATTACAACTGAAGTGCCTTCTTAGTTATTTTAGAGGACATTTACGTATATGAGCAAAAAGCATGGCATGTAGGGTGACCCCTGCTCTCTGCTACAGAGAACATTACCTTCTCACCCCTGTATCACCTTGAATATGCCAAGTGGTTTTTGTATCCAGCATAGGCATAATCTATGCAAGATAGTTCAGCACTGTGTCAATGTGAATGCTCTGACAAAAGTTTTCATTATCATATTTTGGTGACTAAACTGTTGCAAAGATCAATAAAATAGTGTGTCTGCTCAGTTTACTGAAATAATTCAAGATATTGTAAATAACCTATATTGTGTCCTTTTTTTTAATTAAGTGGCAGTAAACAAGTCTAGTATTGGTTGGCTCAGAAATGGATATAAGTGAAGTGTGTTGTGCAGGTAGATGAGAAGTGTTTGACTAAACATTTTCAATTAAAAATATGGCATTTTCAGAGCTAAAATATTTTGTGAAAAAGAAACACTTATTTCTTGGTTAAGAGAAGTGGAAAAAATATCTATGGGCATCCAAATGGCTTATGCTACTTTTTCAAAACACAGAAAATACTATTTTTTGTTAGAATTTCTTTTTATGTCTGTACATATAAACTTAGCATATAAAATGAGGATAAGAAATAAATTCAATATTTCAAAGTCATTTCAATTAGATGTTTCAAGTTCCCTGACTGCATTTTTCCACAATATAAGTTCATTAATGTTTTAAAGGGTCCATATTTCATTATGAGAAAGAAGGTATTTAAATAGTGAATATTTATAGGGATAGAAAAAACAATTTCCTGCCCTGCTGCAAAAAATTTGTTTTTATTGAAAATTGCTTGGCTTTCTTTAAACCATATTAAAAATTATGCTTTTATTCACTCTAATTAATGCAATAGTAAATAAGAACTCTATCTCCATAATCATTACTTTTGTGGCATAAATGTTATATGCAGGGAAGAAAATTGTCACACAAAAATCACTTCATTTCCAGCAGGTAAGTTGCCTGTAGAGTATCTTATACACAAAAAGCCTTTTAAATTGCTTTTCTTTTGTATTTCTGTAAAATGCACAATCACTGTGGAAAAAAACAAGCTGAGAGAGATAATGACAGGCAGGCTAAGTATACAGCAACTGGCAGGAAAATTTCTTTTCCGAGTCCAACATATTTGGCAGGCAGATCTATGGAACACACATATTAGCTGGCATTTATATTGGAAATCAGAAGAATGTTCTGGTAACAAGTAAAATCTTTTACATTCTGTCAGACTCTTATATTTATTTTGTTCAGCCCAATCATCCATTTCTCATTTTGTGTTCTTATATCCTGAGCCCTAGCTAGAGACCCAGCTGGTCGACATAGCAACGTTAAAGCCAGGTAGAAGCACTAATGAAAGAGCTGAAAATGACAACAGCATCAGAAAACACATGGGTTCACTAGTCCTCACTAGACTAGAAAAAGCATGGCTGAATTTTCAATTCCTTCCTGGTTCATTGAATAGCATGAGAAATCTAGACTTTAGAAATAAAAGCCAAATCCCTGCTATTCATAGGTTAATACTTAATCAGCCCAAAGTTCTCAGCAGGAATTTTCCCACATGATGGTAATGAGCTCTATTAAAAACTTGGTGGATTAACTACATGGATTTTTTTCTTGTAATATCTGTCCAAATCCATACAGTAATTTAATTTGTGTCCAACATAATATTTTCTCCAAATCAAGCCTTTTTCCTCCAAATAATTTTTCTTTGATCTTTTCACAACCATTAAAAAAAATATTTCCATACTGGAATCTCCCACCACTGTCTGCACTTGACAGTGTGCCACCCACATAGTTTTGTGCAAGTGCTAAGCCTACAGTATTCATAAGCTCACTAAAATGCAATTCAGAATATTTTCTACAGCAGATGTTTTTCCTTGCCTCTGCTTTCATATTTAGTAAGATTTTTTAAAATTTAAAAATCAGCATATATTAAAAATAAAGATGATAGAAATATAATTGCAGCCAGCTGAAGACTGGAAGGAAAACCTCCATTCAAGGACATCTAAACAATCATCATCCAGGTCTAAACCCAGATGCCCAGATGCTAAGAAGTGAGAGGATCTTTCAGCCCCCATTTTTACTTCCACTGAAATGATTAAGAGGGTGAGGTCTGTTTGATACACATCTTCTCTGTTTGCATTGCTCCGGTCTTTTGGTGTGTGTATACAATGAGGGAACTTCTGTGCACAAATCAAACAATCAAAGATGGCCCAGCCTGTTCTATGTGTTCAGTAACATGCATGAACACTTGAATTAGTAGGTGAGGACAATGAGGCGCCTGCTGTACCCTTGTGTGAAAACAATTTGTTCATCTTTTTTAAATGATGAATCTTTAGAGTTTTTCCATTGAACTCACAAATGTTCAAAGACTACTGTACTTCCTGCACACACTTCAGCATTCTTGAGTAAACATGGTCACAGTGCACATATCCCTTTCTTCTCCTTTGTAGGGGGAAGGTTGTGAGCAAATCAGCCAGATTCTGCTGCAGGGTAAGCTTAAGATCTAAGACTCAAATCCACATTAAAATGTATCAGAGTAGGGTATATATATGTCACTATTTTACTTTCCCACAGTTTCATATCTTCGTTTAGTTAATGTCTAGCTATATATCAAACTCATCCAACAGATACTGAATTTACTAAATAAATTCCAAAACTCATGATACCATACCCAGTGCTGATATAAACAGTTGCAATTCATTAAGAACAGATGTAGGAAGTCTGTCACTGGTGTGTGACATAAAATAATTTGTCTCACTCTGCTTTCACTACCAATCTTTATAAACAAAGATAGAAAAACTTCAAACCTAAAATTAATGTTATTCCTTATTTGACTGTATAGTTTTTACTGAGGAACAAACAGATCTAGAGAGTTAAAATGTAAATAACTACAAAACAATCCTTACTTTGCTATACTTGAAATCCTAATTTTAAAGTCACCCTTATATTCAGGAACACCCAATGTGAAATTGAAGCATTAAGACCTCATTGGTTGTGAACTCAATACCTCTATTATGAGAGGCATTTCACCAACATCCCCTCATGCACACTTCACATCCAGACTGAATGTTAGTGTGAATGGAATTACAAATCCAAGAAAAAAAAACGTACCTTTTAACTTTTGATTTTGTTTTGCTTTTGTTGGGTTTTGTTTGTTTGTGGTGGTTTGGGTTTTTTTCCTATATCTTTCTCATTTCTTTCACACACACTCAGGAGCTTGGAAGAAAAAAAATACTGCATGCTTATTTCTACCATAAAATCTGAATTTATGAAAGCTTGAGATTTAAACAAAAAAAAATACTCAGGGATGCTTCAGTGCATCTTGTTCAATGTAAATGCTGTTTCACATACTGTTACATAACATTCAGGAGGGACACAGGTGAAACAAACAAACAGCGCTTCAAACATCTTCCAATTCACTGGCAAACTGCCAGGGCCTGCAAGGAGAGACTGGAGGAGGCAGAGCCAGGACTTTTATACTGGAGCATAGCAGGAGAGTGTGAGGTGGTGGGGATAAACTGAAACAAGAGAGGTTCAGGCTGATTGTGAGGAGGGACTTTCCCTCTGTGAAGCCATCAGGTAATAAAGCAGGTACTCCAAGGATTCTTTGCCATCTACCTCCATGGAAGTTTTCAAGACTGAACAAAGCCCTGAGCAACCTGGTCTGGATATCTAACCATGCTTTGAGATTTGACTAGATATGTCTGTAACTTAATCATTGCAATAATGGCAAGGTCCTTCCTTTGCAGTTGTAAAGATGTGATCAAAGTTTTCTTCTCCATACACAATTCAGTCTGTAAAGAGAGGCAATTCTCCAACTGTATTTAGCTTTGGTACAATCTCACCTGGAGTTCTGTGTGCAGCTCTGGGCTCCACCATTTCTGAAGGATGTGAAGGTATTCAAATGCATCCAGAGGAGGGCAACAAAGCTGGGGAAAGGGCAGGAACGTCCTGTGAGAGTAGCAAAGGGCTTTGGGTTTGTCTAGTTTAGAGAAAAGGAGGCTGAGGGGTAACCTCTTTGCCCTATACAGCTTCCTGAGGAGGAGAAGTGAAGGGGAAGGTGCTGATCTCTTCTCCCTAGTATTCAGTGATAGAACACATGAGAATGGTGGAAAGCTCTGCCAGGGAAGGTTTAGACTGGACATTAGGGAGCATTTGTTTACTGAGAGGGTGGCCTTGCACTGGCTCAGGTTTCCTAGAGAGGTGGTTGCTTCCCCAAGCCTGTCAACATCTAAGAATTTGGACAATGCCTGTAATAACAAGATTTGACTCTTGGTCAGCCCTCAGCTGGCCAGGCATTTAGAGAAGATCATAATTACAGGTCCTCTCCAATTGAAATATTCTATTGTAATTCAAAAAGGCAAAAAATCCTCCTGATTTTAGCTACGTCACTAGACTATTACAACTAAGACACACCAAACTGTAGAGACAATTTCACCCAAATGAATACTTCCATTTAGCAACACAGCTGGTCACTTTTGCCATCCCAGCTCACATAACTATTTACCAGACACCCATTTGCAGATAGCTCATGGAAAACAGTCCCTAGCACAAATTCAGAGTGAGGCTTCAGTCATAACAAGAAAAATTAATCATTCTGCTTCATGTGATTCCATGTGTAATTACTATTACAGACCTGAGATGAAGGCAGTTACACAATTTATCTACAATTTCTGTCCTATGCCTTCAGTGACAGCCTTAAATAACAGAATCCAAGAGCAACTGACTCTTGGAATCGAAAAGCATTCAATTTCAACAGCAAACACACTCTGTTTTGGGACAGACAAGGTCCATGCATGTCAGGGAGCTGCATAATTATCCTGGAAATGCAATAGAAAATTTAAGCTTTGTGTGCCAATTGGACAACAGGCAACTGACACATCTGTGTAACTGCATTACCTGTGGTCACTTCGGATTACACCAGGTGCTCTTCCTCTCAGACACACCTTTCTGCAAAGACATCTGAATATTTATTTGCCTAGAATTATTCAGAATGCACACTATATATCATCTTGCTCATGTGTACAAGCTGCTGAACTGATACTTTAAAATCCTATAGAGAGAAAAAAATAAAATAATTATGATAGAAACAAGTACTCCTCATAAGTGCAGTAACCAGCAGAAAAATTATAATTTCTTCTCATTCATATTCATATGAATTGGCTATGCAAACACATGAGTAGATATTTATTCAAAATGGTTCTGCACAAGCTGCTGTGAAATAAACCCTAGAGAAAGAGTAGTGAAGCTGAAGTGCTACATGAAAATCTCATATATCATATATTTTATGTCTCAGTAGAGCTACGACATTGTAACGACTATTAGAGAACTTCACAGAGCAACAAATCTTTCCTGAATACTTCATCAGGGACATCCATCGTAGAGTCCTTAAGAAATTCGGGACAACTGTTAAATTAATTTATAAAGTCATTTCTGTTAGATGTATTTCAGAAGACTCACTCTGCCTGCTTGCCTAAATAAAAAATAACCAAAAAAAAGGACAGTAGTGGGCAAAAATAAGTCTAGAAGCATTATTCACATTAGTGAGTAGTACTTTGCTTGGCTGATAAGAACATGGCTAGTCATTGACTGTAAACAAACTGTTTACCCTACTTTTTTGTACATATTTCAGTTTGGTGAAATAGAATAAAGATATTAATCTGGTGCAATGGAAAACAAAAGCCAAGAAAGTTGTTTAGACTAGTAAAATTTTCTGAAGTGGGTATAGGTCTCTGTGAGATTTTGCATTAATCACTGTCAATCAGGTCTTTTTTACTGCTAAGCTTCAGTTAGCACCTCAGAGAGAAAAAAACAAACCAAAACCAATTAATTGCAAATTTTTCATCAGAGAAGACTTGCCCTTCTCACTTACTGTGCAGCTAAGCAGTGCACTGATGTCTAGCACGCAATTTCTCTCAGCCCCAAGAAAGAGCAGACAATGGCTACTAAACTAAGGCATCTGTTTGTAAACCAATTAGCAATTAAAAACTACGCCTTAGCAAAGTGTGAGATAAATAAGATGTACTATGGCAAAACATTTTCCTGACAATGGAGTTAAAATCACTCAGCTTTACTACAGTATTTTTACACTTAAGCACAAATACAGTTGCTATACAATTAAAAGAATAGGGATCCCATCAAAACAGAAGTATCTCATAGGGTTAAAAGATTGTTTAATTCCTATGAAATTATATTTTACAGCTCCTCTTGTGACATGTACTCTGGGTTCTGACTGCATATATTCAGGAAGTTTGTAGACCAAAAAAATAAGCAATAAATTAGGAAACTACTACTGCAATTATATGCATAGGAATTTGAGGGCAAAATATAGACAGAAAGAATATCTCTATTTCCATTTGCAAAAGAAAATAAAGGTTTTTTTACAGTGCTGGAAAAGGCTATATAAAAGACCTGCAGCAAAACCAATACTCATTGAAGCATTAAAGAGATTAATGCTCTTTTAAAAAATTATTTTTCAGAAGGCTATCTTTGTCTTAAGCCTTCACTAACCAAAAAGGAGCTTCAACACACAATGAGAAGAAAGTAATAAATGAACATGTTTCAAAGAGTGAAGGAGTCCATTTTGCTCATTGTGATGAAAAATAAAGACTATTTTAATAGCTATGCAGAAGGATCAGCATGGATCTAAGCAGGCTACTGCATGTCAAGAAGGAGTATTGTGATGGCTAAGTGTGCCCTGTTCAGGCAGCCATGATGGTGTATCAGTGCTTATGCTCACAGCAGTTATTTCCTTCAATGTAAAAGTAAGTCTTTGAGAGTTCAGTATTCCACATCTTCATAACATCACCGTAGGTAAAAACAAATTATCAGCTGCTGAATTTCTCACCACAGTTAGAGAGTTAAAGGCTGGCATTCAGTCTGTAACAACACGATATCCTAGAAGCAGACACAGATTTACTCTCCTCAGTACTACAGAATGTGCTTCAGTACTCCATCTTCCTTTCACCATGTGTGTTAGGAAAGGTTCACAACTCCTGCTGCTCTGTGAATCCCAGCCGTGCCTATAGGAATGGACCACAACAGATCCCAATGCACGGGATTGTTCCTGCATATTTAAGGTATTTTTTTCCATACCTACTCCATACCACTGTGGGAATCTGAACACGTTTTGCACAGGAAGGGACCATATGGGCTGGGTTTGTTTTGCTCTTTTTTTTTCCCCCAGAGCATCTCCTAGGGACAACAGCTTTGTGCCTACTGCTGTTCAGAACAGTCCGTCCCAACAAGAAAAATGACACCAAGGAAGAATTGTTTACTGCCATATAGAAGAGATTTCAAATTGAGCTACTTTATTGAAAGCAATTTTAATAAATATCAGCCAAGATATCTAAACTGACAAAAGCATGGCTACAAAATTACCGAATTTAATAACACATTTTCCTGAGATTAAAAGCAATTGGCAGATGCCAAAGGGGGAAAAAAGTGGCA
The DNA here is from genome assembly GCA_013400575.1 of Peucedramus taeniatus. Lineage (NCBI taxonomy): Eukaryota > Metazoa > Chordata > Aves > Passeriformes > Fringillidae > Peucedramus > Peucedramus taeniatus. The sequence continues at coordinate 51,757 of WBNO01031278.1, forward strand.
TCGCATATTGCAACTTTTTATGACAGATGGTTTCAAATGGATTAATGAGGTGAGTGTTGAATTTCTAGGCTGTGGTTAGTATTTAACTTCCAGTCGGCAGACACCGCTGAGATTTTTACACCTGAGTGGTCAAGTGGCCTACCTAACTGACCTGTTAGAAACACTGTGCTAATTTTAAGAGTATCTACCAAATGAAAAAGAAAGTTAACAAATATTGCAAAGTGGGGAGGGGATCAGAGGGACCTTGTCACAACACTGGTAATGAGACAGAACTACAATACTTTCTTTTCCTTCTGAGAAGCTGAGGAGAGACATACAAACTACATGAGCTCATATAATGCTGTGTCAGACAGGAGGAGCATTGCCCTAGGTTGAGGGAGGTGATCCTGCCCCTTTACTCAGCCCCAGTGAGGCACATCTGGAGACCTCTGACCAGTTCTGGGCTCCTCAGTACAAGACAGACAGGGAGCTCCCGGAGTGGGTCTGGCAGAGGCTGACAAAGACAAAAAAGGGACTGGAGCATTTCACCAGGAAAGGCTGAGGGAGCTGGGGCTGTTCAGCCAGGAAGAAATGACTGAGAGAGGACCTCATCAATGTCTATCAGCAGGGAGGTGTCAGAGGTTGGACCAGGCTCTGCTCGCTGGTGCTGAGCAGTAGGACAAGAGGCAATGTGCAGGAACTGATGCACAGGAGCTCCACCTGAACATGAGGAAGAGCTTCTTCACTGTGCAGCTGACCATGCACTGGAACTGATTGACCAGAGAGGGTGTGGGGTCTCCCTGCCTGGAAACATTCCAGAATTGTCTGACACAACCCTGTGCCAGGTGCTGTAGGATCCCTTTGAGCAGGGAGGTTGGAGCAGAGACACAGACACTGTGGTCCCTTCCAAACTTGCCCGTTCTGTGATTCATCTGCAGTAATGAGTCTTCTCACTGCATTTAGGATATCACAGAAGTTACTTGCTTGATATAACCAGCAGACATGGCCTGCTTCAATACCTTCATTATCTCCTGACTTCCCCCACTCATTTGGCTAAGAAGTTACAGTAAAGAGTATCACACCACAGTAGATAGAACCTTTCAGACACTAAAATAAAGCTGAAAAACTGTTTGAAGCAAGACCTAAAATCAGGGTTTGCAGCTTAACCAATTTGAATTTGATTCATATCTGTAGAGTTGTTACTTAAACACTTCACTGTGATCACTAATATTCAGTCATTTGTATTTTGAAGGAACTACTGGAAACACAGTGTACAACAGTATCTACAAGAGTTCAAAGGTGAATGAGAGCAAAGTCAAATGAGAAACAGTAACATTCACAGTGCAAATATTTATCATCCTAAAAAAATAATTATCAGGACATTCCATTTCATTACCTTTCTCCTGAATTTATTCTTTTCCTGAAATATAGATGAAGTCATTCTGGAGTGACTTGCTGGTATATTGAACACCCTGCATTTCTCCAGCAAAATGGAAAAAACAGTGCCTGGTCACACACTTTAGCTATTTACACAGTACCTGTTTCACAGAGAGCCTAGGCATAACCTAATCTTTAAGAGCATAGGGAGTGTTCCTTGTTCTCTAATAAATTAGGAAGAAAGAGATGAAGACACAAATTACTAACTTAATAAAAGAAAAAATAAAAAAATTAACTAGGAGGGTAATATTTATTTTGGTTTAAAAATTCTTAAGGAGAATACTGCCCAATAATCTGTGACAAAACAAGAGTGATACTCTTAACTGAAACTGCAATCCATATATCTGTATACATTTATTAAAATAAAATCTTTGTACAAAGCATTAATTTCTACAAAAAGCTGTCACATAAATTGTTATATAATGAGTTTTTGTAAGTCTTTGAGAAGAAAAAATACACATATGTGCAATATACATAAATAAAATATATAAAATGCTCCACGTATGTTTAATATTTTATATAAAATGTATTTTTATGTAAATAAAATGCAGAATATGCTCCTTGCTGACTGGCAAAATCCTCAGCATTTGCCAGATTTGTCTATTGTGCTCTGTTTGAGCACATCCTAGGTAGATATTCAAGAAGTAAAATATTTAGCCAAATTGGAATACACAGTGGTAATCTGAAATGGTACTTAGAATTCTGCTCTAATAAATGTGATGAAGCCCTTAATGACTTCAAGCAGTGGGGGGAGGGGAAAGTGAAGAAGAGAGTTTGAAGTTGTTTTCATAATGAAAACTGACAGCTCTTGGTTCCAATTTCACCCCAAACTGCCATAGAGATAAATATTTTTCTCTCAAAGCCACATTTTATAAGAGATTACATTTTCCTCTGAAAGCAGAAGAGCTCCATTCAAAGACATGCCCATTTGTTGTTGTCAGCTTCTGCCTAACTGGGCTGAAAGCCTACTGTAGCTCTGCAGATCTGTGACCTGCACTTCACTCCCTCCAGGCACTATAAATAATTTCCATGGAAACAGCACTGAAGAAGATATCTGCAAGCCAAGAATATATCTATAGCCTTTCTGTTGGATTTATGTCTTTTATTTTATCCTCTACATTTTCTCAGTTAAACCAACATTAAATAAATTTATTCTATAAAATTTGCTACACACAACACTAAAGTTGTAAAAGAAATGAAAGACAAAGGAGGAAAAAAAATAAAGGAGATTGCTACTCCACAATATGTATGCATCTATAGAGTATTTTTATATCCTGTATTCCACTTTGTCCCAAGAAAAATGTACATTGCATCCACATTGCACTTTTTTCACAAAAGGAAGCATTCTCCCTAAGTCATAAGGTATGAAGAGGTATATGATAATATCATTAGGTATTTAATGAAGAGTGTTGTAATTCACACCTTGATGAAGCTGAGAAGTAATAGATATATGTGAAATCACAGCTGATGGCCTCTGACACAGCCACATCAGACCACAACGGGAGGAACTGAACACAGTGGAATGCACTGCAGTCTTGCCAAGTGCAAATCTGCTCTTCTGGCCTTGATGCCAATTCCTAAACACTGAGAATCAGCTAGCTTCCAAACAATGAAAAGTAAAGTTCAACATGGGGACTTAGTAAGAATAATCTGGAAATGTACCAAATTCTGTTCCCTCATGTTCCTCCAGTTCCCTCTCCTCCATGAGAGTCCATGTATGCATGCAGTACTCCCTCTTTCTCCTGCTGGCCACAGGAATATCAAGGCTTCAGGCCCTCCTTGCAAACTGTACAGCCTGTACTGCTTTCTTTGTCCACTGAAGCTGCAGATGACTAGCCCCAAATTATAAGTCTCCTGACTCCAAGATCAGTCTACAATTATGGAAAGAAACAGAGAATTCCTCTACTTTGACTGAGCTTGTGCAACCTGCCTGTAGCTTAGGGAACAAAGGAAGTGAGTCAAAGCATCAAATCAAAACTCAAACACAAGCACCTAAGGAGAAAGAGTAATCCCTGCTGTTTGGTTTTTCTTTTTTTCAGTATAAAAATAGTGCTTGTTGAATGCAACAATAAATTTAAATAGTTATTCTTAGCTATCTTACAGGTATTTTTGGAGCTGCTTTTCCCCTCCATATTCCTCCTGTAGGATCTGGTTTATCCTCATACAAGTTTTGAGTACTGACTATGAGGTTTTTCTTCATTAAAACACATCAGATTACATAAAATCTCTTAGATTCTTTCCTATATATTTGGTCTCATAGGAAGAATTAATACAGTTCATAGTAACATCAACACTAGAATTAAAAGTAACAACTTAGGCATCCTGAAGTCACTGCTCTAAAGCAAAGACTTCTTTGAGGAAATGTTGCCTACTATTACATAAGCCCTTAGCTATAATCATCCTTTAAGGCTTCTCTCTATATTAAAATGACGGAAAAATACTTGAGACGGCAAGTCTCTCTTAAAACGGTTTGATCCAATGAAGTTTAGAAAAATATCAGATAGAAGCTACTTCATCAGAAGAAATACTTGTATTTACATCTTCCAACAGCTACTGAAATCCAGATTCCTTTTAAACTCATGCTTGACAGCTTTTAGATCCAATAGTTAGAAGAAAAAGAGTATCAAGATCAGAAAAGTTATTTCTTATTCTTAATCTAAAATATTCTGAAGGGGGCTAGTTTTTCAGATTGTTCTCATATCCTAGCTCTGTCAGAGTTCTCACTTAACTACTTAAGATGCTACCTAAGTATCTAACATTATGTACACTGCTTAACTTCTCTGTGCCTTTTTTTTACCATTAACCATTTACCAAAATGGAATGTTCTGACTTGATTAGGAAAATAGGTTTTGACAGTGACAGGACAGGAAGCAGTAGAATGGGTTGTCCAGGGAGCCCAAGAAGTCTCCAGACTCAGAGGCCTCAAAAACCTGAGGAATCTACATTGAACTCAGTATAGATTACGCTCTGAGAAGTGGGTTGGGCTGGATGCTGGGTCGTACTCAGCCTACATAACTTAGTGAGTCTGTGTACACTTAAAAGTACAGATTATGAAGCATTCCAGACTTTGGACTTTTAATTTTTTTCCTATAGTTCTGAGTTATGAAATGAGAAAAATATCCCAAGGATATATATAAGAAACATACTCAAAGTCTCTGACAGCTTTGGACGAAACTGTCAGATGATCACAAATATGTCATTGTGACAGAGGTGCTACTTGACTCCTGCACTTTGGTCACTTCCTGTAAATACTTTCAGTCAATACAACCCACCACCACCCAAAGCTGTTGTTTAGGTTTTGACAGGGCAGAGCATGGTACTGAGATTCACAGTTTCAATTCAGAAGTGATAGGTAAGAAATAGCATCTATCAGCCTCCATGCAGTTATTTACCCCCCTGAGCATTCAGACCTTCCGCATCTGTTTGCATTTATTCTAAGTACCTGTTTGACACAGCTGACCTACCTGAATAACTTATCTCTCAAGACAAATGCAACACTGAAGCATAAAGTTCAAATGAAAAGCAAAAACTACAGAGATACTCAAGTTACTTGAGTCTTTAATTAGGTGTCATAAAGAGAATCTCTTTCTCTTAAACAAAGGGGGCACTGCTTTGCTGGTAACTGCTAAAACAAATTCCTTAAGCCTTTCCTTTGACAAAGCTAAGCGTATTGTTAATTTTAACTTGCTTTTCCACTACCAAATCTATGAGGGATGAAAACTCACTTCCTTTCAGCACAGTTGCTGGTGCATCAGATTGTGCATCACAATTTGTACCTCTGGTAATATACATGTAAAATCATGACTGTTAGTAGCCCACAGGTACCTGCTACAGGCTTCACACCTCAGCTGTGGTTTTGGAATGGCCTGGTAGCTAGATGACACATCTCTAGTCTCAGATGATTCTCACCTTTACCAGATATTAAATTTTGTGGTTGTAATTACTAAAAAGTCTCTCACAATTTTCTTGCTCTGAGATAAGCACTCGAATCATCTGGGATTAGGCTATAATTAATTATGAACAGAATTCATTACAAGTGCTTCCACTTCCATGAACAAACCTGTTTTTTGCATCGGGTTTTGCTCCTCATAGCTAAGCTTGATTTATGGTTAGGGCTAAACAGCCTTCAGTCAGTGATCTCCTCCCATCAGAGCACAAGTGGGTCACTGCAATATCTTAGAAAGTAGGCTGCCTTCTGCATTATTCCTAGATACAATAAGCACTTGCAACATCAGATTTCTCATGTAATTGGGCATATGCTAAGCCTCAGGCTCCTCCTATGTTGTTTTTACAAAGAACAATGCTACAGTCTTAAATTGCAGAGTCTATTTTCCAATTTTGTTTAAGAAAAATGACAGCTAAAACATTGCAGAGGGGATTTAAAGAACAACTTTTTACAAGATGTGAAACAAACAGATTTATTATATAGCTCTACATAGCTAAAAAGTGCCTCTGTAAATATACCATAGTAGTTCTGTTACTGAGGACATACAGTACCTCAGAAGCAGTGATGTGTACGTTCACTAAAGCAGAAGCCAAGTATTGTTTACATAACCCCCCTTCAAAAAAAAAAAAAAAATGCGAACCAAAACCCAGAATAGTTGCTTTCACTTAGATAGTCATGCAGCTGCAGAGCTTGTGCCTTGGCAAAAATTGAGGCTGGGGGGGATTAAGAGCAGGGCTGTTGTGCTTGTCCCCTTGACACGCCTTAATTTTTGTCTCGTCCTGCCCCCTGGTGGGAGCACAGGCCGCGGGTCTATTGGTTTCACAGACTCATTTCTACAATGCAATCCCAAACTACAGAGCATTTCTAGATTGCTTTTTGTGATAAAGAACGTGTGTCAACTAACATACGAATTATTTCATTGAATACTAACAATAAAATAAATAAAACAATATTGTTTAATAAAATAATTGCTTTATCCAAATAATTAGTAAAATAATTGCTTTCTCTAAAACTTAAAAAATCACCTGCAGAATATTTACATTGCAATAAATATCCTTTCTACTCCAGAAAGATATTTAATACTCATGATTAAATGAGAATGGATAGCAAATTTTTAATATATAGATATAGATAAATATATATATAAACATACAGAGTTTATTACTCAGTGGTGTTTTATTAGGAGCTCAAGATATAGCAACATGTATAGTGTGAGAGCTTCTTTACTTAAAGATTACATAAATTCCTTTCTTTTATTTCTAGAAGGATCAACAAAATGATAGCACAGACCTGCATTGGGTTACTGCTCAGTAGCCAAAAATACTTCTGATCTTACAGGTGGGAAGAAAAAAGCAGAATAAAAGCAGAAATAAGCAGAACAAAAGGCCTTAAAAGTGTTAACACTTGCCATCCATTTAACTGCCACAATTCTACTCTCACTGAATGATATCCTCTAAGAGTAGCAAAATAAGGTACTACCAGTGCAAGTAAATGCCAATCTTAACCTTGTCAGCCATGTTTAGATTATTTTTGACACACCTGTGTTGTACCCTCAATTCCTTCATCTCATTTAAGCTCAAAACACTTCTGTACACTCTTAAACTCCTTCAGGCAGCCAGGACACCCACTGGTCTTTCAGGAGTCTCTTGTCCCAAACTCCAGGTACTACAGACACTAATGATTGTGTCATTAGTGCAGAACATTCTGCTCTTGTCAACACCAAAGCTGTAGTGGAGGGGAGAAAAAGCATTCAGCCCCACTCAGTTCACTGAACTGCTCAGTGAAGTCTGAGCACACCTGAGCCATTGAAGTAACAATGTTTGGCTGAGCTGTGACACTGGAGTACATTCATCCCCCAGTGCTTCAGGAGCCACACTGGCATCTTGATAAACCAGATCAGTCTCAGCAGCAGCCAGAGTCCTGTCCACCCCACTTTCTTCAGATACATCTGCCAAAAACAAAGGGATTTTGTTTCCTTGGTTTCCTACTGCAGAGAGTAAGAGTTACTTTTGGACACATATCTATATATACAAGTTGATAGAAAAGCTCAATCCTGCACCCAGACAATACAAAGGTTACTGCAAAGGCATAAAGGAGGACAAAACATCAAAGTAGCAGAAAACATCAGAAACCATAGCAGAGGTTTTATGATTCCCATGTGTATTTTGGACTGGGTTCTCAGCTGGTAGAGCAGCACTGCCTTCAATAACTGTTTTGCAGCCACCAAGAATCCAGCCATGTGTGACAGCTTAGGGCAAAGGGAGATTAGACATCTTCCTGCTATTACATAACAGCTTGCCTAAGTGGTGAATTTACAAGTTGCAATCAACTGGCCTACCCTACAGAGGCGTGTGAAAATGCCTTGGGTTATGTGACACAGAACTACATCATGTCCCTGACTGATCAAAAATCCACTAAGAAATGGAAGGCTGCAGATGAAGATGAACTGCCAGCTGCAGTCTAAAACAAAAATGTTTGAAGAACAATTTCTTATGACTGCATATTACCACAGCACAACCTTTTCTCTACTTAAGCATCCAACCCAGACTAATTTGTGGTGCAACATTTAGGGACTATATGTCTTTATGAACTCCAAGTACTGGGGTAGAGAGAATTGTGTTTTCAGGGCTGTTTGATGGCTTATCTTAACTATGCTCTCACCACAAAATTAAAATCTAATAAGATCTCAGTTTGGATAAGTTCAGTTAAATTGTCAAGGGTACAAAAAAGAGATGTAAAGTCTAATTAAAGAAAAAAAAAAAAAGAACTCTTTATACATTGAAAAACAGAAAGTATTTTGGCTCATCTCCAGTGACTGGCATTTATTTAGTCCCTGATTTATACAATTTATATTCTCAATAATTCAGATGAGGACCTGATTCTGCAATCCTTGTTTATGTCAAACAGTATACACTCAGGTGAACAATAACATTGATTTTAATATTGTAACTGCACACAGCAAATAAATAGGAAGCTTTGCAAAGTGAGAAAGTAGCTTATTTTTTGTGATACTTTGAACACGCTACCATGCTTAAAAGTTGTTTGTTTGGGCTACCCACTCCACAAGCAGTTTACTTGACCTGATCAGGGAAGAGACAGATGGTCAAACCCTGCCTACTGACAAACAGCCTGGGAGGTTGGAGTAAGCCTCCTGAAGCAAACTAGAGATATCACAGGTCTGTCCCACCTCTAGGCTGCAGAAAGGACCCCTCAGGGCCCAGCTCGTGTTAAATTCTGCAGGAGCTGCATGTAGAAATTTATAAAAACCATTTGCATTGACATTCTTTTAGGCTGTATCAGGTCTAACATGCTGTATTACACAATGTAAAATGCAAATATTTGTTTTCACTATAAAAATAGACAAACTGTGGCTAATTAAATATCACGCTGCCTTTGTAAAGCAGACAGGATAAGAGGAGGTTGAGGGCTATCTGTACTCAGGCCAGTGACCAGAAACTGTAACTAAGGAAAACACTTCACTTCTAGTGCTGGGCCTGCTTTGTGATTTCACTGCAGCCTGTGGGCTGTGGCTGGGCTCTCACTCCCTGCAGCCTGACTGGAAGTGAATTCACCTTATGGAAAAACTCCTTGCAGAGATTTTGTGGCAATGCCAAGTGTGGATGATTACTATCTTGTCAGACTCCAAATGCTTTAGGAATTATGACCAAAAAGTGAATTACTCAGTTCAGTAATGAAATATCATTAATACTTGCATATTTTCTGTCTCCTAGGCAACCACACTTTTTTGTTTGTTTCAAAAGATTTAAAATACAGACACACATACGAAAAGATTCAGGCAAGAACACACATTATTTCCTTCAGAAGGGCATGTGCTCTATTTTTTTGCCGTGGCTTGTAACAAGCAAGCGCTAGAACGACATTTGCATCACCTCATCGGAGAGACTTGAGGGAACCTGCTGGCTGCGTTATGGAGCTCCCGTCCGATTCACGGATCTCTGCTCCGGCGCTCGGATCGCCTCCTCCTCCCCTCCTGCCCTGACCCCGGGGGTCGCAGGACTGTTTTCCACAATTTTCTCGTCGGTGCTCAGCACCTTGGCGGCCTTTCCCCCTTTCTAAGGGCCACGAGCGTTCCCCGAGGGCTCGGCGGGCGCGGCTGTGGGCGCTGCGGGCCCGGCCCGGCCTCCCCTCAGGGCGGCCGCCCTCAGCGCNAGCAGAGCACCCCGGGCGCTTGCGGGCATCCAGCGGCGTGCAACGTGCACTGCTCAAGAATGACAAAACTTTTCTGATTTTCCTCGATGATAAGTGCCAGTTTACCCCACTCGCAGAAGGGTGGGGTTTTTTTTTTGTTTGTTTGGGGTTTTTTGTTTGTTTGTTTGTTTGTTTTTGGGGGGGGATTTTCTGAAATTTTCGTGATCCCTCGCAGTTCAAGCAAGTTGAAATTGACTTCTCCGTGGTGAAATGAGTCATTGCAATCTTTCACTCACATTCGTAATTACATCCCACCCTGGCTAACTATTTGAGCTGGTCAAAATTACTATGAAAGAAATATACCAGCAGCTCAAAAGCACTTGCATGAAAGAAATGAATGGATTTTGAGAAAAAAAAAAAAACCATACCCAGGTGACAGCTGTATTGCCTGTTAGCAGCTAAGGAAGCATGAAAAATTCCAATCTGGTTCTCCTAAAACAGAGTTTTTACCCCAAGAGAAACTGCAAACTTTTGCTTTTTATCTTAATTCAGGATGAAAAAAAAAAAAAAATCTTAAAAGACACGCAAATCACTTGAATGTTTTCCTGGAAGAAATGTCCATTTTCCAATTTCCTATCTCCTTTAAGCAGTCTCTTTCTGCAAAAGCACTTTTATCCCAGGAGGGAATATTTAAATGGAATATGTTTGAAATGCATGTTCATCACCCAAAAGACACAAGCACACATCTTAGCTTTCCTGATGAGCAATGTAATTCTCCTCTCAGATCAGCCAAACACAAACATACTTCAACAGAGCAGCAAACAAGCTGGACATTCCTTACCTCTGGTTTTCCAGCACACACATGCTGGAAAAACGCTCACCACTAACTTGAGAAAGTGCAGGCTAGCAGGACAATAAAGGATAAGTGAATATGCAAACAGGAGTCTAATCTATTTCTTATCTGTGACCTATTCATAACCTAAAAAGTAACAGCTTGGAATTAATTGTTGAGGGTAGTTAGTATACTAAGAGGGAAAAAAAGAGGCAGCCTTGGATCAAATTTTCTTCTAGACATTGCTATATAGAGACAAAACCCTCCTTTTGTGCAACTACTTTTTAATCTTGCTAGATTTTTAATATAATTAACACATATCATCTATAACGGGCCATTAAATCCTCTAATGTTATTTAGAGAAACCCATAGAATTTCTTCAAAATCTACAAGCTTCCATTTTTTATTTGAAGCCATTTGAAGTTCATCACCCTTTTCCTGATTCCTTTTAGTCATTAGTAACTCTAACTTACAAAAAATTCACGTGAAGCACTATAAACATACAGTCATGAGAGTTGCCTCTTTACTGCAGCAGAATTACAAATAGGAATGCTCCTCCTAACATGGCTGTAGAGTTACGGTCCAGTTTCTTAGTACTCAGGCTTAAAAGAACTGATTTAGGAGGTTTTGCCTGGCTTTTGTAGGAGAAATCACGCTTTATAAATCATGTGTGGCATATCCCCTCAGAGCCATGAGCTGTTAGGAAGCCCAGTGTCCTTTTCCTATCTTCACCACATATACTATAATTATTGGTTTTGTCTTCCCACCAGTAATGAAAGTCTCTTCTGCTGCTCTTTTGCATTTTTCAGTAGATTTATACAAGTTATATTGCATGAAAATGTGGACTTTCATTAAAGCAAAGTAATGAGGTAACTTTTATATTTGCATTCAGTTACAAAAAATACACCTATTTTTAGGAAGCAGTTTATACCGAATCACAGAATATGCTAAATTGGAAAGGTCCATTAAGTCCAGCTCTTCAGCCTTGGGGTAATATCATTCCTTCATTCCTATGAGTTCCTCAAGAGAAAAAAAAATTATTTGTACTACAGCAATGATTATATCTCCCTAAGAGTGCCTGACTGTACTAGGCACAAGTAAATGCATGAAATAATAAAGTCACTTCCTGCACCAAAGAGGTACACTTTAAGCATACATGACAACAGATGGAGAAAACACTGGAGTATTAATATTGCATGCACCAGAAGGGATTATTCTCACTGTGTGTGGAATAGACTGTATGCTGTTGCTACTTGTGCTGAAAGTCCTTGGTCCAATACCACATCTTGCAGTACTGGAGGTGGAATAAAATTTTCTTTCAGAGTCTGCAGATTGAGTGCTGCCTCCCACACATTTCATTATACTGCTGTCAAGGTTCACTCTCACTGGCATTGTCATTTTTATCTTGAAAATGTTTTCAGAATGCAAGAGGCTCAATGGAAAGAATCACTGACACAAGTTTGGCATGCTTTTCTGTAAGCAGTAGAGGAAAACTCTGCCTGCATTGCAGACATGATAATCAGCATATCCCATGTGTAAGTACTTGTTTCCTTCATCTGAAAGCATCACACAACATAACTGTACCAACAGTCATCACTTAACTTTTGTATCAGTGCACCAGAGGTTAGCAGCAGGGGAAAAGGAGAACTTAGTAAAATACATAATGTTGTCTTTTAATACGCAATGTCTGGAGCATTTCTGCAGCAAACTACTGACCTGAAAGTCCAGATGGTTTGTATGCTGTGCCCTTAAAAGCAATTTTCCCTATTACCGAGTCCCTTTAAAATCTGTAATGCTAGTCTCCACTGAGAGCAGTGTTTGGCATATCTCAAACACACTGTAGAGTGCATTTCATTTTTGAGAAGCTTTGTTGTTTCTTCTTATGTCCAATACATTTGAACTTGCATAGAAAGACTAATCAAACCAGAAGAATACTCTGTCATAGACTGTGTGTAGACCAGATGCGCTTCTGTTGATGTTGCTGAGAGATTTTTTCCCTGTGGATATGAACTGGGAATATGAAGAGGCCATATGGTAGTAAAGATAATTTACACAGCACCTTTTATCAACAAATATTACAAAGGACCTTGCAAATCACTTACTGTACAGGAAGAATTTCACTCAGAACTGAAACACAAATACCTCTGGGGTGAAACCTGGAAATACACAAAAGCACACAGTAATGCTATGAAACTATTTCTAATTAGTTGAGAAAAAAAAAGTCACAGCAAACTGAAATTGTGAGAGGAGCACAGGTGGACAAGTTCTATTTACAAATCAGTTGCAATCTGCACAGTTTTGTCCTCTGCGTGAAGTAATAATTTATGAAAAGTATTCCTTTTGATAAGTGCAACTCTGATAAAATTATCTTCAAATATAGACATGGAAAACAGAACAGAATACTAAGTGGATAATTTCATTTCAGTTCTGCAGACATTCACTGTACATATGCACATACCCCATCTTAATCTCAGCATTCCAATAGGTAATGTAGCCAAGAAAAGTTATACTAATTTTTGTATTTGTCATAGGTATGAGTGTGGGAGGCTCTGGACATTTTCCAATACTGTCATGAATGTCACTACTGAAGCAAGAATAATCAAGAAAAAACAATTGTTTCAAAGACAATATAATTTTTTTTCTATCCATGTTGGGGAAGATGAACAGTAGGAGATAGAAAATGTGATAGATTGCAATATGCATCAGGGTCAGCAAAGAAAACAGTCATAATTTTCAAATGAAACTATGTAAAATTCCTTAGTGAGGTTTATTATTTGAAAATGTTACCTTCTTCCAACCTTACTCCCAGGTTGAATCTGGTTCAGTCCCAAATCTGTCTAATGTGCTGTAGATTTATTCATATTATGTTTATCTGCTGTTAGAAGGCAATTCTAAATGCTGCTCAACAAATCAAATTAATATTAAGTAGACATACAACATAATTAATTTTGTATATTTATTGAGCTCCCAGAACAACTTATTACAAAATCCTTCACTGCACTTAAAATGAAATTGGAAACATAGTTTTATGTAAAGAGACTTTTGAAACAAGAATTTTCAAAGAATCCAGAAAGTTCAGCTTCCAGGTCCTATCTTTTGATTTTCTGAGAACTTCTGCCCATCCACAGTAATCCAGGCCTGGTCACATAAACTCACAGCAGTCTTAATATCACATTTATCCTCATAGCCCAGCCATAGTGGTCCTTCCTGTCCCAGAAAAGATAAAGCCAATGTTACTGATTCTGTGGTAAATGACCAGCAGGTCTTTTCCTGATTCCAGCACTGCAGTGTTTTGTAACCATGAGTGCAATGATTTTCAGTATAGCCATGTGACAGCTGCAAAACTTTTGTGTGTTAAACTAGCTGCTAATTAGGAGTAAAGAGTTTTCTTGAAACTCTTCAAACTCTTAAAATTGGCTGTGCTGAGATCCATTGTCCAGATATTCCTGTTAACTTCAAAGGAATAACAACAGAGAGTAACTTTACTGCAGACACACCAGTACTTGAAAATTATAGGTTAGGAAAGACACCAAAGATTTCATTATTAGAATTGTAGATCTCTGAGGGGGAACAGCACAGCCATGTGTGGAAGTTCTGTGTGCTTACCCCTAACATGCAACCACTTAGCATTCCTGAAAAATGGGCACTAGCAGTATCACTCCACAATTATGATGCCCATTTTCATGGTCGTGCTTTGTTCACCCTCCTGATGGTACTGCTTACAGTCAGAGGTGTGGAGGGTAATAAATGTAGGTAAAATAAATAAATAACATGAACACAGTGCACTCCTACTCCCAGGAGCAATTTTCCTTTTTTTATTTGTATAGTCGTATGCACTAAAAGGATGTGAAAAGACTACTATTAAACTACCCTTAAATATGTGTAATGGCACGACATGCTGACTCAGAAATTCCTTTCTTCCAAGCCCATATAAAGCTGAGAGTCTAATTGCAAATGCTCTATTACTGTGTTGATAAATGTACCGTATCATTCATTCCTTTTCAGAATAAATTCATGCAGGCCTTTTTTAATACAAGGTTTTAAAGATCAAACTCAGTATATCCATTTAAAAGAGTAATCTCAGTTCTTATAAGGCTGTAGTAAAAGAAGTAATAATAACACTTACTGTACTTTAGATCTTCAAAGCACTGTATGGGTATTAAGGAATTTGTCTCTCTTGGCAAGGATTTTAGTATGCATTGGGCAGTAAGTAACAGCAGGTACCTTGTTTCTTCTTTTTTTTTTTCCTTCATTATTTTCTCCTTCCTGTTTTATTCCCCATAGGCTAGAAGTGTGTTGCTTCTCTGTTTATGGGAATTCTAGAAATCCCTTACTGGTGCTACTGAATGGTTTGAATTTGCTTTTACCAGCCAGAGCAATCCGTCAGACTCCTATCACATATCTCAGGAATGGAAATGAGAGTCAACTTTATTTTAAAGCCTGCTCTCTTGCCATATCACAGAGCTGTCCTGGGTAGGTTTCACAAGGAAATAACCTCTTTTTTTTTTTATATTTTTCCTAGCTCAAATGTCCTTATTTACTATCACAACTAATAGAACCAGAATAGGCAAGAATCTTGTCTTTTGCAAGTGCTGGGGTAGAAACTCACAATGAGTGCAGTCCCTAGGATGGTGTTTTCACAAATGCAAGGATAAACATTGTTGTTTACCCTGCTTTTCAAAGTAGCCCAGTGAGACAGGGCTTGACAATCCTCACTTTCCACAGGAGACTACCTCCTTTCTAGGTGGCAGAAGTAAGTGCAAGCAAAAAAAACCAGTTCTGCTTAGAACCAAGGGTCATAGGTATAGTAACCGAGGTCTGTAGAGCCAGAGCTTGTCACAGCAGCAGTGAAAGTTTGCCATTCCAGAAATCAGTTGAACTTCAAGACTATTGCACTCCCATTCCACCCAGAAGCTACTACAGTCTCCATTCCTCTTTGCAGCAACTCTTCTTTCTGTAAATGTTCAGCATTGTAAAGTACACGTCCTTGAAATTTCTAATTAAATCCCAACGTGACTGAGGAGTCTGCAGATGTAACAAGCATTAATTCAGTGGTCTCTGTTGTCAAGAAAGCAGTCAATGTTTAAGTGCATTACAGCCACTTTTCTTTTGGTTATGCAGGAAACTATTTCTATAAGCTTGTGATGTGAACATTTTCAATAAACATTAAAATAAAATCACTGGAACAGTTTGGCTTGTGGAAATTCTCCCAAAATTGAGAATTACTAACAAACAAAGGTGCAATCTCAGTTATAAATTGTATCAACATAGGTGTGAGTCATATTCACAGCAGCTGTGAATGTGCTGTGACTTTGTGTTGCTTCACTGTCTTCACTTCCTATCTCCTAACAGAGCATGTCCTGGAAGTGCTCTGCCACATGCTTGCTTCCCCAGGACAGCATGGATATTTCTGCAGAAGCAATTCTGAAGAGCTAAAAACCCAACTGTCTTCTTCCATGACTAGAAGATCTGGAGAAACCAGTCCCTGCCCAGTGATCAATTTGACCTTTGCCAATACCACTTTGCCAATACCTTTGCCAATAAACAGTGCCCCAGAAAGAAGCAGGCTGATATTTTGCCATAGAGACAGCACTTTTCTGTCACACGACAAAAAAAAAACATTAGCGTCTTAGATGGCCAAGTCAATCATCTTTGATTCAGATGTGGTTTTAGCTTTTCTCTTGAAAAAATAGCATGCACATGGTTTATGTTTCCTATTATATCTAGAGATATATTTTGAATTCTCCTTTGGAGGCTTCAGTAGCTACAGATTAAGTCTTGATGAAAAGAAATTAAGAAAGTGGAGGCTAGGAATTGCTAGAAGAATTTATGCAGCTAAGGACAGAATACAAGACTTCAGGGTCGAAAGGGTGAAGCAGAACTGTTTATCTGTCATGCCACATAGAAAAGATTTCTGAGCTGATTTATTGCTTAGCTTTTGAAAGATCAACACAGTCACATAGAAAAAAAAAATCACTGTTTTCTTTTCTTCTTTCCAGAGCTGTAAACCTATATTTCAAAAGCCATTGTTGAAGTGGAAGATTAGATGAAAAGGTTGATCCCTGATTCAATTTTCAAGGGCAGGTCTCATGCTACTTAACCCAGGAATTTCCCCAGTTTTCTGTTGCATTCTATGCTGCCATCATCTGGCTCTTTTCATAAAATCTGACATTTTCTAAATCTCAGTTCCCTCCAGGCCTCAATTTCTTTTCAATGCTTTTCATGATGATCTCTCACAGTAAGAATTTACATTTTCTTGAGCAGCAAGCATCTCTCTGCAGCTACCCCTGCCAGAACATTTACCCAGACTCTGGGCTGGGCATGCAGCTCCTTTTGCCTGAGTACTCAAGATGGAGGGAGGATATTAATTTATGTATCTGTTCATAGTCCAACATACTATTCTGATTCTAAATCTCTTCAACCACATAGCAGAGATTTGATAACTATCCAGTTACTTCTAGCCTGCCAGCCACCAGCATCTTGACTGTGCCTTCCCACCTCCAGGAATGCAGGCATTTGGTCATGGAAAACACCTCTCCTCCCACAGTAAAGGGTGTTACCAACTCTCCCAGTTATTTACTTAAATAGAAATAGGTCATTTACTTACTCCAAGACAAATTTTCTGCCTGATGGGGCGATGAAAAAATGTGGTAGAAGCTTTCCAATGGGCTTACATGGATCCAAGGCCACACTGCTTCCAAGACATCACAACCTTCACCTCCTCATGTCTGGCAGCCAGAGTACTGTGGAAGATTCAGAAACATAACTGGCTAAACTCTGGATTTCTGATGGCAGGTAAAACTCTGAGGGAATGTGAAAGCATTGGCACTAATACAGACATGGGGAAGAACAATACATACAATAAACTCTGCTTCATCTTTAGATTGCAGCATACCACTCTGGGTTCTGAGGAAAGGCTTCTCCTGGAGCATTTCCAGTGCTTGGCTTTTTGTCTACTCTGATCTTCACAGAAGCCCTCTGTCTCTGTGCATGCCAGGCAAAAGCCTCCCTAGCCAAACATGCTCAGCTGCTTTGTCTTCCTGTTAAAGGATTCACCTAACCTGTTCTGTAGGTAACAAGGACAGGAGAGCAAGGTTGCCTCTCTGCTGCCCAGCCACACCCCAGCTCCAAGAGCAAAACAGAAGGATGCTACAAAGAACATTTCTGTCGTACATGGAACTGCAAACAAGCAAGCACAGCACATCCCTCTATCACAGCACACATCAATCAAGGCATGCAGTTCTTGACAGGACACTGATCAATCACCACAGGGAGACAGCAGCATGGGGAGACATTCCAATATGTTTTCCTTCATTCTTTTTCCTGAAACTGGAGAGGCAGGTTAAATAAGGCTCTGCTGGAGCTTGTGATGCACATTTTTCAGGTATGGTAATTACTGCATACAAAGGAGACTTTGAGGCCTATGAAGTAGAATTAACAGGTCTTGGTGCAAGCCAGAAAAAAAAAATGTATATTTACATAGGGACTCTTCAGAGATATGAACCTAAAAAGAGAAAAGAAGATGAGAAACTTGGTCTTAGAAACAAGAAAAGTTTCTAATTGGTTTTAATTTCCACATCCAAGTCCTGAGAAAATCGACAGAATGAAAACTGTCATTAAATAGACACTTCTTTAATGAACAAAGTAGGAACATGCCTAATATTTGGATATGCAGAAGTGACCACTTATTTTGCCTGAGTACTAACTTCAAATGACAGTGTGCTGAAACTTACAGATTCTGTATTTGCTATTTATTTTTGTAATGACAGAGCAGAAGTGGAACAGAGTGGCTGGACAGCTGTATGGAACCTCCATTCTGAATTCAAATCTGAATTGGACCTCAACCAGTACATGCAGGTCTTGAGCACCACTACATGCCTCCCTCAAACATCTTCACTGCTCTGAATACTGGATGAATGTCTCTCTATGCATCCTGGCAGAACTGGGCTGAGAATTTCAGACCCACTTGGGAATCGGCAGAAGTGGAACTGGGCTCCCAAGGTTTAAAAGAAGTATCAATCCTAATGAAGCAGCACAGAAAGTAAGTATGTACCTCTAAAAGTACTCATGTCAGCACAGTTAAATATTAGAGGCTTTAGGAAACACCTTTCATAGAGTTGCTGGTGGAAGGAATGCAGACAAGCCCTATATTGGCCATATAGAACATTGTATTTATTTCTTGCACCAGCAGTTTTCATAGCCTTGACCTGTGTAACTGTAGAGTAAGAAGAAAATAAAGAAGCAAACCACATAGAAATATGTGCCCTGTGTTTCTCACTCAGGGATTAAACAAAACAAAGAATATTTCATTTCAATTTTCAAGGAGGCTCTCTATGTTTCTGAAGAGTGCTGATGCCCTGTGATATCTGAGCAAGACAGCATTAGGACTGTACACACTGTATTCCTTCCTGCTTTATTAATAAAACAATAATGAACTCAGTGGTGCAGAAGCAACAGAACATGCTGCTACAAAGGAGACCTCAAAGCCCACTCAGCTGCTTCACTGGTGTATATTAAAATTAATGAGTTTCTGCTGCAGCAAGAAAGAGGTGTCCTTACAGGGGAATGAAATCTATGATCTTTATATTGTAGCACAACCACTGAGAAGCACATAAATCTGCACATCTCAGTCTCAAATAACAAATATCTTTTTACAGAAGAAGGAAAGGACAGGCTGAATACACTTGCCATACATATTGAAAGAGGGGATAGGAGAGTTTTTCATTTGCATCTTAAGCACCTTCCCACTAATAAAAACTGGATCAAGGCTCTCTTCCCTCTCCCCACCCCCATTTTTATAGCTAAGTGAGAAAAATATTGGAGATATTGAATGCCAGCCAGCAGATGAGGCTACTAACTCAGCCATTGTAACCACAATATTTAATAGCTGTCAGTTAAAGAGCCCTGATATTTATACACAGGAACATATACCTGGAGGTCAGCACATTTCATTAGTATTTTTGTTTATGACATTCTTCACAGTGGTTTCAAGCTTTTAATGCTTTCCAGTTAACAAAGCAAAATTTTGAAGCAACTATTAGGTTGGCAAATAATACAATTTTTTAAATGTTGTTTCATTAAGACACTCAGTTTTATTCCAAATTCTTCAAGGCTTCATTAGACTGCAAAGAGGAGTTAATAAAACACTGCTACAATAGCATCTCCGTGAAACTTATTTCCTGCTTAAGAACTCCAATGAAAAACTAAAATTACTAGACTGTTTCATATATGAAGCACATCAAGTATTTTGTGAGCTCAGTTCAAGCCACTTGCTTGGACTGAAGTTGTAACTGGAGAGCACTTTAACCAGAGATTATCCTAATTCTATAGAATAATTACCTAAAATCTTAAAGAGGATCATTTTCTTATCACTTCCTTTTCTTAGGTATTTCTAGAGATACATCAACCTCAGATATATTAATGACTGCTAGCTTCAAACATAGCTTAAAACAACAAATGCTGAATCATGATAAAATGTAGAAAACTAGGATCAATTCAAAACTTCTCTGAACTGTCCTATAGGCACCAGGTACTCCCATTTAATGAGGATATTTGATCTCAATCTATTCACATTTTAATTTTATGCACTTTCTATTCCAGAGTTCATTGCAATCTACAGAGAACTGCTACAGAGCAGGAAAAAAGAGGGGGGGAGAAGGTGGGAGGGGGGACACAGGCAACACACAGGATTAGACAGGCCCAAACAAAACCACCAACCAACAAAGAAACACAAAATACCCACACCAAGACCAGACTTGAAGAAGCATTAACAATTCATTTTCCGAATGTGAGGCTATGATTTATATCCAAAACCTTTATTATATCACTTGTGTAGAGCTTAGTGTTTTCCACAGCATAACCTACATCTCAGTGTGCAAACTGCTTCTGTTCTAACTTAGCCAAGTTCAGCCTACTAATAGTATCATATAAAGGGCAGCATTTTGTTTAGCTCATTAAAATCCAGGAATTTGCTACACTGTCCTGCCATTAAGTCCCTGTCAGCCCAGAAGCATTCCATTGGGACTGCATTAGTTCATCACTGAAATATACTTTTATTTTAGTCTCACTAGAGTCAAGCTTTATCAAAAACATACTGTATGAAGAAACATGGTATCTGAAGTTCAGCTTCCATCATTTCTTTTTTGAAGAAGGTCTTTGGAAAGGCAAGGAAGAATATGGAAGTGAAAATCTGTCCCAGAAGACTCCAGAACCAGTTATTTATATGACATAAAGAGAGGGTGATCTATTTTGTCACTTGCAAATCTCCCTTTGTGTCTTTTTCCTCTCCCCTACTGTTGTAGATGGGCCAAACTTGAAGTTGAGCACCAGAAAGTGTCTGGGGAATGCTCTGATTCTGGGGATAATTTGAACCCAAGCACAGCTGATTCCAGCTTGTCCAGTTTAAGCAAAGCAGAACCTCAGCACTGAACAATCTGACATGCATACAGTAAAATCTCAGACTGGGCTCTGGAAAATAATTGATCTCCTTCCTTCTTCCCGCCTAACATAGAGAAGTGCAAGTGGGTGTGTGGCCCCACAAAAGAGTAGTTGTTAAGAGACATTTCCACAAGTACTTTCAAGGCTAGAGAGTCAGAGACCACCTCTGCTAAAAGGAACCATGGGCAGCCAGAGGCCATGTACACATCAGCAAGGACTGGCCTTCACTAGAAACAGAGCTGTGCAATGAGACAGTTGACCTGACATGCCACCATGAATATTTCATTAGGGTTTATCTCAAAAAAGAACAAATCTTGTCTCACTAGGGAATTGAATGCAGTCAGTGAGCATTGAAAATGCTCCTGGAAAACATTGTCCTTTCAGTTTAATCTGAAAGAGATCCAATAAAGCACCCCAAGACTGCTCCATGGTATGAATCAAAGCACATTTACCAGGGACAAGCAGATTAGTTTCAGAAGCACATTCCCGATCTGAACTAAACTACTAATCCAGGCACACTGTAAATTCTTCTGCATGAGATCCTAACAGCACAATATACAGAGGGAAAAAGATTATTTTGTACTATGCTCAGAGATGCACCGCTGAAAGAGGAATCAGGACGCATCTTCCAAAGTAAAGTGATGCTATGTAAAAGCCAAACAGATAGGAAGGCAGTTTTTTTTAAATCAAAGATAATGGAAGGAAGCAATTTAAGGTAATTTTACTCCCTTTAAGAGTAAAAATTGCTTTTACATTTCAATCAAATGAGAGCATCTATGCAGCATTAGCCACAGAGCTAAGCACCAAGCAGTGTCTCCTCCAGTGTCTTGGGTGTTACTCCAGTGGCACTCGGGTGAAAAGGAAATTCAGGATTTTTTTAACAGGCTTAAGACCTTTGACACTGTCAGCATTCTTTTTTTTTTTTTAATGTTATCACACGAAATTAATTAAAGGTTTCTTGACATGCCTCAATGGAAATAAAATTCTTTTTATTCAGACAAAATTATATATAGTAACAAAACTCCAAAACAATCTATTCTCAGCACCCTGTGAGGGGCTAGAAGACAATAGCAAATGTGTATATTTATCTGGAAATGTTTACAACACACTTAAGAATTTCTTTCTTAATTAAGGAATTTCAAAGTTACTAATGTCAATGGTGATGTGGTGCCAAATGAAACACAATTTTTATCCCCTGCAGTTGCTCAGTTCTTAGTGATCATGGGTAATATTTGCAAATCTGTAGAGACTTCAATTCAAGCTGTGAACATGAGTTTCAATATCTCAATACTTTTACCCAATTTTAAGGAAGTCTGAATACCTACAGCTCTTGACTGATTCAGGTGGCACTACATGAGAACTACAGAGAAAAGTTGAGGCTTCACACACTTTGCTTCCGCTTCTCAGACCTGGCCAATAGAACAAAAATAATGAAGCTAAATCATTAGCTGCCCAGAATGGTTCAGTTGTTTTCTGTTCTGGTTAAACTGAACCACAGTGAAAAAGATTATACCATAACAGAGGAGGAAAAGTTGCTCTTTCGCTTTGAAGTGGTTTTGGGTTAAAATTCAATAGTAGCAAGAGTCAAAAGAAAGTAATCAAGAAAGTATCATAACATCTATAATACCATGTAGCAGTTCTGGAAGCAAAAATCACCTCTTCAGACAAACAAAATTCCTGTATTCCAGCTAATAATATTAATTTAAAGCTACAGACACAACCATATCAAGATGAAGGTCTCAGTATAACATAAAGCCAAAGTGGTCAGTGGTCCTTAATGTACATGTGTGCATAGACTTGATTGTAGAGCACTGACTGCATGATCCTGCCTTATGCACCACATAGATGGAGATAATACTTTCATGAATAAACAAAAAAAAAAGTTATTGAATGGAGGTATATTTTCTTACCAAAGTCTGGCAGGTCCATCTCCACTCCAGTCTTTTCTCAGTATTTGTGTAAGTTCATTACCTTCTCATCCTGGTTTTAATATCATCATTCCGGCTTTTTTTTTTTTTTACTCAAAATTGACCAAACCATTCACAGTAGACCAGAATTAAACTTTTGTAACACTTAAACAAGGCACACAGTAAGTCTTCATTAAAAATGTCTATATAAGGAATGCATAAAAAATTATATAATTCTATCATTCTTTAACTTCTCACCCGTTTTTAAATATGCTGATAAGCTTGTAGCAAAAAGACAATTCCACGTGTGTATTTTTAGAGATCATTTAAAAAACAATTCCAGAAATATTCCCAAATGAGATGGAGAGGCGGGAGAGGCGGCGGCCGCCAGAGGGAGAGCTGGGAGCGCCGGAGCCCGGGGAGCTCGGCAGCGACCGCAGCATCACCCGCCCGCACCGCACACACACACACAC
>WBNO01031278.1:75532-139028 GCA_013400575.1 Peucedramus taeniatus
GCACACACACTCACACAGACACAGAGACACCGCGCACACACACACACACAAAGACACACACACACACTCACTCACAGACACACACACCACACACACACACCGACACACTCACACACACACAGACACACTCACACACAGACACACACACACACAGACACAGACACACGCGCACACATGCACTCACACACACACAGCACACACACACTCACACATGCACTCACACACACTGCACACACACACTCACACATGCACTCGCACTCACACACACACTCACACATGCACTCACACGCACTCACACGCACACTGCTGACAGCTGGTGGGATTCCAGCCCACAGAACTCCTTCTGAAGGAAATGTCTCTACAATCACAGCATTTGGGTTCCTCTGCAATCTAAAGATGCAAATCTTGACTAAAGGAGTTGATTCTCAGTGTCGTTAAATATTCGTCTTTTAACCTCCTTTAAAATTATTTCCTTGCTAGTATTTAACTTATTTTTCTTTTTTTTTTTTCCTGGAGAAAAAATAACTAGGGCAACACAGAGAGGAGAATAAAAGGATCTGTAGATGTTCTACTTGGCCAATTGAAAAAATACCTAAAAAACTGTATTTTCCACTTCTTCTATATTTATCTACCTAAAAGATGGGAAGAAGTCAAGAAGGAAAGCTAGGAGGTGGTACCATGACAGAGTTCAGCAGCCTCCAATCTCTGCTGGTAGGAAGCCAAACTCTGGGACTAATGAGTCTCAAAAGTCAGTAGAACTCCCTATCAGCAAGGAGCAGACCTTATTTTGAGCTGGTAACCTCAGCCAGCAGGAGAACCTCTGGGAATTGGGGCACTCTGCTGCAGAACACAGCTGGGATCAGCCAAGTTGTGTGGACTTGGTCACAGGTTGCCACACAACTGGTGTTCCATGCTAACCAAAGCCTCTGCCAACCTACTTTTGCTCATATGTCAAAACATGTAACAATATCCCAGCTGGCCTTTGAATATTTCCACAAAGCAAAGAGATCCCACATTGCCAAAATGGAAAGAATTAAAAAGACCACGCCTTTCTGTTATAGCTCAGAGACTTACCAGTCCATGAAACCTCCACTGCAAAGGGGCTGTGGCCCCTCAATTTTCTGACCTGTTCACTGTCTCCCTGCTTCCTCAGCTCTTTGTTTCTGACATATCAGTTTAAAGAAGCTTTTCCAGATTTCTCAATTTGTGTCACATATACATCAAGCTCATTTGAGCTTGAACAGTTCAAAATTAATATTCCTTTGGCTAAATCCCCTGCAGATCTGATGGAGATATTCTCTGTCATGGAAGTGTATGTTGAATCCTGCAGAGTCTGAGATAAGGCTCAGAGGGAATCCTGCCAAAAAACAGAGCCATGTTCCCACTCATTCTTCCCACACAACTAAATGGATAAATTGAGGTGTCATGAAAATTGACACAGGAAAATCCAACAAGCGCCATGAAATTATTGCTTTCAAAGCAAATTTGCATGAAATAAAACATGTGTTGATTACATATCCTCTACAGCATTCTCATTGTATCTCTGAGAAAATTCAGCATTCCTGATCACAGAAGTTCCATTTTAGAATGCATTTGCTCTATTTTTTCCGGAATCCTGTCAAAACACAATTTAATTTAAAACAGTTCATTATATGAAAGTTTATATATTTTTTTTTAAACCCAACCTTTAGCATCTGCCCAGCATTTTTATCTGTTCAGAAATTACAGTAAATCACAGTCTTTACCTCACCTGCTAATTTAGCTAGGATATGTTCAGAACAAAGGGCCACAATAAATGCCAAAGTGAGAGCTACACCCACTTATAAATCACACAGCCCCAGGTCTCTTAGTTAGCAGGTTAAAAATTTACTGGATTTTAACTGACGTACAACACAAGTAGATCCCTTCAATAATAACTGATTTATCAGAGGAAAAGTCTTTAGCAAGTACTCCTTAGCCCACCATGGACATTTCTAAAATATCTGTTTCCATCTGCTTATCTTAGCCCCAAAAAATACTTCACTTGGATAGATTTGCGCATGAAGAAAGCTCAATAACATAACATCAAAAGGATTTATAATCTCAGACTTTGCTGCTTCCAGTCCTCGACCTTGTTGTCAATTGTGAAGTGGTGGTGATAAATGTGACATCAAAATGCAGTCTCACACTTTGGTTTCTGAACACCAACAACAAAAAAGGTAAGGTCACTATTTCTTAAAATCGATTTTCTTAAGAAATGTGTTTATCAAAATCTGTCTTTACATAGTACTTTCATCCTGCTCTTCATTCTGCTTATTTACTAAAAAAACCCTCCTAGTTTATACATCTACAGTTATGATGTGGATCTGGAGTATGAGTTCTTGTGCTTTCATACGTGGGAGGAAAGAACAGAGAACTATTTGTAAGAATGCACTATAACTTCAACACATTTGTGCCAGCTCACAATGGATGAGTATCTATTTCAAAGGTAGAGCTACACAAATCTTAAAATATATGTGTGCCTGTGACTGCAGCTATTCCTGAGAGACAAGGAGAAAACGGTGAGAGAGGATAGAAAGAGGAGATGGAGAAGAAAGAAGATGAAATGTAGGTGGATTTAATCTAATTGTTCTAAACCTGCTTCTTTGACATTTAAGAGTAATGGAAAGTGACTTTGAATGCAGAAAAATACAGTGGTCACTCTGCTGATTTGGCCATCAGCAATGCAGCAATGCATAGCAATAATTCCAATTTACATAGATACACAGATCCTGTGGTTTGGCCTTAATCTAAACCGGACTTTTTCACTGTCAGAACTAGAATAATTTATTTTAATATGCCAGTCTAGTTAGCCAGTTCTAGTTGTTTAAACATTCTGTATGATCAGGAAAGGCGTCAAAAAGGGCTATGAGAAGAGCCATCATCAAGTAACAAATATATTTATGTATAACAAATGAATAAACAAACACTATTTCTGCTCTGCACTGTGCATATTCTTCAGACCTCAGAGCTATATCCAGCAATGGATTGCATTAAACATCCCTCACACTGAATTTCCTGCTGTCTCATGTGATGATTCCATTATCAGAAGTCACATTCTCATGAAGATTTTGTCTGACCGAACTTCTCAGTCCCTAACCTCCATAAATTACAATTCCTGCTGAGCTTTTCTTACTCTCAAAATTGGTTATTTCACCTTTCAAACACCCTAGCGCCTTAACCTTCTCTTTAAATTGCTGAAAAAAGGTAATTTTAATCTTGTCCTTCTTGCCTCTCTAAATTATATCCTCAGATTGAAATAAAAGGACAATCTCAATTTTCTCTGTTGTAGTTTGCCCTTCCCCTCCCTAGCCCCTGACTTGTCTATAGATGCCTGCACAGACAGAGCTTTTCTTTTGCACTGAGACATTTCCCCTGACCATTTACCTTTCTGTCACACCCTGCTTTAATAGTGATATGCAGAATATTCATTTCAGATTTAAGTCTCAGAGAAGAAAATTAATCACAGTGATTTTTGCCTGCTTGTGGTAAATTATAGCCTTGGACATTCATTGTTTTGGATCTGTTTTGGTAGAGATATTTGTCTGGTTTGGAAAACAAGCAGATGAATTAGGAACTGGTTGAGAAATTACCAAGTTTCTCCCACGCTTTCACTATAGCAGTTGGTGTTCATTATTTCATTTAAATCATACACATAACTTAAAATATGGGTTTTTTTCCTTTCATGTGTAAAGTTACAAATCAAATTTAAGTGTTCCTGGGCAGATTACCTAGGAATGTAGGTTCTCAGTTCCACTGTCAATCAACTCACCATGCACATCACAACAGAAACATTGATGCTTACACCAAGTAGCCAGACACACTGTGTGAAAGGACACAAAGATGAGAAAGGAAAACCAAAGCTGATCAACATGGTATGAACTCTAGGGCACTTTACTGAACTCTGAAATCTACCCTACTTTTATGGTGAAGCTTGCATATGGAATTGGTGGAATGCCATTTTCCACAAATTTCTGAAAAATATTGGCATGAAATGGGTTTAATCTCAGGATATCTATCTCAACAAAGAACTCCTCCACTAAGTTCCTGTGAGAGATATTAAGCAGATGCAGGGTAATGTAGTGAAGATTTTTATTGACTATGGTTTTTAAAATATCACTTATTTTAAAAATTACATTACATCCAACCTCAGGCACAGAGAATGCTGAAATCAAATTCTGGCAACTTTAGTCTATGAATGGCTATTGATTTCCATAGCCTTTTTTTCCTGAGGAAAGGACATATAAAGTTGTCTCAGTATTTGTGTGCTTCTGTTGGCTAAATATCATGGTAAATTCCTCTCAGAAATCCACAATCTAGACAAACATAAATGTTTTCCAGATTTTCAGCAGTGCTATAGCGCTATTCTTTTTCTAGTTTACATCACAGAAAAATGTTTTGTAAAAAATTCCTGGTGGGACTGTGTCAGAAGTGACAGAATATGGCTCTACAGAGCAAAAGGCAGAGGGCAAACAGCAGCCCTGTAATTGCCTGGCACTGTCTGTGTCACCTTCAGCCTGGGACTTGTACAAATCAGTCACAACCAGCTCTGCAACTGATAGCAAGGTTTATGTGCACACAGAGCCACAGGAGCTTGTATGAGCTCACTAATTTAAGCACTTGGAAGCAGGAAAGAAAAGGCATAATAGTCTTGGCATGAAAGTCTGAAGGTAAAAGGGATCAGGGGAGGGGAGGAAGGCTGGGTGTTTAGGGGAAGTCTGGACTGAGTCAGAGTGACAGCAGTAACAGCCTGTTCCACTGCAGTCTGCCAGTGCACACAATTTCCAGCAGTGCTACAGAGCTGGACTCAGCAGTGGTAATCATAGCTCAACACCTTTCCAGCTGTTCCCAGGTGGTATTTTTTGTAACAAAACAGAGTAACTTTATGAAAGCATTAGAATCAGAGTAAACTGGTACTCACTGAACATAATCAGGACTTACAAGAGATGCTTCTATTTGTTTAAAGACACTTCAAGTTTTGAAATTCCAGTGGGGTTTCACAATCTGCAATGGAAATACAGTGTCAGATTCTCCAGTTTTATGCATTTCCATACATGCCAAAGGACAATGTGAATCCTAGCAAACACTACAAAGGAGTGGCTATAGGGTTTTTCCTACCTATAGTTTCTACATGTAGCACCAAACATTCACTTATTATAGTTCTACAAATTATTCCTCTGCTTATGCTAAAGCCAACACACTTCTCCTATTCATTTTAATTCCTGCACACCTCGAAGTACCTTTGTCCATACTGATTACTGAGGAGGTTCCAAGAGCCAGGCTTCCTGGAGGCTGATGGGAGGCAGTGAGGATGAAAGGGAAGCTGGCAGAGAGCAGCATTTACCTATTAGCCATTAGCTAGGGATACTCCCACCCCATCTGCTGCCTGAGAGAGATTTCAATGGAAAGATTATCCACATTTGATAAGGAATATTCCCAGCTTGGGAAGGACTCATGCTTAGTAGATGGTAATAATATTAGTCTAATATTTAAAGCGTGTCAAGCAGTGCAAACAGGTTAAAATATTTCATTATGGATTCATTAAGGTATAAATTAACTCAGTGGTGCTAGGCTAATAGCTTAATTCTCAAATTCCTATGTAATTTTCTACTTTGGATGAGCCAGGCATTGATTGAAATAGTCAACATAGACCTGTGAATAAATAAAATTTGGGAAGAGAAGGTGAATTTTTCCAGGTTTACTTTATAACACTGTACTTACTTTCAGTCTACAATATAATCCCTGAAATGAGCAAATAATTTTTGGGCAATTAACACATATAAGAAAGACTTTGGAGATCATTGACACAGCAAACACTTGACAGGTCTGTCAATGAATGTTCTTATGAAAACAAACACATAGAAGCTACTGGAAGTTCTTTCTCAAAATGTCTGCTGGGGTCCAGATATCAAGTGATGGATGACTTGTCACACACTATTCCTACAAAGCAACCATTTCTAGCAATCACATAGTCTATATAAACATGCATATAAACTTATATGAAACAGGACTTTTTGCTGGTATTTTTCCTTGTACTTTTTTGGCAAATGCCACATGAAAGCTACAGAAAAGCATGGCTCTCTCTATAATATATACACCAAAACCAGAATTACCATTCATTGAATAATCCATTTCCATTTCCTAATCTGATTTTAAGGCAGAGAGATCACAATATCTTAATATTTAATGATGAAATCTGGTCTGTCTAAAGCTTGTTACAGAAAGTTGGAATATTTTTTACATGTCCATTTATTTATAGCTTCATTTGTGCAGTTCTATTTTTAAATGTGCAAAACTGCCTTAACTATACAGTTATTCCTTACAGTCAGTGAATCTGAGAAATAACTCAAGATAGCAGCATTTTCTACCCTGAACAAAATTCTGTGCAACTCTAGTTGCAAAATGCAGAAAAGTAATAAACACTAATTGTGCTTTTTTGGGAGGCCTGAAAATGTTGCCTTGAGAACAAAAAAAGGCTAGGTTTGTAGGATCCTGAATTCCTGTCAGAAAAATTACACAAGACTTCTCTTAAGTAGGTTACAGACATCTCAGTCACTGTGGTTGCACCCATAATACCTGACCCACTCCCAGTCCTAAAACAGGATCAACCAACTGAAAGGACATCAGGACAAAGGCTCAGAGATCCTTGCACTTTAACAGCTGTACATGGAGGAGGACAAGTGGCCCTTGAGCCCAGTTCTAAAGTTTCTGCTGATGACTATAATGGAATTTGGGTGTGAATCCATTCACCTTCAATTCCTCTATCTAGAATGTGATAAGACCAAGCCAACAATTCAGGCTACAGTTGTGCTTATCCTTAAATGCCTTTTTTTCCTGTTGGCCACATTTCCTTTTATAAAAGGCCATCCTGTGGGAATAAAGAGCTCAAAAGCAAAATAAAATAAAAACATTTTGCAGTACATAATGAGATGTTTAGAGCACTCATCTTCCTTCACATTACCAAACATTTTTCCAGCTCACAGATATTTCAAAGATGTATTTGAGGTCTGGGCACAAACAGGGCTTTATTTCTATATTTATGGTAAGATCTTTGTATGTAAAGATTAGAGATGTTTTCCATTTTCAAATAGATGACATTACAACTTGCTTCACTCAGAAGAAAGTTTCCATTAGTCTGGAAACAGCCAATGTTGGCAGTGCTACCTGAGCAAACAGTAAACTGAAAAATACAGCAGATGTTACATGAGAGAGAATAAAGTAGGAAAATCAACAAACATTTGTCTCCAAGCCTGGGCTTGTCCATCAGTTAGTTTCACTCTGATGGCCTCCCAGAAGCAAGTACTTGAAGGCAAGTAAACTGGAATGCCAAGTATTTGCAACTTGCTCTAGGTTGCAAGAGGTGTGAGTCAGTGCTGTTGAAATCATTATAATGTGATGCTAAAGTTGAGGTATTGGAGAAAACTACCATGGGGATTATCAGGTACAGAAAAAACAACTCCCCAAGAAACAAGCCATCACAAGGGATACAAGGCAGCTAGTGGGAAAAAATGTGAACATGGGTATTGCTCTTCCCATGTTCACACAAATGTTTATGCAAACAACTGCCACTACTTTTTGTATCAGCTTAAGATATAGACAAAATAAATCCCTACAATTAAGAGTTAGGGGAAAGGAGAACAAATATTTTTCCTTTCCAGTAACCTTGACTGCAACCTAGGTGAAAGATTGTAAAGACACCAAGCCTACCATGACTTTTTACCCAGAGCAGAGAGGATGAAGTTAAGACACACCAATCAAATAGTAAAAGGAACCCTATGAAGTCTTTTGGGCATCAAGAGACCTTTAAATGCAATGGTAGAAACAAAACATTGTCATAGAAATGCATTTTACCCTAGCTGACCCATCTCCTCATTTTCCCACAGCATACTGATGGGCCTAGGCATGATTCTTAATTGTTTCATGAGATTTTTTTCATGTTTCACTGAAAACTGAGAAAAGGCAAAACCATGTCTTTGCAAATGCAGCTTTTGAACAGGCAGCAGCATGACTCATCATGAATAATGAAAAGCCAGGCTAAACACTGCAACCATTAGAGAAAGGCTCTGAAAAGGGGACTCTCCTGGGAGATACAGCACAGTCTTTATACTAAGAAGCTTGGGACTTAGTACAGTTATAACTCCTCTGACTTCAAAGGTACCCAAAGAATTAATTTGGCCCTGTTTGTTCTGGTAATGGCTGACTAGCCAAAAACAAAGCCCAAAAGGCTCAGGAAATGCCAGGGTAATCTTATTTCCTTTCTCCCTCATTCAGCAAGTATAGAGCTCCCAGCTGACTACATAATACCCAGGATGATGTGTGTCTTGACTGTCATTTGCCAATGCTGCTGCTGCTAGAAATCAAAGATTTACGTTCTCAAAAGAGCTTTTTGGCAGAAACTCCCAATTGCACTGCAGGGTAATTCAATATACTGAAGCACATCAATGCAGTTTGCTTTGTGTATTTGCCCCCTGCCCAAATAGTTCTCTACAGACTTAATACCTAGCTGTCATTTCCCATATTCTCTGTCTCCAGGCAACAAGCATGAACTTGAATCTGTCCAGACAGATTTTGTAATTATATGTTATGAACAACAAATGCTTAATTTCTAGGTGCTCTTTACCTCCTCAGCTCCTGCATCGAAGAGATTACCATGCCCTGGGATTGCTCAATTGAGTCCAAAAAGAGTCAGCAAATTCCTTACAACAAGATGAGACTTTTTTCTAATTAATCCTCCTATTTCAAGGCATTGTTTTGCATAGTGAAGCATAACTAAACTCTATCAACATGTTCCTCTATTTAAGAACTAGAATTCAGAGATGCTTAAACTAGTAATGGATGACTGCTGTTTTGGTATTTTCATTGTGATCCATGCAAAACTGAGCATAAAGATGGAGAGAGTCCATTCCCAAGTGGTATTTTTGCTTGAAGTTCAAGAACACTTTTTTCAAAATAAACACTTGCTTTTCAAGACGTTCACAAAGTACACGGAAATTGCTTTCTTGAAGTAAGAATTGCATAAAGAAGAGATTAATTCCCATCTACCCAGAGCTTTTCAAGGGTTTCCGAGGCTAAATCTAGATTATTACTCCCAGCATAACTCTAGAATATCTCTCAAAATAAAAGACAAAGACAACGTTCCTTACAAAGTCAATGCTAGGGGAATAAAGATTGTATTTGTATGAGTCTTTACAAGGACACTCACAAGGAACATTGTTTTAGAAAACTACTCCCAGGAGTCTATGAATGAGCCAAAAAACATGCCACTGAAAACTACTTCTAGCTTTCCAGGCAATTTTGAGCACTGCAAGAGTAATGTTCCTTTAGCTAATTACCTCAGTGCAGATGAGGTGCTAAACCCTTTGGCTGGCCCTTCCAACAGCCCAAGCTTGCAGTATCCCAACGGATGCCATAAAGAAATTACATTGCACAGCCAGAACCTTCTTTAATAAATTTGATCTCTAAAATAATTAAACTACTCCCCCCCTGCCCCAAGCCCCAGGAGCAAACTTTATGCTGTACCTCAGAGGACTAAAGCTCTTTGGAATATCATGCTGCTTGACAGTCCCCAAAGCTGCTCACAAATAGGCCTGATTCTGTGCATTGTTGACAGGAAATTGAAGGTTTCACATGAGTTTTAGGGGACCTAGACTAGATGGAAACTGCTGAATAGATGTAGAAGATCAGGCTCTATAAAATGAGCTTTCATAAGTTTCAGGTTCCATATATTTAAGTCATAGACACACTCAGTTGTTAATAACAATTTCCCTCTGCTGCAGGCTGGAAGGATCACAGTCAGTCCCTATGAAGTGTGAGCTAGTACCCACATGGCTCACAGAGCAATAGTGTCAAGCACCTGCAGACACTTCCTTGGCAACATTAGTTCAATCCAGTACAGAAAGCAAAGGGGGCTGCTGGTACCCTCAGAAAGAACCATTATCAGAACTTCAAAAGAGGAAGAAATCTCTCTTACATTAGATACCATCTCAAGCAGTGTCTTTCTGCTCTCGATGTGTTTCATGTGGTCTGACGATTGCATCACTGTGTTGTTCCCACACAGCTACTGTGTCATGCCATATTTACCTGTCAGAACACAACACAGCCCTCTTCCATAGGCAGTGAAGATGCCAGGGTCTGACAGAACATGTCAAGGATCTCCCCACCCACCACAGACAGCCAAGCTCTACAAGCCCTAGCAGGTTCATCCTGGGAGCAGCACCAGTTTCTGCGCTTCCTTTTCTGAAAGTGCTTCCTTTGCTGCAGCTGAACAAGCAATACTAGATGTGCTGTTGGTTAACCTGTCCGTGCTCCTACTTCTCCTGCAAACAGTGGTTGAGAGAAGTTTACTGTACTACTGTTTTCACTGATACCACATCAGCTCCTGATCTGTGTCCCTCCTGTAACTCAATTTCTTTGTCAGAATGAGGTATCAGTTGAGCAAGCCCTGCCTCATTCCCAATCTGGGAGCTGAACTGCTGATCAAAGAGCTTTCCAGCTTTGTCATTATATACCTGATGAAGGCCAGACAAAAGGCCAAACTATAGATCGCAAAACTGCTTCTTCAGCAACTTACTTTCTCATGTATCAGTTAACTTTTTCCTAGTGTTCATCACGATTTTTGAACCTCATGATATCTTCCCTGGTTTATGTGTTGTTGAGGTTCCAATTACAATTAGATACCTTCCAGAAGTTCAAGCGTGATCTATTTTAATGTTTTCAGAGGTGTAAAGGTACATCTATAAGTTAGTCATTGACATTAAATAGTACCACAAAAAAAATGAAACAAAATCAAGAGTGAGTAGTGGGCTTCCTGCATGCTTTCCTAATTTTTTCTTTTTCTGGTCTAAAATATGCTTTCTGAGGTTAATTCTCCCTCATCTTGCTCAATGTTGGTACTACAGCCCAGAGAAATGTCCCACTACCTATGACCATTCATTAGAAACATCAGTTTACTCTCATATTTTGCTTTTGGGACCATGACACACTATGCTCTACCCTTCCCATTAAATTTTGTAACCTCTCAGGCAGTGAAATGTTCTGCATCTATCCCAAACTGGGAGGTATTGTTAGGAATAAACACCATGAACACCCTAAGCTAGGCTATTGCCGTGAATAAATACAGACAGCTGAGTTAGAAAAGAAGTTATTAGTTACAGCTAAAGTTATGGGAGTAGAAGGCTAAGTAATTCCAGATAGTTTTATGTGAGCTTTGGTCACAGTAAACATTGAATCCTGCTATGTTATTTAAAGTACATTAAATGTTTTATAAAAGCACACTTTACCTGGTATCATTAAGGTCTCTAGCATCACAAAAGGTATCACAGATTCAAAGCCAAGACTTTTATGAAGACCCCTTTCACTTTCTTAGTTTATAAGCTTACCACTGGCATACTGCCCAAATATTTGTAAAACCTCCACAAGGATTGGACCACAATATGCAACACTGGTGTTAAGAGACTGCTCAGACTGTGCTCTGTCAGTGGTTAGATCTCTGAGTGAAGGAGCAGTTAATTTATAGAGTTATAGATGTAAGAAGAAAATTGATGGATTTTACATTCCTAGATGCAAATTTTAGTAATATGCAGGCCTCATCACCAAACCCAGCACGTCATCTGTTAATGAATGACATCAGTCTGGTTGCTCATTTAGAAAGGGCAGCAGATGAGATCATAGAGTCATTAAGGGTTGGAAAATACCTCTAAGATCAGCTGAACTATAACCCTCTGTGAAGACAGTCAGCCTGCTACACTCAGCATCAGCATGCAATGAACTGAGAAGTCAGCCAAGCCACACACAGAGACCTTTTTTGAGAGGGACTAAATCACATGACAGGACCTCCCCCTGGCAAATGGGCAGGGCCAGGCTGCTTTTAGCAAGGGCAGCTACTCCTGAAAAAGGATGGTGATGGCATAAAATGATTAGCATAGGAGACTGTTCAAGGGCAAAGCACATTTGCTAATGATGACTATAGTACATTAGCCTGCTGCTGGGTCCATGCCATCCAAAATAATTTGATAAAAGGTAAAGTTCTGGAGACCAATAAGGCACAGAAGCCTATTCCAACAGAAACAAATTAGAAGAGACATCTTTTGAAACATACAGCTTATACTTCAGGGTGAGCACTCGCTTGTGAGTTCCAGGGTTTTCAACAAAAATCAGGCAGATGCTTCCATTCTGTTCTGGGCCGGGCTGGCCTGAATTTTGATAGCACAGTTTTGGCAGTATTCCATTATTACTATGGCTGGTTGCAATTGTTATTTTTCATGGAAATCTATAAATCAAAAGGCTGTTTAAAGTGATTTTTTTTCCCAACATTTATTTTACCAAATGACCGACCATCATTTTAGGCACATTCCAAATTCAAATATCATCTAAATGGCTGTGCAAGGAACAGTCCATATTCAACAATGGCACACTTCTCTGTGAGCTAGGAAAGTACCATCCTGCCCATCTGTCAGATGGGAAGCAGGAAATACACAGAGAAGCAGGAAATACACAGAGAAGCAGGCCTGATTTTCCTGACTTATACAGATTCATTCACAATTCTCCTTGGCTCATGAAAAGACAGCATCTTTATACTCACATTTCTTGATTCATGAGACCAAAAAGAATGGCAAATTCAGTCCCTGTTTGAAAATCACTGGTTCTGGGTTATAAAAGTTTACTGATTAAAATGTACAAAGTACCAAGAGGAAGGCTGCAAGCAAATGGATCCAGCAGCAACTTGTCACATGTCTTGTAAATACATTATGTAACTGGCACAGTAGGACTGTAGATGATATTATAATACTGACAGCCAAAATAAACATTTACCCAGGACAAATAGCAAATTCTGAACTGTTAAAATTTTTAAGAATTTATTCAGGAAATGTGAAAAGTCAAAAGGAAATTGAAAAAATATCAATAAAATTGTTTTTTAATTGTCCTTGATTAAGCCATTTTTGTATCATCTAATTAGTCACTTTCCTGAGCATGCTAAGAATGTTCTTAGGTTTTGTGATAGGTTTCGTCACTTTGCTTTTGTCACTGCCCTGGAATTATTGTCTCAAAAATCTCTTCTCCCATGCACTAATTTCACCTTTCAGCATCCAATCACTGAATTTTGTTATCATTTTGCCTTTTACTGTCAAATTTCCATCAGTATGAAACTATGTTTTCCTGAAGAGCCAATTAACTTTCTATTTAATGAGTGATACTCATTTTGTAGGACACACTTTCTACTAAATTCTTCTATTATTCTTCTCATTACATTCCAGTCAGATTTCAGCATCCCTTTTGAAATACTTGCAGCAAAATTGGACAATCTATTCCATGCAACTGTTGCACTCATCCCTAACTCAGAGGAACTTTCCAACTCTTTAGAACATTAGCCATTCTAGCTACAGGTTTGCTATCAGAGTTAATATTCATTTGATGATTCAGTATGACTCCCAAACTGTCCTCAGAATCCTGAGGTGTCAGGACATGCCTTAATCTGATGAATTTCATCCTTCCTAAACATACAGCCCTGCTTTTGATAGTATTCTTACATGTGTGAGCCTTAGGAAAAAGAAATAAGATTCACTTTCTTACAACTACAAAACACATATAGAGCAGTTTGTCATTTCTGCATTGCAGAGGGCCACAGCAAAAGTCTATTTGCCATGTTCAGACATAATTGTCAGTGAAAAAATATGAAACACTGCTGAGAAAGAACCTTCACGATGGCAGAAGTGCAAAGAAAAATAGAAATCTTCAGCTATTCCTACATAAGACTTTGTTGTTGATATGAGCCTTGTGAACCAGGGTTTGAAAGAAAAACGCCCAAAAGCTTTTTTTAGCAAATCTAACTCTTGTCATTAAACAGATTGGAGGTAGAAGCCATCAGAGACTCTCTGTAAACTTCCGAAGTGCGGAAATTAACCCAGGCATATTACTAATTTAGCCTATTGTTCCAGAATGCATGACAGATCTGAAACTTTATTAATCATCCCACATACACATGGGAAGAGAGAACACCTTGTTCATAAATTATTGTAAACCTCTTTATTGCCCAGGAGGATCCAATTATTATGAATGATTAAGTGACAAACTAAAAAAATAATCAAAGTTGTACAAACCAAAGCATCAAAATAATTCCTATTCCTCCTTTGTTTCTGAAACTGAGAGTATCTCGATAATAGAGGTAAAATGAAAATTAGAGAGATTAGACATTGTTCACAATAGCTAGGAGTGTTCCTGCAAATCAGGAAAAAGTTTGTTGGCTAACAAATCAAATGTTCAGGAAAAATAAGGAAATTAAAGTCAAAACTAGATTTAGAAAATGCAACTAAAATGATAATGTAGGAAAATAGATTGTAGGATCTAACTATTTTAGGATTCATTGAAAGAATGTAAATAGTATTAAAAAGGACAGGTAATGGAACACAAGAAGAATTCAGAGATGTTATTTTAGCATAAGAGTGTTTGTGTCAGCTTCTAGGCTTTTATATAATATGTTTTTGACAAGATCTATTACAGATAGCTTTTACCTCCAATAATTAGAAAATCACAAGTGAATAAGTACATTCAAGAAAAAGTTAATTGGAGAATTTAAAGTAATTTTCTGCAAGAGAAACAAGAAGAATGAACAGGCAGGATGTTTTTCTGATTGAAATCTCTATGTAACCAGGATAGAATCCCACTTGCTTGAGTCATGCTCATGATCTTTCAAAGTCTGACCAATACACCACTTCTTGTATTATTCATGTTGTTTTCACAACTGTTATTTAAATTTCACAAGCTCAAAGACAGTCCTATACTACAAGCATTATACACAACAAAACCAAAAGGACCACTATGCAAAAAAACATTTTCAGAATATCTTATGAGCACTTAGAGCTGCTCTGTGGATTTCGTATCTGCTTGTTAGGGGCAATTAAATGGGGAGATTCAAGCTGTGGTCAGTTTTGTGCAGCCTATCAGTGCAGATGGTGCACACTGGGAGATGTCCCCCCTGGACCTTCTTCATCAAATACTGACAGAGGTAGGCAGATTTGCTCAGGGTTTATGGGATTAATATAGGATAGGGGAAAGACTGAGGATTAGGATAATGTCCAGCTGAAGTAGGAGGAGGTGGAAGGGGTTGAGGCTCTTACAAGGTTTTTTGGAAAGCAGATGTTATCAGTTTGGAGAAAGCACAAGCCAGGACCTGAGGTATTGCAGTCAGTTCTGCTGAAGATATCGTAATAGTAAGGCAATTAAGAAAAAAGGTTGCAGTCAAAGGAATAAGGATTTGGAGGAAGAGTTACTTTGAAATCCCTACAGGGAGCCACCAAAGAGACTCCACTACCAACACTGCCAATTCTAATTGCTAATTTGCATATGGTAGCACACAGCTGCAGTGTGAGATGAGCTCTGGAAAACCCCACTAGTGCCAGTACAGGACACTCACACAGCTCTGAAAACTGAAAACAACATAACTATTTCTTATGGTCAAGTCCCTGCACTATCTGAACACAGAGAAACTAACCTAATCATAGATATGATATGTGGTCATAACATGTGGAAATGTCTCTTTTTCTAGTCTTTCACCTGGTTTTTAATCTGTTTCTGTTTTTGAGAACTCAAGCGCATCTTTTATGGAATAGTTTTAGTTAGCTGAGGAAAGCCAGTGATCAGATCTCCCAATAACAGGAGCTTTTTTTCCCAAAGTTCCCTGAAGTCAAATGGTTACTAAAAATCAGTTACTGCCTTTGCCAAGAACTGCTATCCCCCCAAGAGATCTCTAATTTGCAAAAGTTGTTCAATTTGTGGTGGTAGAGGGATACTCTTAAAAATGCAAATTCATTCTATTTTTTAACCAACCATGATACAACAAGTAATAAAAATAGAAATCTGAAACCATCAGATTTCATAGCCTGTCAGTATTTTATTGAAATATTGACAGAATTATTTAATTAATGAAAGGCTAGAAGAGTATAAAAGAAATATGCCTATTTGTTTAAAGGCAATTAGTTCTCTAAATATGACACATATGAAGTGAAACTGTGTCAATCATGAAATATATTCCATGCACTTAAACTGGTAAAAAGAATCACTTCAGAATAATACAACATTGATGTTGGACATTTATTAGAACTATAGAGAGCAAAGATCCCTCAGCTGTGTTTAAGGTCCCATTTCCTTCAGACAGATCATTAGTTTCCCCCAAAGTGCCTCCTTCTCCCAGCTGGAGGTCTAAATTGGTGTTATTAAAGTTTTTGATCCATCTAACTTTTAGCTTTTTTATTTCTGAGCTACAGCATTAACCAAATCAACAACAAACCACTGCAACAATTACTGGTATTTATGGTATAAATTCCAAGCAATACTAATCTAAATGGCTGCCTCCTAAGAGAATCAAGTACCAATATGAACACACCAATTACTTCATACAATTGGAGGAAGGGTATTTCCACAAAGAATGTTCCTGAATCTCAGCAGAAAAGAATATACACATATAAATAAATTCATTATTAACTTCTATTGTTTTTTGAAGTGTAGACTATGGGAAAAGATATTGATACTACTTACACTGATCTGTGGTGTTCCTTCACTGAAAGGACAGATTTCTGTGGCTGATACTCACATTTTGGTTCTTCTCCCATTAATGACAGCCCACTGGAAACTGAGAATATAAAACTTGCCATACTCAGTAGTCACGACATAATGACAACTTTTAATTACAATCCTGAACTGCATTAGTCAAAATAAAAGAACAGACCAACAAAATAATAGGATGATTGGTGTTAACTAGAGTGGTTGGAGTGTTCCTGATTTTTCTTTGAACCACCAATATTGTGTTCAACTCAGTGTGGCTATAAGCAAGAAATGTGGATTAAATTTCTAATTCAAACCCCAAGAACAGGTTTCTTAATGTCTTGTAACTGCATCAGCTGTATGTCTGACAATACAGCTAGATCCATTTGGCAACAGGCTATTATAACACTCAGAGAAATGAGAAATTACCTGACAAGCCCCTTTTCCAGATTAACACAATGCATCAAACCCTTTTCAAATAGTCATTTCATCTACAGGCTATACACAATGGCATTTCCAAATTTTCTAAGATATTGTTGAAATAGGTTATTAAAATAATATTTAACTCCAGCCTTTGCAGGCCATCAGTCTCCAAGTACATTTGGACAGTGAATAATCTATGAAGACCATAAAGGCTCTCCAAACCAGCTATGGGTTCTACTTGCCAGGCTGCAGAGAAATTTGCAAAGACACTCTTCAGAAATTATATCTAATGAAGCAGTGCCACCACATGCAGATTAGCTTGGCTCTCTTTAAGTCACTGGGTAAGGAGCCCATTCACATCTTAAGAAGATACAACTAGAAAAGAACTTTTATAGTCACCAAAATATTCTTTCATACAACCAGTTTATTCTTTGCATTCATGAATGGTAATAAGATATTAACCTTTGATCTGATGAAAGTGTTTCAAAGGCCTATTCAGCCTCCGGGGGGGAAGAAAAGAAAAAAAAGAAAGCTTCCACACATTGTGTTACATAGACTGTAAATGTAAATTTACATTTAACAGCTTATTTTATCTAACAGTTTACCACTTTCCCCTCTTCTTCCACTGTTCTTTCCTCCTCCTTTGCATTTTCCAGTAGCCCCAGTTTCACCTTCTATCCTCTCTCTTTACCACATTTTGGCACTCATCAGGCTTCCCTGGGCAGTGATCTGACTCATCAGTATAGCAATAACCACCTTTTAGCTTGGTGAGTTCTCAGCCAGCTTAGTAAGCAGATTCAATGAGCAAACAGCCACGTTAACTGTGGGAATATGGTACAGAGACAGAAGCAGGATGTCTTCCTTCCGCTCCACAGAGCCGGTATATCAGTTCAAACTTCTTACAAAATTTCACCATGAGTGAATACCAAGAAAACAGCAGAATATCACTAAGAGGATCCACTTCAGATTCAGGTGAAAATAAGGACAATAATATCATTCTGATTAGAAAAAGAAGCTATGAAACAGGTCTGAAATCCTGACAATCAAAACAAAACTTAGACGAAAAATAAGGAAACTGTAGTATACCAACTTTTTTTGCTCCTAATTAATAATCATCACTCTAAGTAAAGGGTTAAGTAAATGTAGAGTGCTGTGTGAAGCAGCAGCAAAACATTTGAATCTGTTGAAAAAGAAGAGTTGGTGACATACTGTCACAGGCATCTGGATGACTCCTCAAGTTCAGCTGCTCGCGCTGCCTTGCCTGGCACTCGGCACAGCCGGCGTCAGCTGCCAGAGCCCCGTGTTATTGAGGTGACCTCCCTGGCTCTGGGAACGAGCAGGAGACAGCTGACATTCACAGTCTGAGTGACTGACAAGCTGAGAGTTTTTCCTCAGTCGCTGCTTCCAAATAACAAACTCATCGGCAAAAAACAACAGGTCTTCACTGAAGAAACTAGGCCTGTATTTGCAACACTCATCATCTGACATAAACAATCTTATCATCTCTGCTAACAATAAAGTTTAGCATAATCTTATCATGTTTGTTTTTTTTTTCCATTAATACTTGGAAAGGCTTACGCAAAACAAATTGTATGTGGGATATTTTTTGCCCACCCCCAGCAGAGGATACTGAATATCTGGAAGCACAGGAAGGATTGCCAGAGTCTGAAGTCATTGTGTTTTCACAGCAGTTTCAAGCTTCAGATAAATAGCTAAGCATACATGCTTACCATACACATCAACATGATGTCTCTCATGGTCCCTGGACCACTCAGTAAGGTAAGCCTGAGGTCTGAAAGGTGGCTGAGTACATCTCTCTGCTGCCAGAATTCACATTTCCTACATCTTTCTCCTCTTGCTGCTTGTCTCCTGATCAGAATTCGAGTTCTTCTTACTCTCTAATACTACTGTTCCTGTCATCTCCTGTTGAGCCTATTCAGCTCACTGACATAGTGGATGCTCATGGATTCGGGGATTTAGGTTTGTTTTCAAGTTTTCTTTTTAATTACTTTCCCGACAGATTAGCAAATATAATTGCTTCACAGATTAATCAAATTAAGAGAAGTGACAGGAAAATGTGGCTGGAAGTGTGGGAGGAGAAAGCAGTAACTCCTCTTTGCTGTGCTGGGAGCAATCAGATAAGGTTCATCTCATCTTGCAGAAGTCTGAGCTCCAGTGCTACAGGCCCAGACTCGTCAGGCAGCTTCTCAAAGGAGCAGCCTGAGAGCTCTGCCCATGCCTCAGGAGAAGGGAGCCAGCTGACCTAACCCACACAGGCTGCTCAATGGCTTCACCACCAGCCTTGTCCCTGCCTCTTCTACACCACACCCTCCCCAGCTACAGCTGCAGAAAGAGCTTTTCTCACAAGGAGCTCCTACTTCAGCTCATCTTCTAGAAGAAATTATCTGTTCTTTCAAGGCTTTCACCAGCAGCACTCGGTACTGTGGCACTGGTACACCTGGCACTAAGTGTTCACAAAAATACATCTGCAAGGCCCAAATTTTGCTCTGCCATCTTACTGAAGTCTTTTAGATCCAAACATCACAATTGTTCTCATTGTGCTCTCCAAGAGCATCATAAAATAAGAATCAGAAGTATACGAGATGTAGTTTCTTTACTGTGGACAGCACAGTACCTGTTTGGGTTTTGTTACTTTTTGCAGGATTTGGCCCTGGTTATGGGGTGGTTTGTTTTCACTTAATAAAACATAACCAAACTATGTGATAACTAAAGATGGTTCTCAGAGCCCTGCTAAAAATTCCCCACAGAGTTGGCTGGGTAGGATTTAAAACTCTGCCCTATTCTTAGAAGTGCATATCTGCAGCAGTTGGAAAATGCCAGGTTGCAAGCGATGCATTCCACATGTTTAAGGCACCCATCCTGAGTATTTCAGATTCTGTGAGTTTGTTTCAGTTTACACTTAAAAACAAAACAAACAAAAAAAACCTGAAAAAACTCCCCAAACCACCACAAAACAAACACAGTCCTATCACTTATCTGGGCACCTGAACACGTTCTATTAAGAGTCTCACGTTTGATATCACCACAGTAATTTCACTTAAACTATTCACTGCAGCAGGATTTTTAGATGAGGCACAACAGAATGTTAAAGGTGCTTTGGAAAGCCTCCCACACCCAGAGGTTCATACTATACACAAGACTAAGAACAGACGAGTCTGGGAATATGAAAAACACAAAACATTTTTAACTGATTAAAAAATAATCGGTATACTTCAACAAAGTTCACTGTGTAATTTTAGAAAATAGGGGCAGGATGGTCCATATTTAGCACAATAGCACTTTTAGCTGGGTTTAACTGTGTCTTATCAACATAAGATAGACCCCAATCACAGAAGGGACACCTATGTTTGTGCTGCATTCTAAAACCTCTCCATAGCATTGAAAGATGACTGAGCAGCAGATGTACCATAAAATAAAAAATCAGTGTTAAAGAAACCTGATGATAAAGACAAATAGCAGGGGTTTTAGTTTGAGTTTAAAGAAGTAATATATTTATAGTAATGAATAGCAACAGGAAGGGAGTTGTACCAACTGAAACATAATAGACCAAGGCTTTTCCTCCCAGAGATTTAGGGTGTGTATCTACTCAAACAAGTAAATGAAGTAGAATTTAGCTTCATAAAACTGTATAGATCTGAGACATTTGGATATTGTTTTGCTTCAGTGAGAGGACCCAATAAATTAATTATGTTTAAAGACCAGCCTAATAGGGCATTACTTCTCCAAAAATTGGCCTTCAGAGCAAAATTTAATCCCTCCTGAGAAATGGCAGATGTTTTGTTATAAACTTCCTTTAAGATCCTAAAATGTATACATTTTAATAATTTCAAATATATAATTTGATGGAGGGATGTGAGCCTTATTTAGATTTTCAAACTTCTATCTCTTGTTGGTTTATTTTCCACCTGTAAAATGCAAAACTGTGGTTCTAGCTGGAGAAGAGACTGTCTCTTAATGGATTGAGGCACCCCTGGTAGCAGACTTTTGGGCCAATTGACAGGATGGCTGCAGTGAACATTTCTATTGAGAGACCTTCAATGAAATTTATCTCCTCCCTTTTCCTGCTGTCAGAGTCAAGGCTACATGTAGACATATGCCTAGGGGCAGTACATTTGCTCATTGTAAGAATATAGAATTCCTTTTTGTACTGAGTCCAAAGCACTGTTTTCATGTTTCAAACACATTTACCAAAGGCAGCTCA
Organism: Peucedramus taeniatus; assembly: GCA_013400575.1. Classification (NCBI taxonomy): domain Eukaryota; kingdom Metazoa; phylum Chordata; class Aves; order Passeriformes; family Fringillidae; genus Peucedramus; species Peucedramus taeniatus. The sequence continues at coordinate 96,732 of WBNO01031278.1, forward strand.
TCACAAAGCAAAATTATCAAACTAGTTAAGATGAAGAAAACGTGAATTCATGAACTCAATAACCACTCTTTCCACAAAGTGTAGGCTAAGTTTTCAGCTGATAACAATCTAAGCAACTCCGTTCACTTCAAACTCACTTTTTCAAAAAGTGAAAGCTTCTTTCTCCTTACTTTTAATGCAATGTCTCCTCTCAGAGGCAATTGTTTGCTACCACAATAATCTATATCTCACTGTACCTTAGGCTAGTTATGTGTTTCAAAAGCAATCCCAGTACAATGAGCAAGACTAGAATTGAGGCTGATATTGTATGTAGAATATGGCCAGGCAAAGCCAGTACAGTTCTGAAGACCATTCCAGGACTCAGACATTGCTCCAGAAATGAACAACAGAACTTGCATTCTCAGCTGTGAAAGTGCTTCTATGGTGCTTCTAGATTTTGGTTCATGATATTGCATTCTTCTAAATTACCACCCCCTTTTCTGTAAGACTTCATAATGGAACTCTCTCACCTTGTGCTGTAAATTTGCATTATTATTCCTAAATTAGGTACACAGTGCAAAAGGGAAATGAACAAAGAAATAAGTGAAGCCAAAAAATCCAACCTGTATGACTCATTATATGATACACAAACATTTTCTGCATCACTCAGGGAATCTATTCAACCAAAAGAAAAATAAACTTTTTCTTAAAGTTGCAGAATAGGTAGATAATTTCCTCTGGATATGTTCCTGTCAGATAGGTTCTGGGAAACCTTGTTCCAAGAATCCTGCAGGCTGAAAACACAGCTGTTCAGCTTCACTGCTCTAACCTTTACTCCATGGATACTCCCACTGGTAAGGCAGACTTACCAGGCAGACAAAATGACAGCTGGTCCATTTCTTCTCCTTCACATAAATCCCATTTAGAATAGGATTAAGATAACTGGAAAAAAAACTATTGACTGAACAGCAAATCCTACCTAACAAGGGGATATATATGATTCAAACAATTTAAAATATTTAAAGTGGGTTTTAAATACTTTCTTAATAATGGTCACCTAAAAACAGAAGCAACATTCTAGAAACCTTCTTCGGGTTACCTCAACTTGCTGGTTTAGATTAGGGAAAGACATGTTAAATACTTTTCCAGTCTGTAACTATATAGCATCCACAAGTAGGGTTTTTAAAAACACTTAAATAATTTTAAAGCATAAATTTAGGAGAATATTTTAGGTCATAAAAATTCTAAGCAATGCAAACACATTGATTTTAATTTGATCTTGAAATACAGATCTAATTCCTCCACCCATTGAGTGTAGATCCCATTTATTTCACAGTACAGATTCTGGCCCAAAACAGACATCCTTGCTTCTGATGTAATCTATTGCTGCTTAAAATGTATTTTAAACATTCTGAAGTCCACCTACACACTTAAAATTTAAGATTTACAAGGGTAAATCAAGGGTTTGTTCTCTGTAATAAGTTGGTTTCATTTTTTTTCAATGTTTGGTAAGGCAGACTATACTAACTTATGAAAGCTTAAACAAAGATTGTCACTCTATTGGCTTCTGCAGCAACAATAGAGTTACTTTCACAGGGTGGTTGAATTCATTCTCTTATCCATAAACCAAACTTATTTAAACTCTCATGTAATCTTTCTCTTGATACACCTCAATATACTTGCCTTTGAACTTTGCATTTGCTTTAATATTGTAATTTTTAAAATTTCAGATGCTGAACAAACAAAGCATATATTAATATTTAAAAAATAGAAATTAACTCTTCACTGGAAATTAAAAACAGAGCCTTAGCAAGTTTGAACAAAACCTCAGGGTGGATCAGAGTATAAAGAAAACATGATTGAACCCTTAATGCCCAGTGCAGAGGGGGAAATCTGCTCATGTTTACAGAGGAGTGATGACATACTAGAAAGGAGGAAACTGAAATTAAATATTGGTTTCTGTTGAATTATAAGGCTGCAATTTCACCATCAAGTGTTCAATTCTGTAGCACCTTAGAATTTGCTAATAATGAGCTTGATTTGCACTAAGCTTCAGGTCATTGTACCAACATGTAAAAAAACCCTGTCACCAAATCCTGCTGAGTTGTCATGTCAGTGAATTAGCAGGAAAAACCCAAACATGCTGACTGACTCTTCTGCTGGTGTCCTTGCAAAGACTTAAGTTATGTGATACTGAAGGTATCAAAGGGATTCCAGATTCACATTACACCTTTATGCTGTTTGATTTGCTTAGAGTTCTTTCCACAACTGGATTTTACTAAGGCAGTTCCACTTGTTCTGCCACTTTCCTAGATTGATTTTGGACGGCTGACTCTCACTCAGGAAAATGGAAAGGTCAAAATGTGCACCATCCCTAAAGGCACAGAATGCTGTTTTCAGCAGAAGTCTGCAGCAAGTCAACTGAATAAAAATCCAGCCTGAGAGCCACCAGCATTTTAGATTCATCTCGGTAACACTGCAGTGATGATCCTGAAATCCTTACTTAGACAAAGCTTCCCCTGAGTCCCAGATAGCTGACCAGTAATTGCACAGATTAACACTTGCATTTAATGAAAGACCTGACTGCTTAAAGTTTATCTTACTTCAGGTTAGCAGTTCTAAAACTCTTCCAGCTATGAATACAGCCTTTCTAAAAATTTCATCTACAAAACTAAATTGAAACAGCCATCTCAAAAAAACTCCATGCCATTTACAATGCTACTATTACAACAGGTTAAAACATACTGGTGAAATAAGATAAATAATTTAAATAATAAACTTTATTAGTTTAAATAAATTTAATTAGTTTAAAATATCTGTTTATCACGAGAAGCATAGGAAAAGAAAGNTTTGTGTTGGTGTTTTTTTTTTTTTTTTAATTTTTTTATTTTTATTTTTTTTTATCCCCACCAGGAGGCTTTTTTGCTTATGGTCTCATTCTGTTTGCCTTCACTACTTGTCTGTTTTTGATTTGTAGAATGGAGGAAGCCGAATTGCTGAAAGAAAGATTCCAGGCCATAACAGTAAGTGCTCATGATTATAATGCACTATTAAAAAAAAAAAAAAAGGCTTAGAAGTAATGTTAGTAATGAGCTGCTGTGTGTTTGCAGAATAATGATTTAGCTCAGGACAGAAAAAGAAAAGACTTTATGTCTGCTTGAAATTGTTACTTAATTCTAGTTTATAAGATATTGCTTTTAGACAGCTAAGTTGACTGTACTGACTTTATTATGGGTTGTATTGGTTGTACTGCACCTTAAAATTAAATTCAAAGCAGTGAAAGTATGTGTGCAAATCACTTTTGGACAGTCTAAAGCACACATTACAGAATGTTTGCCTGAAGGTCAGAAGGCAGCTAGAGAATTCCAGAACAAATCAATTTTCACATTTCACAATGTGAGATTAGAGTTTTTTCATTTGTACTGTGGAAGTAAATACAATTTCTTAATTATTAATGATCTGTCATAAGCATTGCTGTCTGGAAAGTAAAAAAGGACAAGCTTGGATTAAGCAAATTCCTACCTGTCAGTTTTCAGAGGATGGACTCAGTGAAGTTTATGCTGGAGACATGAGAAAACATTTTCAGTTTCTCTTCTAAAAGGAAATCTGAGTGATGATTTCTGGTGTGTAAAAGGAACAACTAAACTATTTTTAAAGTAATACAACCTGATGTTATAAAAATTGTCTGAAGCCAAATCCTCCTCTGATTTGATCTCCAACTGAACTTACTCAGTTACAAAAGACAAACTGAAACAAAATTTGGCCCTCTGAGATGAAAGGAAATCTCTGGAAGGATCAATCACTCTCTTAGTTAATAATAAATAATGGAAACAAAGGTACTTGTCACACTCTTAACATGACAGATTAGTTGTGAAACACAACTAGCAGAATAAATGGTGAGCAGAATTTGAAAATACCTTATTGGAATCAGAATAAATGTAAGAAGGCATAACTGGAAATCTATGGGAATCTAATAGGTTGGGTTTTAAGTCAGTTGAGTTTTAATTATGGCACTTGATAAGAGCCAACAGGACCATTTACTGTATTTACTTGAAACCTGACCCAAGCCCACAATAAGGTAATTTGAAATGTTTTAGAGGGTTTAGAGTACATTTGTTTGTTTAAGTGCAATGTCGCCTGAACCAGGGTCATAACCTGGACTTTGTCTCTAGTGTATGGACTCAAAAGATAACAACTGTTTTGGCACTCCAGAGAAATCCAGGCCTCACAATTTTTTATGCTTCCTGGAGTCCAGGGGCAGGAATGGGGCAGCACTCTTGGCTGGTGAGGACTCCTATGAACATACTGAGGCTGGCATCCTCCAGCTGCAGCTTTGCTTCCAAATGAATACCGGAGCAGTTTCCTTTAAAGAAACTGGGGCAGCTTCCAGTGTCTTGCATTAGAAGAAGTAGGAAATCATATTTGGGTTCTGCTTATGATTTCATATCTTGCACTTGTTGTGTAAAGGAGCAACGTGCTCTCTACTTTCATCAATCCAGAGCATTCAGTTGAAACACTTGGAGTGTTCTGAGTGCAGAAACGAAGTAGCCTGAATAAGGTGAAGTTTTCAGCCTTAACAACCTGCAGTAAGAGTTGTCCAGGGAAACATCACCCTGCAGTTACAATAGCAAGCTCCTCCGTGGCTCTGGGGTGGTTTGGCTCAGTAAAGTACCTGGAAGTTTGAAGTGCTACCTTCCAGATGTTTGCTGTGCAGAATCTAAGGATAGCAAGGGGCATCTTGCTAAGAATCTAAGGATAGCAAGGGGCACTCAAGCAGTCAACAACTGCACCTGCACTGAACCTTACTGGTTTCTGTTGTTAAATACCTGCCTCCTTGACAGCAACACAACCAGTAGGAGTTTTCAAAGTCTTTTGCAAATCTTTTCTCCATATAGCAAACAAAAAGGAAAACACAATTATCGTTTTTGTTCATGATGTGGTTGTTATTAAATGTTTTGATGCTCCCACAGCTCTGCAAAGCAAACTTTTTCCTTTGTTATGTAGCTACCACCTGCTGCTAGTGTATCTAGAATATAAAAGAAAAAAAAAAGCCTTCATTTTGTTAGAAAGACTTTCATACCTTAAGATATGAAAGCTTTAATACTTTTGATGCTTAATGGGTTTTAATGTCTGGAAAATTACATGAAAATAAAAATATATTAGTTAAAACATTAGCTGCTCCATGGAATTTGACAGTATGTGGCATTTGCCAGGGGACCAAGACCATCATTTTTGGCACCACTGTGGAACAATGACACAAACTAATGGATTTGGCAGACAAGATATTTCACAAGACACTGCTCTGTGGATGCCATTGCCTTTCTTTCAGACAGATCCAGTCTAGAACACAATTCAGATCTGGGCACAAAAGTCAGGAAAGAGTCCCACGTGTTTCAGTAGGAGTGAAAATCAACACCAAGCTTTACCTTGCATTGATTAACAACAGAAAGGAATGGCTGAAGATGCTCTGTCATAAAATGCAAATCCTGCTCATATTAACAAGAGCATAGTAAGAGAGGATTCAAGGACTTCTGCCAGAAATGTGATTATCTGCAGGGGCAGAGCACAAGGTTTAACAGAATCATGGCTCCCTTAGCTATCCAGGAGTAAGCACTTATTCCATTAGATGTACAGTCAAAGCTTCATAAAGCAAGACATGATGTGCAGACAAAGCGTAGCAGAATGCATGGTAGAAAGTGTTCTAACAGGTTTTTAAAGTTATTTTGGCACACAAGGTTCAAAAAGATTCCTCATACTTCTTAGCTTCTGGAATTAGACTAAACTATATAGATATATAGACTAGACTTATAAAAGACAATCTATTTCAGCTGATTTAATTTGGATAACTGTATAACAGATATTTAATACCTACCAGTGAAATTAAAGCATGCTAGAACTCCAAAGGATACAAGAAGAAAACTTTCAGAGAAAAAACATTAGACATAAAAGAAACATGGACCTCAGAAAATAAACAGGCAAAAGTTTCTTTACTGAATAGGTTCATTATTATAAAGTTAGTTTAAAATACACTAATTTATGCCTTAATACTCAGCTTTCTTTTTACACAGTAGTTTATGTATAAATACTCATTTCAGACTGCCCAAACTCTTATTACATCTCCACTGGTAAAAAAAGACTATTCAAATTGACCTAAAATAATTTTTAATAGTATAAAGCAAGTAAAAGTTCATTCTCTGGCTAAGAATCTTATCCAGAAACTTAGTAAAGACAAAAAGAGTTTTCCTTAAGAATTGTAATAATCTGTACACACAAGCTCTTGTCACACTGCTCATCTAATGATGGGTTATTTAAAGGCCTTTTATACTATGAGATTAGGAATACTTCCTAAGTAAGGAAAAGTGTGAAGATCAAAGACCAAATACTCGGTCTTCAAAATCAGGTCTGGCTAAGAAAAATCCAGCATAGCAGCTTTTGGATAAAGGCTTGCACAAGGGTCACTGCAGAAAAATTACATATTGTAGCAATCCTAAATCTGTAATTTTGTTAGTTGTATTAAAGAGCATTGGTAAAACACAAAATCACTGCAGAGATAAAAATAGCATGTATTTTGAGAAAAGAGCCCCACCTGTTCTGTTTGGAGTATTAAAAAGGCAGACTAACATCATCAAGGAAAAATTGTAAAGGGTTTATAAATAACTACTACGCTTTGCAGACTGTGAGAGATCAGTGACACTCTAATGTTCACCTACAAAATCCCAGCATAGCATCAGTAGTGCCTGGCCACCTTGTATCCTGCCCTTGGTCCCCATAAAGCTTGGTGGCTTCTTCAATTTTCTATCCTATCCTTCAAAAAAGCATTCTTACAGTCTGTGGCCCCACTGCTAATTTCTCATTTCCAGTAACAGTGAAATGATTCAGCCAAGCACACCCCAGCTCTTCCTGTTTCCAAATCCCAGATCCTAGGGAAATGGTGGAGAACAACTCCCAGCCTTATGTCCAGCACTTCCTTACTGACTTTCTCCAGTCCTTACACACAGCTGGTTCCACAGGTGGGCTGAAAGGGCGAGGCTCTTCCTCTCTTTGTGAAGAGGTTAACCCCTCCCTAAACCATGCTTGTCTGAAAACAGACTTTATTAAAAAGGTACCACTTTTTTAACTGAGCCAAGCTGTTCTAATTGAAAGGAAAGAAGGATTAGCCTCCAGTCAACAAACATTTCTGCACAGGACAATAGAAGATTCCATTTACTTGTTCAAAATGTATCAAGAAACAAGTACAAATATTTCTTGATTGGCATATGGCAAGGTGCCATGCCCAGTAACAGAATTTTATAGCATTAAGGCTGACCAAGACAATAGCCTATTAACACACCTTATTACTTTCCTTTGGCATGATTTCTTTCCCCCTGGCTGCTGAGGACACAAGGTACTAAATCAGTGTTTGGCCTCACCCAGAGGAGCCACAAGGTTACTCCATGTGACAGTGCTATCAAAAAACAGGAGAGGCTCAAGCATTGTCATCATTCAGACATTGTTCACCCATTTCCTTTTTTCTCTAATCTGTAATAAAAAGGATTAAGGTGGCACTAGGATAGACTAGCACTTCACGAGGTTTTTCCTTCTAAAGATCAGCAGCCATGAAAACAGCCTGAGCACAAGCAAAATTTTTTTTTAATTGAAAAAATAACATGTATGAAGTATATTACATTTCTCTTTTCCCATCTTTACATTTGACTAACAGAATAAATTTCTAAGTCTTTGTTCATTCCTGTTTATTTCAGCTATTAGCCACAGGATACATAAACTCAGTGCTGGATTCACTGACAGCCCATTCCATCTAGTGATGTATCACAGCTGCTCAGTGTAGACCACGCAGACTTTCCTCTCCTAAACGATGTGTGGGCTGCCTTAGGAATGTTGTTTTGGACCCATTTTTAGTCTCACTCTGCATGTACGATTTTGCTCAGCTGTACTTTCCTCCTGATTTTGCCCCCTACCCTTCCCAAGACTAAGTAATTTTTATTTTGCATCATCCCTCCTTTGTGGTCATTAACACATTTAAGTGTACTTTGGACAAAGAGCAGTGGAAACCATCCCTGCGTAGGATCAAGTTATTGCTGCAAAGAATTATGCACTGCCTAAGCATCACATAAGCCTTATAATAAGGCTTTATTTGCATGGATTGATTTCACCCTACTGAACAACACTTACATAATAATTTTATTAACAAGTAATTTCTCTAAACAAAGTTTTATTGTACTTCATTTGTAGGACAAAAGAAAACTGCAAGAAGAAATTACACAGAAACGTCTAAAAGTAGAGGAGGAAAAAATGAAACACCAACATTTAAAGGTAAGTAAAGTGTTAGATTTATGTAACTAAAGATAGCCTCAAGTCATACAGCAGGAATAGAGGTTGGGGATTTTGGAATGCAAATCTTCATGCATTTAAGTCGTGCTTTTACTGTCAAATTTTCACAGCTTTTGGAGTCTTGCCAGGACTCCATTTGACTTTAATAAGCATCACTCTTTGAAAAAAATTACACTGGGGAGCTTACTCCCAGTAAGCTCTTGATCACTTACATGGCACAAAATGAGATCATAAACAGGAAAAACTCACAGATGAAAATTAAGCTTCACATTTCAGACTGGGTGTGTTCACTCCCTAATCCCACAACAGCAACCCCACTTGGTACAGGGTGCAGCACAATTATGAGGTCTAATTGCATTTTTTCCTAGAATAAAAACACCATATTTATTTGGCTGTAGGTTTTTGTCAGCTTGTTTAATTATTCTTTAGTAAAATAAGGCAGTTCCTTTGTATATTAAAAAAAAAAGTATAAATGCTAGAAATATTGTTCTCAAATATGGCCTGGTAAACTCAGGATTACAAAATTCATAGGTATAAGAAACCTAAAGATCTACCTCTGTAGAGAACTGAAATTGCAGTTATTTCTACCCAACAACACTATTCTTAAAATGTTTATAGCAGTTTGGCAGTACTTGTTATTTAGAGAGATGAGACAAAATCTATGCTCCTAGAAATATGCAAGACTTGGTATTTTACATATCTTTTCATTATGTGAGCACATAAACAGTCTCAAGAAAGAGGTATTGAATCTAACACCAGAAGCATGGCACGTCTCCTCCAGCAAATGTGAGAGAAGCATATTTAAAACAGACTCCTCCTCAAAACAGACACCAGATCCTGAGTTTCATCCACCCTTTTCTTTTGTGTCAAGCCAAAAAAATGAAAAGCCATGATAAACTAGTTCACTGGGCCAGGCAAGCCAACACACAGCCATGCCCAGGTTTTATTGGAAGGTTTTATTTTACTCCAAGAACAGGCTTGACCCTTTGTGGAACATCTTGGCAAAAAGGGAGGAGAACATCTTTTCCACGTCCTGTAACCGTTGAGTAGCAAGCATGTGACTCCTCCATCATGGTACATGGCTACATTGAGTACTGAAAGTTGTATTTCAAGTTTCCATGTCTATAAATCCAGATGACTCTTTTGCCCTTCTTTACAGAGGGATAAACTGATCTGTTGTAGACAACCAGCTAATCCTCACCACTGCTGTGTGCAGACAAAGCCCTAGGGCAGTTTCCTTACAGACTTAGTACATGTTCATAGCTAAAATTAATAGGTTCAGTGGAGTTTTAAAAGTTAAGAAAGCAAAAACCAACCTTGCACTTATTCTGAAGAAATTTTATGGAGTTTTTAGACAGGCTAAAACACTCCTGGAAAAATAGTACTAAAATGGTTTTCTTTGGAAGAGAACAGAGGATGTGATTTCTCTGCCTGTAGTATAAAAAATCATACAGATATCATACAGAAAAGCTTTTAAATTAAATCAGTCCTATTACATATACAAAGCAAAGCAAGGATCTCTTGAGGAAATTATTCACTTAGAAAAGAAGAACCAAACATACATTTAAATAGATACTTACATACACACGTATGCTGTATAAATACATACATATCATTAATTATTTGGAGCACACAAAATGTAGATGACTTTTTCCAGCTCAGGAATAAGACAGGCACCTAATATCAAACACAACATTAGTACATGAACCTAATATCAAACACAACATTAGTACATGAACCTCTTTTGCTTTATACACCAGAAGTTTTGTCTCTTAATGAACATTCTTCCTTCAGACTAATTCAGGTATTTCAACGGAGTCAAACAACAAAAGGATCCAGTGAATACCATGAATTGCTTTAAAACAGATTTAGAATCTAAAACATTTAAACACTGCAGTAAATTTTATTAAGGGGTCATTTCCCTAGTGATTCAGGCTGATTCCACCCATTTATACACATACCAGTTGTGTGCATGGTGAAATCCAGTGCTCCATGATCTATTAACTCACACCTGTCCCCCTAGGAAACTATTGCAGGTTAGTAAATCTCACTGCCAGAGATGTTCGAGTTAGATGGATGGCACTATCCTCCTTCCTATTTATAACCCTAAGCAACAGGTTTATCAAAAGGTTGTTGGTTTGGTTTGTGGGTTTTTGTTTTTTTTTTTCTTGATTGGAGCTTTTCTTTGGTATGCTTTCTGTTTGTTGCCTAAAAAAAGAAGTTTTAACTTCCTTTTTGCAAATAGGAATCCCTGCTCTGGCTTCCCAATTACTTTGTTTGCTGCCCCCAAGCAAACTTCATACTAAAAAGACAGATGAGACATCATGACAGATCTTAGTTGTCTGGTAGAAGTGGAGAAGGAACATTTATTCCCTACATGTGCACTTCACTCAGATGAAGTGGAGGGCATGCAAGCAAATACACCTGTGTGGACAGGGCTTCACAGAACTGCAAGGGGTATTGGGGGCTGCTAGCGTGGGTAGAAATTTTATCCAGCATTTCTAGATGCACCAACAACTAATCCTTCCTTCTACCTGGAATCCTTCTCACTGAAGCAACAAGGGAAAGGACCAAACAGAATTGTTTGAAAAGTGCAGTCAGTACTGACTTGCATGTACTTTCTAAGAGCTTTCACAGTTTAGTTTATTAATTTTCAGGCTTCTGACATGCCTGAACTCCATTAGTGCTACCATGTAGGTGCTTGTCACACATCTCCTCCTGCCAGTAGTTAACAGTGTTGAACCACCTTTTTTTTGTGAAAAAAACATGAAAACTATTTATGCCTTCCCCAAAATGTTGTAAGGTAAAACTGCTATACCCCTGGGAGAGCAAGACCCACAAACTCAAAACACTGCTTTCCAGTGAAGGATGAATCTCTCACTGCTAGTCCAGCCTTGTTAAGGATAGTAGTGGAGTTATACCTGGAGCACACACTGTAAATTATTCACAGAATCTGCAGGATATTGTCATAGTACTTTTGATGTGACCATGAACCACAAAACAAAGTGATTACCTTCCAGCACTCTGGCCCTTCCCAAGGTTTTTTCACATCACAGTGGACAAATATCCCTTTCCCTTAACACAGGGAGCCTAATGCAAAATGAAAGCGCTTTCATCTCAGTGCTATGACACACACACAACCTGGTTCTGAGCTAGAGACACTTTGTCATGGAAGGAAATGTTAGACAACAGAAAAAAAAATGTCAGGCCCAAAGCAGCTGCTCCTGCACTGGCTTGTGCTGCTGCCTGGATGGAATAGACCAGAAACCCTCTTTTATTCAAAGGTTGTTTCCAAACTAAACAATGTGTCATTCTTTCAAAAATGGCTAATTAAATGAAAAAGATTACATGGCATTTAGTTGGGAGCAGCAGCAAACTGCTCCAGAAACATGCAAAAATAACACTATTGTGTTACACTTGTATTTAGGGAGTTTGTTTTCTTGGGCCTAACCCTATACAGAGAGAAGCTTTTACTGATTTCAATACATGGTATCAGTTTCTGAGGTCTACAGTGCCACCCCACTCTAAATCTTACAAGGAATTATAAATTTATTTTTGGAGACATAAGTTCTAGACTAACACTGTTCCAGCCAAGATGAAAATCTTACTTTTCTAGAGGCCCTACTTATCATTAAAATCTAAACAGCTTGATAGAAAGGGAATTAATAACTATGTGCCCTCCAGCTTGAGTATACAATATTTTGTGGTCAATAAGTTGTGCCAACACCAGGCTACCTGCATCTTTCAGATCATGTAAAAATATCCTATTAAAATCTGCATTTATTTCATTAGAGCCTAAAACACAACTACCAGGAAGTGCTGCAAAATTGATTCTACAGAAAGTGTCAAGGCTCAGGACATCAGTTTTGAGCAACCTGTATTTACCAAGATTTCCTAGGATCCAGTGTTGAGAGAGACAGAACACTGTCCTGCAGGCAAAAGCAACTGTAAACATTGCTCTTACATCCCACAAGTAAAAAAATTAAAAGCACCATGGAGTACACAGCCTTCTCAGCAAGCCTGTTTTAGACACACTTTCTATGACATTATATGCCAAGTGGAAAATTGCTTTTGACTGCAATAAGGTCCTACATATATATTCCTCTGCCAGTTGGGTCTCAGTAATAACTTCATGGAAAGTACACAATAAATAGGAAAGCGCAGGAAAAACAGTTTAAGTGACTCAACACAGGATGCAGGCAGGGATTCCAACAGCCCCTGCAAGCAGCACTGAGCTTAATGCAGCCTTCTCACCAGTGCTGGGCATACTCTGCCTCAAGCAGCAGCAGTCAAAATTCAATGTAATCTGCATCCACATCCTGCAATTAACAAAACTGTATGGGGGAAGAAAACGAAAAACTTAACATGGAAATCAGACAGCTCAATGAATCTAAATTATAACTGGGACATTCATGGTTAATTAAAGACTTTATATGTGTGCTCCTTTTTTGTTTGTTGAAAGAGTATGTCTAAAGAGTCCCAACACTTTCCCCAAGGCAGCAACTGCATTTATATCCCTGAGTTAGACTGAAAGGAGTAAAAAGAGTGCAACAAAATTGGCATGGTTTACAAGTTTCAGCCTGCAAATATGAACTTATCTCCAAGAATGTTTTTTATTATACCAGGCGTATTTCTGAGAGCTCTGATGACTTTCAGGTACCACCTCTCCTAGGGTAAAGCAGCTGTAGGAAGCAATCAGTGCATATAATGGTATTTTTTAGAATTTGAAAACACAGCTGAGAGAGATACACTTACCTGTGCACATATAACACAGCCATTTGTAAGCCACCACTCCACAGGCACTAACCAGGTCAGGACCTAGATACCTAAGCTCTGGATTGTCCCTGCAACAGCAGCTCTAAATACACAACAGGTCTGCTGAAACACTAACCAGGCACCAGCTGCCCATGCTCCACCTTTCCACTGCCCCTCTTACCCCACACATCTTCACTAGCTGAAATGTCAGATCACTATCATAAGTACACAAGATCCTTTTAAGTTCCAGGGGTAGCATTGCATCACAAACTCCCTAGAGATCTCTTCCTCCTATACAATCTTATTTACAGAAACTTCTCATCTTTTATACCTCCTTCCAGAAGCTATGCAATGCCAGGACCCCAGAAATTAGGGCTGATGAAATAGAACTGTTGTGCTGACTGGAGCCTTTCACATGAGCCTGTTGTATGCATGGTTGTACAACTGGTTTGCTTTATTGAAGACACACAAACCACTGGATCCACTTACCCATATTAATCTGTTATGGATAGCAGCTGACACACTCTACATTTTTGTTAGATCAACTAATAAAATGGGACATTGTTCCTAAAGACTTGGCTTTTAAGTCAATCTATCTCAAAACACAAAAATTTACTATTTCTCTTCCAGTGGCACTCACTGTGGTCAGGTTGCCTTATGCTCGATAGATCACAATGCTGGGATCACATCTGTGGCATCAAGACAGACACAGGAAATGGTTCAACACCCTAATTTCTAGCATTCACTTACTTGTCTATTTTTCCCCATCAGAAAAAGGCCTTGCGAGAAAAATGGCTCTTGGATGGCTTTAGTTCTATGACTCCAAAAGAAGAAGAAGAAATGCAAAAGCAAAATCAGGAGGACCAACAACGGACTCATGAGCTGGAACAAGACATTTTCAGGTAGGGAAGTGCCCCTGCTCTTGTGTCTGGGTTAAGAAGGGTCCCATCTTACAAGTCCTACGTTATTTTGTAAAAGAAAATGTCAACAAGTGCTAAACACATGCAGAGTAAAGCAATTCTTGTCGTGTTTTCTAGTCAGTCAGAATTAGAAAATACAGAATGCAATTTTCCATACTGTAAATTGTAACAAACTGCACAATCACTATATTGCAGAGTATTTGTTTCTCTAATTCCAGATATCCTTTCCATGCTGTATTTGGTAGGTGTAAGCCCCAACATATGGGGCTTGCTCTAAGATAGCAATTGTTCAATCAGATCTTTAACAATAAATTTTGAAAGCTCTCCAGTTTCACTAGGTCCTGCAACAGCCTTTAATACCTGACTTTCACCATAACAGCACTTCAGAACAGTACAGGCTCCCTAGCCCCATTAATAACATTTATCTTTGGTTTTCTATGTGTTTTGTACTCAATTTAGTCCCAGAAACCTGCTATAGCCAACGTCTTTTTTTTACCTTTCATTATAGTTGCTCCTACAAATCTCATCACCTAGTGCTTTCCTATCACACAGATCTAACATTTAACTGCAGAGACAGTCTCATGAAAGACTCTTATTTACTTTGGACATGGTTCCAGGTGCTTATTAGCTCCAGTTAGCCCTTCTCAAATATCACAGAGCTGTATACACAGTCACCTCCTTCCCTGAGTCCAGGCATACTGACTGCTACTACCCCTTAGCACCCACAGAAAAGATGAAATGTTCCAGTTCCTTTAGATTCTGGAAAGTTTCATTATCCTTTTTCAAGGCTTCTTCCTCTATTTCAATTCAATAGCATTTTCCTCTCTACTTTGCCTCCACTGCCCTCCTACACACACTCTTTTGGTAAAGCTGTCACCAACATTACCTTCCCTAGTGATCTCCCATCCTCTTTCCTCCTTACTCCATCTCTGGTACAGACAATAATTCTCTTGGCTGACAGGTAGCAGCCTAGCACTAGTTTGTCCTGTAATTACGCTGACTTCTTGCTCAAAAGCATTTTTCTCTACAGAATATCTTACACACCTCTGTAGGATTCATTGTTGCAGTGGTAGGAGGCAGACAGCAAGCCCTGGAAACATCCCAGGAGGCTGTCATTTTGAAGGCATGCAAGAGGAGCCCATAAGACAGTGTGAGTGCCAGAAAAGAACAGCATCTAGGGCTAGAACACATTAAGGAGCAACAAGGAAATGGTGCTGAGCAAGCATTTCCCCATCAGACCACTGGAAGTTCAGCCCTTCTCTAAGCAGTGAGTGGAAAGATTAGATTCAAAGTCCTGTTGATGGTGAGCAAAGCCTGAGCTAAGAATTTAGGCAGGTTTATTCACATGTCTTTTGCTATAAATTAAATTTCCTACCACTCCCTAATAGCTGTTTAGCAAGGGCATCTAGAAAAACATCCACATTGCCTTCCAAATAGCATTGCATCTTGTTTATACACACCCAGGCCAGTTTCAAATCAGCCAGCAGTGATACAGAAACCTAGGAATAAAGTCCACTAATAAATATAAAATATGCATTAAACAGTTCTTGCACAGTGCTTTTGCTACACCACAGTCATCACCAAAGCTAGCAAAAGCCTGACCTTTGACCTGCCTTGTAAATAAAACATTGCTAAACTGATCATGTAGACATGTCATACATTAGAAATAACTGAGAGGCTCAGTAGAATTCTTTCTTCTGAGCATCTGACCATGAAAACTCACTTGATTTGGAGATATTCAGTTCACTCTGTTGATTATTCTGTGTGTGTTTTATCTTCAGTTAAAATTATTCATCATTTAAAAGACTTTTTAGTTACCCTTAGACAAGTCTTTTTTTCTTTCTGCTGAGAGGACACTTGCAATTGTTGGCAGATTATTTACAGTAGTGGCATGGGCCTTGCCATCACCTTCCTAAATAGGATCTCTGTTTTGAAACATTCTTTACTCGAGTGTCAAATTGAGCTGGTGTATGCCTACTAATCAGTTCAGATTTGAGCATCTTTTAATAAAAGGCAGAAGTTCCATTCTTTGTATCAATGACAGAACAGTGAATAGCAAGCAGCCTGAGCCACCTTGGAGACAAATGGCTCAATGCTTTGGTTACAGACAAAAAATTGCATTTACATTATCTATCCTATTTGCCCTCTGTACATGTTGGCAGCTTCAGTGAACCAAGTGAGCACATCCTTGATCAGTGTACAAGCTGAATGAAGAATTAAGAATCCTGTTTTCTCACTTAATCTTCAGCTAATAACACTCATTCTTGATGGAATTAGTTGCTAAACAACATATTTAAAAATGAAAAATAACTAGTGTCTATTCAATTGCTTGTAATGTGATGCATGAAAGCAGACTCAAGGCTATACTACAGAGCTGCTAAAGCATTTGACTCACCTCAGAACATGTGAGGGCTTGCTAAACTGCCTTTTCCCCTCAGTCTAGAATTCTTCAGGGTGGTATCTTCCTATCTGCTTTTCATTCTCAAGCCATTTTCTTTTTCTGGGGTGGCAGTAATGCTAACTCCAGCAGATCAGCTGGTGGCCAGCAGCATCCAGGCAATCTCCATAGATTTGCTTAATTCAGCTGCTACTTTGGCAGAGAAACCTTTCAATTAGTGTCTTGACTTGTAAGATTTCTTCTCTCATCCACACCTCTATACCACATATTTCCCCCTCTCAAATAATCAGTGCTACTTGAAAAGAGGACAAATATTCAAAGGATTGATTTAATACAGTAGCTGTGTCATACTTCCATTTCTCTCCTAAAAATGTAGTGTTGTACAAAAGGTAGTTTCATGTAATTGCTAGAATAGTTGCTAGACCCTTTCAAGACAAACCGTGATATAACTTCATAAAAATGTGATTGACTTAGAAGTTTCTAAACATTCAAACACACCAGAAAGATCCTGGCCTAACTTTTCAACTGCATGATGGTATAAGAGCTTCAATTTCTTTGAACTATACAAATTGCATCTCTTAGAAGTTTTCTTTCCACAAATTCCAGAGTGCACACTCACAACACGCTCTGAAATTGAGCCACAAAATCTGGTTTTGCAAGTATAAGGGCAAAAGAGGTACTTAGAGTCTAGATGCAATTCCCATTACATGGGTATGAGATTTTCTCTCTAAAACCACTAAGTATTGAATCAGGTCTCTTAATTACCATATAAAGTGAGTGTTGTAGGAATGTAAGAGCCTATATAAACTGCAACTTGTTTCTTTATCACTCAGGTAAATACACTGTGTTTATAACCTTTGATTTATTTTGATTATTGGTTTTGTTTTCTCCTTTTCCCCACCTCCCTTTTTTCAAGTATCTCCAAGATTTCTCCTCCTCTTCTTACATCTGTGTGTCTAGGGGTGTTTAGAGCCAAGACTGAAATAAATCCACTGAATAAGTTAATGATTTTTCAGCTCATTATGCTTCTATGAGTTTTTAATGATTTTCAAATTATGAGAATATTGTGATCAAGTCTCATCTAAAAATAAACTTGTCAATAAAAATAAAACATCTGAATATATTAAACAAAGACTGTTCCATAAGAAGTGCAAAAATATGGCACATGGTCATTACTTTCTTTTATAGCTGTCCAAAAATATTAATCCCCCTTGTAAAAATTTTTATATTTTAGCACTGTAATCAGTACCTTTGATCAGGGTTCTAAGACCATCTTGCAGATCTCAGGTCCAAAGTATGAACAGCTTTTAAATATTTTTTTTAGCTTTTACTTCCATCCTGAAGGGTTTTTTTCCCACGTATCTATTCTGAGGTCTGTGATACCTTTATATATCAAAAAAGAGATGTGGTCACCAACAGATAAAAGTCTGCATAGCAACCTGTGAGTGTAGTTCTACATATCTGAGCTTAAACAGGGCAAGAGCCATAATGATAATTCAGATCCCTCAGCCACACAGAAGGAAATAAATAATGCTAATCTGTCAACCTGCATTTTTTGGTCTGATTACTTTAAAGGGATGGCAGACTTTAACCATTTATGGTGACTTTGTGTAATATTGTGAATCTCAGCACACAGTAAATAATTCAAAATACAAAAATACAACACTTCTTTCCCTTGGAGCTATAGGCCAAAACTTCTATAACCCTGTCTATAACTTGGTCTCAGATCATTTAGCTGTAGCTATTCTGACAGCTCTCAGCAAAAGGTGGTTATCAGCTGCAGCTGTCTTAGGTCTAGTGTCATTGATTTCCAGCATGGACTAAAAAAAGAAATAGAAGGTATATTTCACTCAAATATGGAAGTATTTCAAATTTACCTTTTTTTTTCTTAAAGCTAAAAGAAGTTATTTTAAAAAGAACGAGGAGACTAAAGCTATACAGCATTAACCTACAGCATAAGACATTCAGTTCAAGTCCCACTTGAGAGTTAAATCTGGAGTTGGATTCTAGATCTTCATGAAAAATTGACTTCCCAACTACCAGCTAATAAGTCAAATTCCACCTAAAACCCAGCAAATATGCACTTATGCAGAAAAGAATAGTCTTGATTAGAAAGAATAAAAAATAGAAAACAGGACACCTGCTTAAGTCACTGCCTTACTCAACGGAGAAAAATTTGACCAAGATACTTGACTTCAGCAGTGTGCTTTCTCCCTCTCTGACACAGAGATTCAATTTTTTATCTTGGACCTTTCTGTCTAGAAGTGACTGTTATACACTAAGAAAATAAAAACTCTAATGAGGAAAAAGATACCTTAATAATTATACTCAGCTTTAATATGCAAGAAACCATCCAACATAGACTTAACACATATGAAGGGCAGGGAAGGGAGCTGTAACATACAAACCTACAGCAAGTGTCAATAGCCCAAAAGAAATTTTTACTTCTGATCCTCAATATTCCTTTCACATAACAAAGGTTTTTAAAACAAAATAGTTAACCCATCAGCCAAGTCCTAACTGTCAAAATAATTCATATTTAAATGTGGAAGTTGTTGTTGGGTTTGGGGTTTTCCACTGTTTAAATGAAAACACTATTTCACACTTTTTTCCCAATGTGTGTGAAACCATAAGTTGATCTCATATAAGAGATCAACTCAATATAAGTTCATCAAGGTAAGTAGAACCAGCCCTACTAATGTCCATATTCCCAATGCATCGACTCCACAGTGCTCTTCTCTGCCTGGTATTAAATCAAATGCAACTGTGATTGCAGACTGGAGAAGGAAATTGAGGCTCTGGAAAGACAAGAAATGGAAGTCTCAGCTAAGGAAGAAGCAATTTTAAAGAAATTGAAGTCTGTTGAGAAAACAACAGAAGACATAATAAAGGTTAGTGCTATATTATTCCAGAAATAGAATTTATTACTCAGTCATCATCATATCCAGGGAAAGGGGCACTAGCTGGATCCCATGAGTGGTCATGAGCTTTTGTCTGAAGTGACAGCAGTTCAAACATGAGAGGGGTCAAGATGTTGCATTGCTTAAGTGCCCATATGTCTCCATTTGCTTATTTATGGGGGCGGGGGAGCAATTCCTCTCTTTACTCATCTGCAGCACATCTCTAAAAAGAGCGCACTGCCACTGACACCCAGCAACTTTGCATCTCAGCCAGAGACAGACACACCAGGTACAGACCAGGTACAGAGGCTGGTCTATTCATGCTCCTTCAGGTGAGCTAAACTGGGCACCAAGTCCCTGACAGAGATTATGATGCATCTTAATGTTATCAGCCATTAGTCTTTGTCAAAAGGTAATTTTAATATTTTTAAATCATCTTAAACCATCTCAAAAAAATCAGTAATGAAACTAAACTTCAGTTCTCCAGCTGTTCTTACATACACACACACATTCTCTGAAGATTCACAGGGAGATAAGTAAAACTGAAGGACCTGTAAAGTAAAAGTAGGACCTTTAACAAAATCTTTGATGCCAACAAGGCTGGGCCACAGTGGGAGGCTAGGTCACTGTTTAGTACTTCATAATATTTTGTCCTCCCCTGTGTGACTTGGAATCATAATGGCAAAAGACCACAAAAATTTCACTTTCTCACTCTCCATGCTCCAGCTGAGCACATTTCAATTTCAGCCCCTTCTCTGTATGAAGCTGTGATCACAAAAGGTTAAAACTCAGGGAAACCAAAGCACTGTCTAGTTAACATCTTAAAAGTAACTATCACATTTATTGTTAATGGTTCTCTTTCCCACCTAGTCTGTGAAGACTGAAAAAGCTGGATTTGAAAAAGGTACGTTTAGTCAAAAGAATATTTTTAAAAGGTTCTTATAGAAGTAAGTTAAAACATACTAATGCTTTGTGGATCTGTGGATGTTCTTTACTCAGAGGCAGCAGACTACATATATGCCAGCATCCCTGACCTTCCCAAGTATTTCAGACCTTCTGCACTGAGAAGTACAGCACATGCTGACATGGATGATGAAGAAAAGAGAAAAGGTACTGCTTATTAGTAACTCCAGAAGGTGTCAATATGCACAAAAAACTTCCTACATATTGAATCTCATACATTTTAAGCAAAGAATAGACATTACAGATATGAGACATTTGTTCTCATTTAAGCTGTGTTACCAGTTAGGTCATAAAAACTGAGAGGTGAGACAGTGGTGTAAAGCATGTGCCACTGAGAATAACTCTCTTCACCACTGACACTTCTTCCCAGCACTTCATTCTTCTGCCTGTCATAACTAAGTACAGACTCTCTTCATATCATTCATTTCACATTTTCTAGCTGCACTTACAGCTGTTGGGTAGCCAGCAGTAGTCAGGTTATTTCCGAACTACTACAAAGCCTCCTAACCCTTCAGAGTGCCCAAGACTCTCTGGCATCACAGCACATGGAGCTCTTCAGCTGCTATTGCCCAGCATAACACCAGGGGCCAAGGTTAAATCTGGATTTCTCAGTCTATCATGTAATGAAAACTGTCTCAACAGCTGATTCTTCCTCACAGAATGAAACTACTTTTTTCCACAGGATAAAAGGGGACATCCAAAATGAGAATCTAATATATGGGTTGTGTATGTGATAATTTCACTTATTTAAGAATTCATTCTGACAGTTGTTCTCTATCACTGTCAGAAGTCCTATATTTTTTGCAGCTACTGCATTACCAGTTTAAGCACTTGTTTCTTTCAACAGCATTGTTTGCCATGGAAATTAAGGTTGAAAAAGACATGAAGACTGGAGAAAACACAGTGTTATCAACAATACCTCTTCCCTCAAAGGAGTTTAAAGAGACAGGAATTAAGGTCTATGATGATGGCAGGAAGTCAGTCTATGCAGTGTCCTCAAATGGGACCACAACGCAAAATGGGATGGATAAACTTGCTCCTGTTGAAGTGGAAGACCTGCTACGGCAGGCAACTGAAAAAAATTCTCAATCTCCCACAGAGTACCATGAACCTGTCTTTGCAAACAAATTCTGCAGGCCAGTTACTCCTCAGAAAGACAAATTAGTCCCTGGACCAAAACCAGAAGGCACTGACAAAAGAGCGATGAATGGATTTAGCAATCATCAGACAGGGTTCTCCTCCAAAGCAGAGCCCTTTATGCTGCAAAATAAAGAGAACGGCCTTGATCTTCCAAAGGTAGTACAACCAAAGTCTCCCTCTCCAGTAATTTCCCATACAGAGAAGAAAGAGCACACTAATCCTGAGAACAGAATGATTCATAATGAAGAAAGAAATGCTACACATGAGGAATCAAAACCTTACCAGAACACAATGGAAAAGCATAGTGAGACAAGGTTTTTAAATCCCTGTCATCCTGATGAAGCATCCTCTGCACCTCAGGATGAGGAAGATGTTCGGTACAACATTGTCCAGGCTGTACCCTGTTACGTGGACGAATCTGAACCCGTAACAATGGTTTTCATGGGTTACCAGTGCGTTGATGACAACGCAGAAGCAGAGCAGAAGCTGTCCCCATACGATGGGGTTATCCATGCAGAACTGGTTATCATCGATGACGATGATGAAGATGACAGCAAATCTGAGAAACCAGCCTATCATCCCATAGGCCATTATAGTCAAGTTTATCAGCCACCAAACAGGAAAATCACAGAAGCCCAACAGACAAACCCTATGAGCAGTCTAGGTGCAAGCCTGAACAAGGTACCCCACAAAAATTCCATCTCCCTGCAAGAACAAGAGGAACGCTTAAGCTCACCGACACACCATGCTCATCTTCACAACCAGATGTCTGGAGATGGTACAGAAGATCCCTCGCTAACAGGTAACAGAAAAGGAAAATCGTGTCACTGCTGTTTGCTCATGTAGCAAATTGATATTGCTCTTATCTGCTGGCAACTGTATCACTTCTTATAGCGTTTGGATTGCTTCAGACTAATATGCTATTAATAACAATTTTTTTGCTCGTTTGTTAACAAATACCAATCTACATTTTGGATCTGTTGAATTATTTTGTCTTCAGCAATGCACTAGTTACCATATCAAAATTTGGAAAATAAACTATTACAGAAATGCCATTCCTATAACCTTGAAAGATTAAAAGTGGTTCTCTTTCAAGTTCCATTAATGCTACCAAAATTAGCAGAATTAGTTTTCATTTCTTGCAGGTAACTAACAGCATTGCTACTTAACAATTCCTCCTCCCTCACTGGCATGTTTTTCTGCCTGTCTGCATTCCAACTACTTCCTAGATCATCCAAGTTACTCCTTAAATAAGAAAGACTGCTTAATAATCAGCTTTACTTTGTATTTTTAAGGAATCAACATTGCCAACATTGTCTTGATAGTGTTTATGCAATTTTAACATTTTTCCATTAACCCAAGTCAGACATTTTTATAGTTCCTGAAAGATAATGAAACAGTTTGCATCACTATACACTGTTAGTTCAGTAGTCCACAGAGTTATTTTTGAATAATTTTTATATACTATTAATACATACAGTATCTATTTCTTACTATAAAGTTTTATAATAGAAGTTTGAAAGCAATAGCAAAATCTTCCAGAAACATAGAAAACTCTTCTTTATGATTATGTTGCACTTTACGCATACAATTAGACTCCATTTAAGTATACTTACAGAGCAGCAGATTTCAGACAGTAGTCATGTTCCACTTGAAGGAAAGAACACTCTGGTTGAATTACAAGAAGATCAGGCGTCCTGATGCCACATTCTCTCCCTCCAGAGAATTTGCAGCAAAAATGTAAGTTTAGACCCTGAACTGACAGCCCAGGGATTCTTTACACTACATGTAAAGCCAGAAGAAAGGATGATCATTGGATCATGTAAGAACTTTCAAGTATTTTTGCATGAGTAGGCAGTGATTGGGAAGAGCTGTTCAGAAAGCAAGGCGCTCAGCTTTTCAGAGTATCAACATTGTGGAGTCATGTACAAAAAAGCCAGAAATATTCCAGCAGTGCTGCCCATCCTTTCTGATCAATAAGGCCACTACACTTTTCCATTGCCTTTGCTTTCCTCAAGCACCCATCCTGTCATCTGTGTACTTCCCTCTGTTCTCCAGCACCAAGGGCTGCTGCCAGCAGCTTTTATGCCAGCAACTGGAAGCAGAAGTAGTTAGTACAGGTCAGATAAACCACTCCAGAAGCTGCTCCGGCCCATTATATTTTGGGGATGGACCCTTAATTCCCGCATCACCTAAATATAGGATAATGAAGAAGGGACACTCACCCACCCACCAGCAGGTTTCCACTGAAACAGGTCATTCATCCTACAGCCTGCTGAGCGGGTGCTCCTGAAAGTATCCTGGGAAAGAGTTGTCCAAGTAGTAACTACAAGCTGGCAGTACCATTCAGGTGGGCCATATACAGGCCATGAGATGTTAGCTGAGCACCCTTATCCATACCAACCCCCACTTATTTTTGTCTCTCAGGAGAAGCATCTGAAATTTCTACATTTTTCCCCTTCCACTCAGACACTTCACAAACAATCTGGGTTCTCTCTTATTTGAGATTAGTGAAAAACAAACACTCACTTTCAGGAAAGGGGACTAAGTGCAAATATAGCAAAGATATTTGAGAATCTGTTCTGTGAATCTGTATTTGGTCTCAGCCATTTACTTATAACTATTCCACCAATAAGAAAATGACAAATGGAGAAAAATGGATCCCAGCTAAATTACAAGCAGTCTGGCAATTGCCTCAAAAATCCCCCCCAGTCAACATTGCCTCCAAGTGAGTATCTTCATGCCTAGTAGAATTTGGAACTAAGCCATATTCTTCTTTAGCCCTCCACTTATTTATTGCCACTCCCTGGGACATTTTTGATCAGTGCAAAAAGCTGGGAAGTGACTCAATCTTTCCCCAAAGCAGCCCTATAATCCTACTGAGACTTCTAAAAGAGGAACAAAACCAGGAAAGCCTTTCCATCTAGAGCAATGTATCATACAGAGCTGTTTCTTAGAGAAATATATTGTTTTCAAAGCAGTCATTGCTGCCCACCCTAGCAGGTTCACCCTAAATGCCACTGGAGAAAAGAGTGGAGTCAATTTTTTTTGGTAGCTCAACATTCATTACAAAAACAATGAACAGTAAAACAGAAAAACAAATCCTCTCGAAACTAAAGCTTTGAGAAGTATTTGCAGCATTTAAACATTAAACAAGCACCAAGGACTCTGAAAGACAATGGAAAACAAAGAAGCACAGGACAGACCAGCATGATGGCCCCTTATGAATGAACCTTCAGAACAAGTTACTGAATCAGTTAGCAATGGCCAAGGACAAAGAAGCAGAGGCATTGTTCCATGTGCCAATCTATATAGAGACGTATCAGATTAAATTAGGAGCTTTTCATGCCCAATCTTACAAAGATGTAGGACGTGCCTCTTTCCATACAGCAGCAATTTTCCTTCTCCCACAAGCCCTTTCTTCACCAATATCTCAAAGTATGTGCCCTCAGAAAACCATACAGAGAAAAGGATGACGACACTATAATTGGTACACCCTTATTTGCATCATTAGGCCTTGTTTTCTTCTTTATATCTCAGGCAAATTAATTCAAGTGCAAGTGTTTTGAAGATGCAATACTCATTAGGGAAATGAAAAGTCCTTGGGAGGGAACAAAGGCTAGACATAGTGAAATGAATAAGGAAATGCAAACCTAAAGCTGAATAAGCAGCAAAACATACTGACAGCGTGGAACAGGCTCTCGTGGGACATGAAGGTCCAAGGCTTTTGGCAGCTAGCTAGTCTAGATGAGCTATTTTTTTCCTACCACTGGAAGCTTTGCAACCTTCAAAAAACACAATGAAGACAGCTCCATTTGTGTTGAAGGAAGTAAAATACAAAAATCTTTTTTAATGAAGATTCATGCACACCATCTGTTCCTGTAACGTATAGAGCAAGACAAAACAGACTATGAGATATCAGTAAGGCATCAAACTGACTGTTCTCAAACCATGACCAGGGCTTGAATCCTTCAGAATTCCTCAGCCTGTAAAAAGTACACAGTGTCTTTGTAAGAGCTAAGGTTAACATCAGTGGCTCTATGAGATAAAGTTACACTCAGATGCTTCTATGATTTGCATCAACTTCAGCATTCAAAACATAACTGGAGCTGGACACTTGCTGACACATGTAAATCAAGTAAACAGCTGCTCTGACACCTCGTGTCTCAGCAGAGAGACATATGCAGGGTGCAGGAATGAGACACACTATTTTTGGTGACTCTTCAAACTAGCAGGTCAGAGTAATGGAGATTATTCAACAATGTGCTGGGGGGAGGCTTTTACATATCAAACAACAGCATTATATCGCTGTTCTAAAAATAACCTTAACATTAAATCATTGGCCTTTTGCTGTCCCTTTCAAACTTACTCCCATTATACCCAGTTACAGACAATAGCCATACTGATGTTTATACAGGTGCTGTTACTGCATCAAATGAAATCAGGAACATGACTAACTCCCACTCTGACTCACAACACTGGGAAGAGAGGAAAGTTTTCTTTGAGCATCACAGAAAAGGAAAAGGTTTCCAAACAGTTACAGCTCCCACTGAGGAGTTTAGTTTAAACAAAGAGTTTGTTTAATTATTCATGCATCCTTTTAATCTGTCAGCATCCACTCAAGGGCAAAACCAACTCTGTGTAATGTGTTAGTGAATGTAACAGAGACAAAACAGAAGATAGCTGTGCTAATTTTTAAATAGCAATTATAGAGTAATTTCTAAATATACTCGCTTTATTGCAAAATTACTAGTACTAACACCTTCTACTGATTTCTTTTTATAACACTAAACCAATGCTTATTCTGCTGGATTAACCACCGGAGGTATGTGTATTCTTAATTTTTCTAAATAAGGAGATTTTACTTCAGAAATAGAAAGACAGACTTAAAATGCAATGGCTTTGTTTACTTTTGCAGCTCTGAGGATAAGAATGGCAAAGCTGGGAAAAAAGGTGCTTTAACAGCTGTAATGATATGGAAGTAAAATTTACCACTCAAAGCAGATAAAGCTAAGAAGACTTTCCTCCACATACTTTTTCTGGATCATAATGCTTGTTTTGCTACTTTGTTTCATGGGCTATTTTGCCCTCTGCATAATGCTATGGACTTTAACAGACTTTCAGATTTGACCAACTGCCACATGCACACATATCACATCCTGGATTTTGTTAAAAGTAGTGGGAAGTTACCTAAGGCCATAAATGCAGTGCATATACAAGTATGAAGATGTGCATACCTGTTCTCGCAATCAGAAATATGCTGTTGCTGTATATACAGAACAGATAAACACTTATCTCCATGGAACTTCATGGGACATTGTTTCAAATTAAAGTGTGTCAATCTATCTGATTTTGACTGAAAATGCTGTTCCAGCATTCTTTTTGTAAAAGCATTGGTTAATAAAAAGCAGAATGTGAGAGAGGAGAAGGAAGAAATGCAAATATAAAAAGTGCTTTCCAATTATACTACCTTGGATGAAATGTAAAGCATTCCTTTTTAAGTAACAGCAGAACAAACAAAAAATAACTAAGCCAGCATATTGAAATATTTAGCCCCCTTCTAGACCTCTGCAGTCCATTCACCTTTCTATGTTACATATGACAGTGTAGCCATCCTCACACCCTGCTCTCTTCGCCATTCCACAAACATGCTGCCCACCACAACCTCACAGATCAATCCTGTGCATAATAATATGAACAGGCTGACCTCCTGAGCATGGTTTCACCTCCCAGCCTGCTGAGAAAGCCCTGCTTTTCCAAGAAACTGGCTGCCAGACAGGCAGTGCCTGTCCATCAAGAAAATCAAACAAACAAAAAAACAACCAAAACAAACCCCCAACAACTGAAAAAGACTCCAACAACCATACTGTATAGGTTTCAGTGGGCTGGGGAGCTAAAATCAGGCAAGCCTCAGATCAGAAATGCTGAATTGCCAGTAGCTTGTCCTGTAACTGAAAACAAAGATCTGTTACAGGTGCAGCCACTGCTGGGCCCAGCTCTCCAGCAAGTTTCAAGTCTCCCACCAAAACACAGGTTAATTCTTTCCACATGGTAGAGGAGGTGAGGGCCCTAAAAGCAGGTTCAATCACACCTAGAAAAATCACATCCAAGTCAGATTTTCCAGTACGTAGCTCCTGGGGAGAAAAAGTGCCTCATAGCACACTACACCATTATACTCAAATCAGTACAACAGCTTTAAGTTACTAGGTCTTAGCCTCATTTGTAACACTAAACAAATAAAGCTCAAATTGTGTTTTTCTGGTATAGCTGACTCAAATTATGCACCATTAATAAAAAACTATATTTTTTTTGCTGTTATTCTTTTCAAAGCAGGAAACTGAAGTTACTACCTCATACTGAGGCACGATGGTAGTAATTGACTGATTTGTAGCCTCTAAATACTTGGTGGCTCCCAGTCTGATGTGGGTAATAATCTCAAATTTTAAGACTTGTCAGAAATGGTTACCTGGAGAGTGGAATAGTAAATAAGAACAAATAAATTTTATTATAGTACACTTCCTCTATGTCTATCCTCTCATTTGTTATTTTTTTATAGTGTTTTTTTTCCTTATGCTTCTTCTGTTATTTGCTGGTTGTGAAAGCAGAAGGTTTCAGCCTCAACTCTTAAGGATATACGAATAAATGAGAGCAGGTGAGTGATCCAAAGTAGTTACAAACAATTTTTGTAATGGAAGCAGATGGCTATGGACACTCATCCTCTGCTCCCCCAACAACCTGTACTATTAAACTTAAATAATATGGAAAAGGGAGCCGTTCTCATCACAATACTAGTCAAAGCAGTTTAAAGGAAAGACTGGAAAGTTTCATGCTTCTGGAAAGTAGGAATGTTCATCATCTGAGTGCTACAGCCCCAGAGCTCTCCTGCATCCTGTATCAACAAAAACAGAAATACAAGGTGGCAAATCATCTTTTCAAATTTCCCTAGTGATGCCATGCAAAACTTTAATTCATCATTAAAGTCAAGTGATTTCTAAGGCCCCACAAGACAAAAGTCTCTCTGAAGCAAAGCTGAGGCTGCAGTTCTTAAGTGCAGTATCCTTTGTGTGGGATGATTGTCATAAATAGCTGGTTCAGAGTGATGCAGTTTTGTGGCTTACATTATGTAAAGCCACTTTGCACAGCACAAGGAAGACCAGTAGAAGCTAGACAGTGGTTGAACTAGGTCAGGTATGAACAAAAACAGGTGGCTCCAAGCATGTTCTGAAGAATTTGTCCTGTGCCACTTACTCAGGTATGTGCAACAGTTTCCCTAGTCACACAAACCCCTTAGAGACATCAGAATCAGATTTATGTGAGGAAAGAATTTCTCAGATCTACTAGCAGATCACCCCTGTTAACCATCCTTCCATTCACTTGGACTCTTCTTTCTTCAGCCTGCACCAAAAGGTCTAAAACCACTGAGCTATTAACTTCTGCACAGAAATGCAGAATACTGCAGTTTCTCCTTGGTGGCTGCTGTTCATCTTCGGTTGTCTGGACAGGGATACACCCACATGGCAAAAGAAAACTATTCATACCTGCTCAAACAAAAGCTTAATAATAGATAGCAAGCAAACACCCATTCCAGAATGTCTGTGTGAGATGACTTGAATTTAAAGATTGAGTTTCTGAGAATTTTTCCAATTAGTGCATTTAGAAGCACTTCCTCTTTTGGAAAACCTTTACGTGTCAAACTCTCCCTGCCAGTTTACAGCAAGCAAGCAAAGCAGAAGTGCTGTTATTTGAACAAGGGCGCCACGTAGTGTTAGGAACGGATGGAACACAAAACAAGTTCTCCTTAGCCTTCCCTGGGTAAAGGAAAAACATGGCTATTGTTACACGGAACTGGACATCTACCCCTCTCGTGATTTTTGACAAAACAGAAAACAATGTAGCACTCAGTGTAAGAAGGAGAAATTAAATGCACCGTCTCCTGGTTCGTGCTGCCGCCTGCAATGTCAACTAACTAAAAACTACTTAAAAGCAAAACAAAGTAGCTGTGAACTCCATTACATCTGCACCAAGTAATTTTTGTTCAAAGCACAGGCAAAGAACATGATTTGTAGCTAAGCCAAGAGCAGATGACCAGTATTTGGAGGATGTACCTAACAATCAAAACAGTAAAGTACTTGTGAGACTAATTACAAATTTCTACCTGTCATCTATTTTCCTGCCAATATCAAACCCTTCCACAGATTTTTTCAAAGGAGTACACAAAAAACTTATGAATATATTGGAATACAATGACATATTACTTCCTCTTACTAGTTATGCAGGAAAAGGGCAGGAGTGGCAGTGTGAACAGAAATTACGTAAAATTAGCCAGTCTTTCAATCAATACTGCAGATAAGGGCTCCCATAAGAGACTAGGCAATACTGCAAGCAGTGGGAAGAAAAAATTTATCCAGAGCAACTGACAATTTTTCCATTTTAAAAGTTGTATTAGATGTGGAACAAGGAGTTTGTTTTTTTTTGAGGAAAAGAAACTGCTTTTAAAAGTGAAACTATTTTAACATTCAATTTCAATAATAGTTTCTCCAGGAAAGATTTACACAGTTGTAATTTATAAAACAACATCTACAAAAAACAGACAATCCATTATGCTCCCAGGCAAGACTTTTCTAGTTTCCTTTTGACAGCATTTTCACATTACTAAAAGGGACAAGAACTTTTCTTGAGATTTTTACATTCATGTTTTAAAACCCATGTTCACTGTCACATGTAAATGAAACAACCCTCAGCACAGCTATTGTATTACAGAAAGAATCTGGCATTAACCTTAACTTTAAAAGCCATCAATCACGCCTAGGTTAAGTGATTTTTCTTCTATAAACTCCCAGTAGATGAAAGAGTCCCACAAAACTTTAGCAGCACATGACCCTGAGATTCCCAGGCTTTTTGAGATCAGAGTTCTCTAAAAAAACTCACACCCACCCAGTTGGCCCCATGCTTCTTGTCCTTCCTCCTGGGTTGCAACTCAGTTCTTTGTAGTCCCCCTTTCCCAACCTGCACATGACTCTCCTAAGAGAGATGATTCAACTTGGACTTACTCACAGTCAGCTGCTGCTGACAAAGGGATGAATCCCAGCTCCATAAATGCCCTTATGGCTAAATCAGATATCTGAGCAGCCAAAAAGATCACTGACTGCAAACATGTAGCTTCGTGAATATTACCTGTCCATGCAACAGGCTGCACTATGGACTTGGGAAGGTGGAGGAAGAGACAGAACCAGACAGCTTTGGTAACTGCACAGAACCACCACCTGACCCACACCTACAAGTATTTTAGAGTTGGCCACACTTGCAGAGATGCTGCTCTAAAAGTCTATACCAAGTCAGGCCTCACTACTCACTATTCTATCCAATACTCCCAACATCTTCATTCCCAGCTAGCTTAGTAGGCCTAGCTGAAAAACATATCTTGAATTGCTACAACTAAAATCAACACTTTTCAGTAAGAAAAATGAAGATGTGTGGGAGCAAGCTGTTTAGAGCAACAAGACACAACAGCAAAGCACTGAAACTGCACAGCGTATTAAGGTTTCATCTCCAAAATTCCACTTCAGGAGTATCCTTCCATACTTAGGCAAAACATGAACCAAAAATGTGAAACAATATAGTCTCTTTACCTAGTTCCTATATTTGGAGAAACCTTTTGCTGACTAAAAAATTGCCCTCCAATATTCTTTCAGAACAGAGTTGTTATAGAATTCTTATATGTCTTCTAGATATGCCAGCTCAAAAGACTCTCACTTAACATTAACAGAAGCTGCTTTTCCTAGTCAACCTAGCTTCCAATTTACGTTTTGCTCAATAGCACAAACACAACTGCAACATTGCAGAGCAAGTATTTTCTCTTCAATTAAAGCATCAGTTGACATAACTCCATCTTATTCACACAGTCAAGTAATTCAGAAGCCTCAAGCAACCAAAGACAGTAAAACAGAAATCCATAAACACAGCTAGGTTCTTCCTGGTTTGAGTTTTAGATAAGTTACTATAGGTTTTAATGCCTTTATATTGCAAACATGTTTTCTCTTTATGATTTAGAAGCACCAAGAGGGATGAGACAGAGCAGTATTTTGAGTGAGGCAAATGGTTTTTTTACTAAAGGACTGAAGTTCTTAAACTCCTGTGCTTGTGTAAGTACACTGCTCTTAGAGCAGAGTGTGCTTTTTGCATTTTACTTTTATCTATTTAGCTCATGCATCAACCTCCATTTGTGACAATCTTTCACTAAGTTGTGTGGTTTGTTTGGTTGGGGGTTTCTTTATGCACAGAACTGTCAAGAGCAGGAAGCTGGCATATCACAGATTAGAACACAGTAAAGTGGACAGATTAATCCAGACCAGTCATATCTTACCAGCTCCCCCAATAATATTCACAAAAGGTTTAGGGAAATGACTACCCACGTAACATTTTCAGCACATCTTCTCAGTCTTCTTTTCACCTATAAGCTTCAATCAAGTTAACTAGTGTGCTTAAAAACAGATTTCATTCTTCACTCAGGCAAAGGTTCCCATTAAAAGTCCCATCAGAAGACAGCTTTTGTAGGACTGCAGGATATCTCTCCAGATTTGAATTCCAGATCTCCCTAACACTGAGCATGACATACATGTGCTGTTATTCTTCAATTCCATCTTCAGGGACATGTTGAGAAAAAAGTTGTAATAAAAAGTATTCTTTACAGAATTTTCAACTGCACAGTATTTTGTCACAAAGTTCTCAAATACTTATTTCATACTTGGTTGATTGCTATCAGGAAGGCAACAAGGAATAGTATATTTCCACAGACATAGATGGTTAACACAATCTTTTTAAACAGATGACCCTGCAAGAAAAGGGGAAGAAAAGTCATTGAACAGTCAGTCTTTTTATTGGTTTAAATGAAGAATCATCCCATTTCACAGTAGTTAGTTACCAAATTGGGACTCACCTCTGCTTCTGCAGATGTGAGTGACTGCAGTATCTGTACTCTGTCATCCTCTATCACTTCAACTGTTCATGGGAAGAAAAACAGAAGTCAAGTCTGCCCTTAAGAGGAAGGGGTTTTCATTTTTATACTGCAGAAGTCTTGATCCTGTGACTCTTACACAGCACCAAATCTGAAAAGGACTTGGGAGTTTCATTAAACATTTCATGACCTGTTACTATCATGGCCACAGAACAAATGAAAAATTATTCTGGTCCTGACCTACAAAAAGTAAATTCCAAACACTGAAGTCAAAAACATTTTGTCTTTTGCTAGACGGAATAATCAAAACACTGAGTTTTGA
Organism: Peucedramus taeniatus; assembly: GCA_013400575.1. NCBI lineage: Eukaryota > Metazoa > Chordata > Aves > Passeriformes > Fringillidae > Peucedramus > Peucedramus taeniatus. The sequence goes on from WBNO01031278.1 coordinate 129,391, forward strand.
GATAACACCTTTTCCTTTTATATTTTAAGATAACTGGATTTCATTAAGAAGTATTTTCATTAGCTAGCATGAGAACACTCACTGTCCAAACATTTCAGGTAAATTTCCCTATTTCTAGGAAGTAATTACTGCAGTTAAATTTAAATTCACATCTTTTATAATCACTCCTCCACATGCCACCTTACACAGACTCTTAATTAATCACAGTTCCTCAGTTCTGCAGCTGTCTCATCTCAGTCTTAGATCCAGGTAATTCACATATGCAGCCACCTCCTCTCTGTGACACCAGCCAGTGAAGATAATTCCTAACGAAGATATAACACATCGTTTCCCTAGACATACTGGAGTCAGAATTTCATATTCCTTCCCCAGTCAGTCAAAATGGCAAGCATTCAAGCTTGCTCCTGCAATAACAGCAATTTTTCAACATTTAAATGCAGATTAAATCTGCACTAATTAATCTGGACTTAACATACCCACCTGGGATCAAAATTATGGCAAAAAGTGATAGAGCCTTAGAAAATAGTTACACATTTCAGTCCGCTATGAATTGTGGTTTGAGAAATGAGAAGCTACTATTTAAAATGGCACAAACCCCATTCTTCTAGAACATTTTTGTCTTTAAAACTGGTTTTCTTCTATATTTATTTGTCTACAGAAGATCCAACACTAGTAAAGAGTTGCTCCCTTTCAGCTCCCAAGTTAGAGGCCGAAGAACACCACCTGAAATTCAATCCACACTGGTTTTATTCTCAGCAAGCAAGGAGACAGCAGGAGTTTTGCTGGGTTTGTACCTTTACGAACAAGACAGTAGCTGTGTATTTCCAGAAGAACGTCAGTACCAACATGCCAAGCTACAAAGCCAATCATTGCATAGGTGTCCCACAGGTCTGGCAGGTCAAGTGCCGGCAGATCCATTCCCAAGAACATAGTCACAACTATTCAGTAAAAACAAGATAAACCAAATAAGATGTTGTGCCACTGTGCTTTAAAAATTCTCTCAATGTTTTTTGTGAATAGATTTCCCGTGAATTACCTTAAACTGCTTGAGAAACAAGCTTAAAGGAGTTCACACAGCTGAAAGTTGTTGAGTTTTTTTGTGGGAGGGATAGGGGGTTGTTTTGGGCTTTTTTGGTAGTGTGAGGGCCAAGACAGGAAAAAAAGGCCAAGATGGTTTTCAACGTCCTTAGTGCCCTATCATATTCCAGCCACACAAACACTGGCATTTGTGACTACCAACAAGACCAGTCACCACAATATTAATACTTAAGGTTGCTGTGGAAGCAACCTTAGCAACCTCTATTACTAGAATTAAACCCAGCTTCTGGATCTATAAGTGAAATTCGTGTCTCCCATTCAGTAATATTGAACTATGCTACTGTAAGAACACTATTCTCATATCTTTCAAGACAAAAAAAAAATTATGAAGATAAGGACAGGTCCTCATTACAGAGGAATTTCTCATTTGTCAATAATTCCTTTGGTTTTAAAGTCACTTTTTCTCTAAGTTTTATCCAATGGCCCCTTAAAACTCACACAAAAGATGGCCAAGAAAAAGGATCTTCAGACATGCCTGGACTGGATGTTTTGAAAGAACAACAGCCCAGTCAAAGGGCAAAGCTCCTTTAAATCAGTTAAATGGGAGTTACAGCTATTACTTCTACTCACCAGCTAATATTCTAGCTGTTGTACCAGTACTCCAGTGAAACCAGTTAAACAATTGCCTCCTATAAAACAATGAAACACATTTTATTGATTACACCATTGGGGGAAGTGGTCAGAAATCAAAGAACATCTTTGCCTACTTTCAAGCTGTAAAAACTTTCCATTGTAAAAGGAATGTTTAAAGAAACAGTCACATTTAATTCCTGTGTCTGTAATTTAATGAGTCAGTTGTACCTTGGCGCATGACGAGATGGTCTGAAACCTGCCATAAGTGGTTGAAAGATTGTCAAAGCCATCACAGCACAGCCAAGATAAGGATGAAAACCTGCTTGCTAAACAGAGGACATTTTTGTTAAATATCCTATCTATATAAACAGAGAAAAGACACCAAAAAGAGGCAAATTGTATTTGTTCTTGTATTAGTAAGTTACAATGGAGCAGCACTGGCAGAGGCAACGGGACACAATAAGCTGCACTGCAGCCAGATGGAGGTTGTTTGTCTTGGTAGCAGACACACTGCTATGTCCGCTCAGGGTTTGTCCCACCTTTTCACTGTATTGAGAAATTCTACCAGCTGCAGAGCAGACTAACATGACTATAGAAGCCATAGTCCAAACTCTCCAGCCTCAATCGTGTGTCTCCAGGACAGGCCTATTTTATAACACATCCCAGAAATTTTCTTTCACCCAAAAACGTTTTATTCAATTTCCCTAGCTCACACCTGTGACTGTATTCTTCCACCTTGAATTCAGATACTCTCTAGACCTTGATGTGACCTTGCATCAAACAGAATACAGGTGACAGCAACAGGTATACAATCTCTATCTAGCTACTGCTCCAGACTAAGCTTATCACTCACTGTTACGTCTAAGTTCACAAAAACACTTATTCCCAGCAGGTTTACCATGCTAATATCAGTCATCACATCCTTATTCCCCTCCCAAGACCATATTCTCTAAGTAAACAGTAGGACCAAAATAGTACATAAAGAAACTGTGAGCAAAGAAGTTATTTGGGAGAAAGGGGAAGGAAGGAAAACACCAAATTTTTTCAGCTGTAGTTTAAAGGAGACAAAATTCCTCTTCTGGGTTGCCAGAATTTGAAATCAGCCTACTTAAGAACTGCCTTCACAGAAGATTGGTCAGAAATAGTCATAACAGCTGGCAGTGGACTTCCTCATTCATTTAGTCCCACCTTTACCTTTCAGTTAACAAACAAGATAAAAAGTACACACTTACTTGGCTCCAACCTCCTCGGTACACAAAAGGCAACACAAAAGAAATGCTTGTAAGCATGACTGTGGTCAACATAAGCATACGATGCACCTAGAAAAGTTAAGTTTGCTTTTAGAAACTCTACACTTAATACGTCATTAAAAAATATTAAGTAGACCTACAGTTAAAAGATATTCTTAATCCCCGCTTTAGACTTAACCTTTACTAGTAAAATAAGTGAACTTCTGATTTTTAATTGTTCCACTTCATAAGATTAAAGAAAGATGTAAATCATACCACATTTAGTCTGTTTCTTGGTTCTAGTAGGTTTATAATTCTGTTTGCAATAATGCTAGAAAACACAGCTGGAGATATGTGGAGATTTTGCCCACCTGAAACCACAACTCCTTTCCAAGTAGGAATGAATGAGACCAGACAGGTTTGAAGAATCGTGCAACAATAACACCAATACTAACTGTAGTAATCCAAGCAACAAACATTAGCGCTCCTGAAAAGAGAAAAAAAAAAACCAACCAACCTAACAAGGTAAATGATAGGTAACTTAAGTGCACATGAATACAACTTCCAAGATTATGTAATTGTTTAGTCCATATGCACATAGTTAGAATTTATCAACAATTAAAAACATATCAGCTGGTTCAGGCTACAGCTTTTTAGCCTTTATCTTACTAGAGAACAGAAATATCCATGCAAAAGATAATCATACTTTGCCCACACAACACAACAGAGTAGCAATGGCTACTGCACATTTCATGCATGCTAATACACTTTGTACATACTGGTGAGAGAAACCATTTTATCACCTACTCAGATATCAGAAGATGAAAGATGACTGCTACAATCTGTGTGACAAAGAACGGCAATTCAATCACGGACCTGCATTAAAGTCCAATACTGTGGGAGAAAAAGTTCCCATTAACTTCAGTGGCTACAGACTGCCAGTTGAGTGGTTTCTCATTTCAAATAGAACTAAACCAAAAATGCAACTACAACAGCTTGAAATAGAGAGAAAGAGATAAACAAGTCCCAGTTTTAAATTTTAGGGAAAAGGCAAGGGTGGGTTCATTTTCCTGGGCAAAAATGATCTTCTGACACTGTTCTTGAAATGAAAAATTAGTAACTTCACTCTGCCACCAGAGTATGACATCTTGCTAGCCAACAGAATATACAACGTAAATGCCAGAAAGACAAGAGGGAACACCAACTCTGCAATAACCCTCCAGTCTCAGCAAGTCTAGTGCTGAAAGACAGAACTAGAAACTGCAGCTTACCATGAGCCTTGATAAGCCGGGGGGCCCGGGAACCTCCGACATCCTGAGGAAGACCTGTGATATTGTACAGTCCATTGGTGACCAGGGGCTGACGATGATGTTTGTATATGAGTCCACCTGAGCAGTGACAAAGCGATTTATTTCTTGCTAATGAAAGCCACTGCACTTGTAAGTGTGCCCATTCCTCATTCATGAATTCAAGCCCTGTTGTGACCACTGCGCATAATCATACAAGCTAACACACAATATGGTAAGAACCTAACATCATCTAAGCTATCCCGCACACTTAATGTACAAAATGCAACTCACCCAGATACAGGAACTACCTTCTTACTCTATTACATACACAAAACATGAAGAATAATTCCCTTTGATTCGAGTCTCCATTTAAAAAAAAAAAGACATGGCCAGTTCTCAAGAAGCTATCAGTTCCTACCATCAAGTGGGCATACATATATGAGTAAATTTGCAATAACTTTCACAAGCAAACCCATGATCCAGAGAAGCAGTAAAGGTGACTGAATTAAAGGCTCAAACTTGGAAACCTTAGTTCAGACACCAATTCTCACCTAAGCCATATCTTACAGAAGGCTTACTAACTCATTTGGAGCTGTTAAAAGAAAAGCAACCATATGTAAGTCAAGTTTACCTTCACTAGCTTCCCCATCTGCCAGGAAGATGTAGTAACTGGCATCCAGATTAAATCTCCCTTTATAAGCAGGGAGACGAATCCTCCTTCTGAAAGAACATTGAAGAACACCATCTGCAAGCCTCCATGACACATCTTCAAGGGCATTCTGTAAAACAGGAGATACTTAATACCCAGTGTTTTCAGATTGGCTGAGTAATTGGCTTAAAAGTAATCCTGCAAAAGACAAGAGTGTCACTGATATATAAAGAAAAAAATGCAAATTATCCAGGGAAGGGGGATCCCTTCTAAATTAGCATGCAAGAGGTATTTCAGTAAGTCACCATGGCAACTTAGGGTTTGAACTTATCATTAATTTTTACAGCCCATAACAATGTTTAACCCAGGACACACCAGTTGCAGCTGCAGTTCTAGCAAAGTGACAAACTAATAATAGGGACAAAGTTTCTAAAAAAACTAAGCTCTGATCATGTGACTATCTTTACAAATGAAATTTAGACTTCCAAAGTTAACACACTAGGAAATAAGAGCCCAACCAATCTCACCTCAGGGAACTATGGATACACCTCAGTATTCATACCTGCTGTGCAAAACAAAAGCACAAAGCAGCAGCATACTTAGTTCAAAGCTACATCTGTGAAAGTGTCTGAGTTGTTTTAAAACATACCTCTGAATCCAAAAGAGGATGGCTTCGCTCCTTCAGGTGGGCAGTGCTCACATGAATGCGGTGATTCACATTAACACAAAGATAAGCATCATCACCACCCTGCAGAGTTTAAAAGAAAAACATCTATAGCCCAATAAAAAACACTACTAGCAGTCTCCAAAAGGTCTTTGATTTAATATAGACTATAAGACCTGAGATATTTTTGTAGTTAGCAAGCTGTTATTCCCCATTTTTCAAGCACATCAGTATTATTACTGAGGAACCACATTAAGTCCAAGAGATGACACAGAAACTCGCATTATGATTCACACTCCCCTCCCAGAGTAAAAACCATATTATCAGAAATTTCTTTAATTATTTAAAACTTATCAAATTGACTAGATAATACAGAGATGGATGTTGGAGCTATTTAAAAATCCACTTCAGTTACAAGATTTTTTCCTCCACAGCTGTAAAAAAAGTGTTAAGAACCAAATCTTCCTGCACTAGGGAGATGAATATAAACAGCATCTCCTTTGTGCAACAAGCAGCTCATGTATCATGCGCTTGTCAACAGCATCATGCCTTCACTTTAACATGTCAGAAATAAGTATCTTTCAACGTTTTTAAGACTGTTTGTACAGAAGTAACATTCAAGGATCAAATGCAAATAGTTTTCTGAATAACAGCTCAGTTTCTGAGAGCTAAGATTTTTTGGATAGGTAAATAGAGATTGATTTAACCAGGAATTTCAGTCAGACCAGCTGAATTCTGCCATAAGAGATATCTATAGGGAAATTCTACTGCAGTTATTCAGTCCTGAGCTAAAAGTGAATATTCACCTCTAACAAACAACCTGTGTTTTAGCACTATGGGAGAGTCACACTTTGTATGACATCTGACAGTATTTCCATTTTCCATATGCATTTCCATTCAAACTTTACTAACATCACAAAAGCAACTACAGAAAATAAAATAAAACACTCACCATCCACTGGTCATGGGAAAATGCAAATGCTAAATATCCTTCACTTGGACCACTCATTTCAATAAAAACTGAACTCTCCTCTCGTTGGAAGGATAGAAAAAAACATGAAACACTTCCAGCATCACAGTTTGTAGGGTTCCTAATGCAGAACTTCTTAATTCCACAACCTGATGCACTAAACTAAATAATTAAGCAAATAAACAAATTGTGAGCAATGAGAGATTCCATTCTCTTCCTCCTTTTTACCCATGGTAGAAAAAAGCATACAAGGAACAACATCATCTGTGTCTACACACCAATCTCTTAATCCATGTCTACAATTTCCCTAGGACTACTAAGTAAAATGATGGTGAATTCCAAGCTAAATTTGAGTTGAATTTTCACTTTAAAGGCATTACAATAAAATAACTTCAAAAAGTCAGCAAGAACTTCAGAAAAAAAACTTCCTCTGGTTTAGTATTTGGAGAGGTAGTATCAGCTGTAAGGCAAGAAAGAAAAGAAGGGTACTACAGCTTTACACTTGCTTTTTAAAGTAGAAACTCTACTGATACACATTGAGAAAATACATTGATTATAAGTCACAGTTATCCTGGATCAAATAGCAATGTTTGCTCAATCCATTCAAGATTCAGTAACAAAAGTCAGTAACAGAGATGAATTCAGAGAGGAAAGCTTCTGAGCCTGCAGTTGCTAGATAGGAAGTTATTAGTCAAGACCAGATGAAGTCTTTTCCCATCTCTTATCAGAAGTATGCATAATATTTTCTGATCATTAACTTCTAAACATTCTGGTAATCTTCTCACCTCTGTGCAGCACAAGAACATTTCAACGTGCAAAGTTCAGGCAACTCAGCTAAAGGTAGCTGTCATGTTCTTAGCCTTAGATATCAAAGTTACTCATCCATCATCTCTCCTTTTCTGTTAATAGGCTGTATCAATGTCATCTCATTAAATTCCAGTCATCATGAGCATTAAAGATAGCCTGATTTAGCTTTATCATTACTTACTGGCTTTGATATGTAGGAAACCGGGTGTGAAGTTGACATAGCCTCTGATGTTGCATGCAAAGGTGGTGTCGGGGACAGCACATCAGGCTGAGAAACAGTGGGACCTGGAATCTTTACCCAGAAAATTCTGTATTTCTTCACAACTGTGGCTCTTAAAAAACACAACACAGAGTCATTACTGTATATATTTATAGTTGGCTGCTACTTTAAAAAGGAAAAAAAAAGGGAAAGAATCTATAGTTCACACAAATTATTTGTAAAACCCTCATCACTATGGAGATCTCTACCATTTTAGGGACTGAAGCAGAAAAGTATCTTAAATCTCGTTAGAAAAAGAATTTTAAAACATAATATCACATGCTGCAGTGAATATAAGAAATATTCCTGCCTATGGCATAGATTAGAACTTCAGAGAAGAGTTGCATTGCTTTTATCCTGTAGTTCACAAAAAAGCTAGTAGTGTAACAGAAGGGTATACACATCATTTAGTTAGGTACAGTAAAGAGAGATTCTTAACAGTGTATATTGCAGGTATACAGTGAGAAGGTAGCTAGAAAGACTAAAGAAACCAATCTCCAAATCCCCTTATACTGCCCTGGGAGAAAAAACAAAAAAAAAAGGAAAGAAAAAACCACCTTCAAGCTCTTCCTAAAAAACAAATGTTTGCATTAACACAGACTGCAGCAAGTAAGGGGTGTTGACTTTTCAGGCCATTGGACCCAAGGGCTTTTCAGTTGCTGGACAATATTTGACACACACAATAGTACAGGTTTACCTTGTCTGCATTTCAATAAATTAGAGCTGATACTAGGTTTACTTACAGAAACTGTACATGTTTTGGAGCATCTCCAGGAGCAATCCAATAAACTTTTATGTCTTTCTTTTTTGCTTTACTTGTGTGACTGACAGCTGAATTCTGAAAACACACATATATCAGGAGTTACACAGTGGATATGCATTTTGTTACACAACAGAGGCTGCAACTAAGTCCTACAGAGACACTGCACTGTTACACTGCACAACCCCAGTGCAACTGGCTTTTCCCCAGTCAGTCATGATCACCTCAGGTGAGGTGTAGCACAGCAACTTACTCATACTAACAAACTTCAAGACTAAAAGGAATGACTTTCAATCCAGAAAACTCCAGCAATGAGATAGAGGTTCCTGCAGCATTTATACAGAAATAGTGAGGTTTTCTTAGTAAGGAAATGCTCCACTTTTTGACAACAAGAGGATGAAGAGACAGTACAAGCCCCTCAGTGCCCACTGAATAATTGTAAGGCACTGGACTCTACCTTGGTACGACCACATGTCAGCAGCTGAGAACGCCTCCGGTCAGCTAACACAAAAGAACCAACTGCAGGGCTATCCAGGTGTTCTGCATCCCGGGCTTGTATGAAAAATCCTTCAAAATCTGGCCCAGACAGATGAACTAAAGCAAGAAGAAAGGAAATAAGGAAGACGGATGTATAAGGAATACAAAATAAGGAAGTTTAATTCTACTCCAGAGGAAGACGGATGTATTTCAACAATGACTACCAGATGCTCATTTTACAAGTACTGAATGATGGTTAATGGATTACCTAAACAAGATTCAACTGCTTAGATAAATCCAGTATAGAAAACTGAGGAAAGACATACTATAATACAAAGAAAGAATAAATTAAACTCTTCAGCTGTAACTGACAATACCTTCTATGCTGTCCCCTGGTTTAAATTCAGTCCCATTCACTGTAATGGTATGCTCAGGTGATGGCTGAGGAGAGCTACCATGACAGGGTACCATGCTAGTACAGGCTTCTCTTACTTTTCCATTTGGATAGCCAACCACAGATGCATAGAGGCAAACAAACATCCAAACAGCAACAGCAAAACCAGGCAGGTCCATCTGTATAAAATAAAATTTACAGCAATTAAACACAATAAGTATTTACATTACAGGTCACCACTCCTCTTTAGAAATCAGTTGAATGGTAGAATACAAAACCATGTTTTAAAAGAGCATTCATGAGAAGACACCACTCCCAGCTGCTGAATAACTTCTGCTTCTGGTAACTGCCAGACATTGTTAGAATGTTCAGATACCATATTTCAGGCCATCTACAGGTTGTCAATGGATCACTCCATCCACTGATGGATTATTTCCCTCCATGCATTTTGACAGCACTTTTTTTTTTT